>JASANH010000233.1:0-440767 GCA_030248295.1 Mesodorylaimus sp. YZB2_4
AGGTGAACTTGTCTCAACTTGTCCTTATTTTAGTCCATAGGCCTCGTGTGGGTTCGACATTTTGTCTCAAAACCCAATCCATTTTGGGGTTTTCGGGTGTAGTGGGTTCAGTTTGTAGACATAGTGGTTTTGGATTGTGAAGGTTTATCTTTTTTTAAACATCAGCCAAAAACCATTTCTCCACTTGGGCTCATCGGTAGCCTTGTCAGTTAGTGTGAGCATATGGCTGAGGCGCATCGTTTGGAAGCCCTTTCGGTATGACGCTCTTTTTTGGTTTTGAGTCGACAGATTCTGGTGTGACGAAAATGTACTACACAGAACTTTGGCGCACAATTCAGCTTATGAGATCATTGCTGTGATCGAAGACCGTGTGGCCGCTCGAGTGCCTGGTGCCCCTACCCCAAGTAGCCTTACTCGACATGTCAGTGCAGTCTGACTGTGACCGAACTGAGATCGTCTGTGCAGCAGGTGATATCGGGCTTGTGATAAGTTGCTTTTGATATCTCTAGAGATCTTTCTAAGGGTAGATGGAAGATGCGCGTAGGGTTAGTTTCTTGGCAAGACACTCTCACCTGCTCAAAAATGTATTCATCGTAAGGTCTAAGTTTCAGAGTTATATGTACTGTCAAAATGTGCCAAGCGAAGTCCTAGGGAGGCCAGGAGAGACCTTCTAACCTATCTCTCAGAGGAGACTTTCGAGTGAAGTCACTATGCTAAGACTACTCTTCCTGCGGTTGTTTAGCAAAAAATGATAGCAATTTCAACAAAATGTGCGTCCCAGTTGAAGCGAGAGTGGGGCTGTGAAAGCGTAGAGTTGAAGAGAGAAAAGAGAATCGACCGCTGAGGTCAGCCGACGATAAGTCACTAAGTATAACGCAGGCCGCTGTCTTTTACGGACAAAGATAAGCAGAAGCGTTCGTTCGGGATCACTTTTTCCGGGATCGGGTCAGGACTTGCTCAATCCCGGCTGGGATCGTGACCAGGATCAGGGTTTTCAGTGTTTTTTTCGCTTTTGATTCGCTATAATTTACCCTAATCAGCCATCAAATATAAACTTTTTTGCGCAGCATTTATAATTGCATTAAAAATCAGGCAAGCAAAAAAGGGGAGAATCAGTCACTAATTAGGGAACGAATCCCCGCCTTCCACTATACTAGTTCAATCATCCGCCAATATTTCTCTAGCTCACCCTTTTGGAACACTCCCATCCCGATCCCTTCCTCTCCCATTCCCCTTCTTCAGACATTCACAACATTAAATCCCGACAATTTTTTATCGGGATCGGGATCCTGAACGAACGCTAATCAGCAGGGGACCACTCACGACAGAAACGCGTCAGCTCAGCGACAGAAACGAAGAGTGAGCCATTCTTCTGTACGTAACGTACAATGTTCAGATACTGTACTTTGAGACAGAATATACTAGTGCTCCACTGGCATATCCATTATATGGCTTGCAGGGGCGAAAAACAGGGACACTCAATGCCATACCAAGCGACGGATAATGTGGGTGATAGTTCAATCTTTCGTGAATACACTACAGAAATAAGGATACTCCTAAATCAGGAGTATCCTCATTTCTGTACTAGCCAGTATATTTCTTGTAGAAATATGCATCGCGCGCTATTCATTCATACTTTATGCAACTAGTTTCCCATTATAGGCATGCGGCCACTCGTATTGGTGATCACAGTTATTCTGAGCGCAATCGTATTTTGCTGGCCAGCCGCTACAGCTGCAGTAAAAAAATCCAGACCCGACAGGTATTGGTCGTGGATGTCGACTGTCTGTGTCGACAATGCCAATGTCATTTTGGAAAAAGGAAAAGTCAGCTCGCCCGACAATGTCAAGGTACTGTCAAACTTGGGCGATGTCAGCTCTTGCCAAGCTCGACGCGGTTGGTGCATGACCGAGACGGGGATGGTCGTTTAGAATTCAGACGATCTGAAGCCGCCATGTCCTTTTATCATGGAACAAGAATTTGATGCGAGAGTGCATCACAACGTTTATGTTATCGATAGACTGAATGGCGCCTTCACACCTACGCAAAGACCGACTTTGGCCAATACGACCGCCTTGCCTGCGCAAGGCACATTTACCGCGCAAGGGCCGTTCATTCAAGTGGTTAGCGAGAAAACTTGGAAGTATTCTAATAAACCGACTTCGAAAACAAGGAGCAAATTATCAAAGCAGCTGCAATCGTCAAATAAAGCAAATTTGAGTATTAGCAACGATCAGCGCAACATCGAGAACATTAGCCAGATGTGGCTGTCGACTGATCCTGAAGACGCAAAATTGGAGTTCGCTACTTTTTAAATATAATCAGCAATCCAGGAAAATAATTGGAAGTTGAGAGAGCTATTGTGTCAGCTGCAACAGCAGTTTCTCTATGTGGCGCATAGCCAGCTGATCAGCGATCCCACACCTGTAATGCGGGCGATTCTAAAGAACGATGGTATCACAGCCAAGTGGATTGGAGACGTTATCCTCGTCTCATCATGCCAGGAAATTGTGCCGGACCGCATATTTTGGAACCACAGAATCGGAAATCATTGCTATGAATTTATTTCAGTTATTGCCAACAATAAGACATTCTTCATGATCCCAGGGACCAATCATCTCGTTTCAACAGCACCGAAGATTTCCTGTATTCGATGGCTCTCAGCTGTGTGCGTCACGAAGATGGCGTGGGGTGGAAAACTGACGCTGGCCCTGTACACGTCTCCCAAATTCCAATCGAAGTCCTCCTGCAAGATCAGTGGCACCTGCCCGTCTTTGATTTACAAGCGTGCAAGAAGATGCTGTTGAAGAAAACATCGCCATTCTGCGTTCATTCGCTATGGAGACAGCGAGGCTAAAAGCGCAAATAAACGAAATGATTGACTACACATCGACTTTTTCGAACAATCCCGAAGGCGTGAAGACAGCACTGAAAACTTTAGGCGATGTCGCAAACGACTTCTTCCAGCATGGCGGCTTTTTGGGGAAGTTTTTGTCTGGGCCTCTCCAAGCATTGATGAATCATCTAATTGTCGTTGTTCTAATCGTCGTTGTCGTTGGTATCGCTTATTTGATTTTAAAACTATGGCGAAACAAGAAACTATAAACATGGGCATATTTAGGAAGGCTGTGAATCGATTGCGTCCATTGGTTCCGTCTACTTTATCATGGTCTTTAAACAGCAGAGCCTCTCGCGAACTGGATGTCGAAGCTTGCGCTCCTGGACCGTCAGCATCAGCGCCACCACAACCGCTTCCAGAGGATGCTACGTGCGCGCCACTACAACCGCCCCCGCCTACGAAACGATACAGCACCATTCGTTATTACCCAACGACCAAGTCCATCAACATGGCCTATGGGTAGTTTCTAGGTGCCTTCTATATCTATATGATAATATAGGACTGTTGGATGTGGGCTCCTACATGATTGCCTTTTACATTCATGGTTCGAATTTGACGGATATTTTATAGATCTTGATTTGTCCGTGCCATTGACCTCCTGCCACTGACGTGAGCTCACTGATGTTTCGAGTAAGGCAGAACATTATACGGGGTAAATTGTGGGTCGAAGGGGGGAGCAGATAAGGGTAACGCTCTTTCTTAGTTAGTTTCCAAACGGTTACGAACGTTGATTTTTCATTGATTGACATAAATTGGTTTTTTCGTTAGCATGTGCTTTTTGATTTTACGACAAAAGTTTGAGATTCAATGATTTCTTCAACAAAAAGGCAAAATGCACGAAAATCACAAAGAGCTGTTCCCACAGGCACGAAGCAATCAAGCTCGTCCTAATAGTAAGTGACTTAGTCAGGGAAACACGGTTTCACGCCCACGTTTAAGTATTCAAACTAACAGTGCAAACCGAGGCGACGGCCAAACAGGACTCCACAAACACAGACAGACCATTAATTGGTTGGGAGGACTCTGACAACAGGATGAACTCAGCTAGGCACAATAATTACCTTTCAGGCGAAAGTACCATAACTGGAACCGTTTTTATGATTAGTTAGACGTCGCATTTCCTTTCTGTCCTTAAAATGTGTATAAACACCGTCTGCAAACGGAAATGAATCGCGAATGGCCCTGTAGGCACAGCTGGGAAGAGTTATCTAAAAGGAGTGCAGGCGACTGGCACTCTAGATGCTGGTTACAGGGGGCAGACAATTATGTGCAGTACTTATGCGATAGTCCTTTCCAACAATGCCGTATTGCCAAAGAATAAATGATCAGTAACTGTGGTATGGATATTGCCTGTTACTCGTCCCATAGTCATGCGTTCCCCTACAAGAGAATACCGTAATAACGCCTGCTCACATGAGGAACCGCAACCTACAGGCTTACCAGAGATCGTTTTTATTTTTTTTTTTTATTATACTGATAGGTGAACTTGTCTCAACTTGTACTTATTTTAGTCCATAGGCCTCGTGTGGGTCCGACATTTTGTCCCAAAACCCAATCCATTTTGGGGTTTTCGGGTGTAGTGGGTTCAGTTTGTAGACATAGTGGTTTTGGATTGTGGAGGTTTATCTTTTTTTAAACATCAGCCAAAAACCACTTCTCCACTTGGGCTCATCGGCAGCCTTGTTAGTCAGTGTGAGCATATGGCTGAGGCGCATCGTTTGGAAGCCCTTTCGGTATGACGCTCTTTTTTGGTTTCGAGTCGACAGATTCTGGTGTGACGAAAATGTACTTCACAGAACTTTGGCGCACAATTCAGCTTATGAGATCATTGCTGTGATGGAAGACCTTGTGGCCGCTCGAGTGCCTGGTGCCCCACCCCCAAGTAGCCTAACTCGACATGTCAGTGCAGTCTTACTGTGACCGAACTGAGATCGTCTGTGCAGCAGGTGATATCGAGCTTGTGATAAGTTGCTTTTGGTTTTTCTAGAGATCTTTTTAAGGGTAGATGGAAGATGCGCGTAGGGTTGTTTTCTTGGCAAGACACACTCACCTGCTCAAAAATGAATCTATCGTAAGGTCTAAGTTTCAGAGTTATATGTACTGTCAAAATGTGCCAAGCGAAGTCCTAGGGAGGCCAGGAGAGACCGTCTAACCTATCTCTCAGAGGAGACTTTCGAGTAAAGTCACTATGCTAATACTACTCTTCCTGCAGTTGTTTAGCAAAAAATGATAGCAATTTCAACAAAATGTGCGTCCCAGTTTAGGTGAGAGTGGGGCTGTGAAAGCGTAGAGTTGAAGAGAGAAAAGAGAATCGACCGCTGAGGTCGGCCGACGATAAGTCACTAAGTATAACGCAGGCCGCTGTCTTTTACGGACAAAGATAAGCAGTAGCGCTCGTTCGGGATCACTTTTTTCGGGATCGGGTCAGGACTTGCTCAATCCCGGCTGGGATCGGGACCAGGATCAGGGTTTTCAGTGTTTTTTTCGCTTTTAATTCGCTATAATCCACCCTAATCAGCCATCAAATATAAACTTTTTTGCGCAGTATTTATAATTGCATTCAAAATCAGGCAAGCAAAAAAGGGGAGAATCAGTCACTAATTAGGAAACGAATCCCTTCCTTCAACTATACTAGTTCAATCATCCGCCAATATTTCTCTAGCTTACCCTTTTGGAACACTCCCATCCCGATCCCTTCCTCTCCCATTCCCCTTCTTCAGACATCCACAACATTAAATCCCGACAATTTTTTATCGGGATCGGGATCCTGAACGAACGCTAATCAGCAGAGGACCACTCACGACAGAAACGCGTCAGCTCAGCGACAGAAACGAAGAGTGAGCCATTCTTCTGTACGTAACTTACTATGTTCAGATACTGTACTTTGAGACAGAATATACTAGTGCTCCACTGGCATATCCATTATATGGCTTGCAGGGGCGAAAAACAGGGACACTCCATGCCATCCCGAGCGACGGATAATGTGGGTGATAGTTCAATCTTCCGTGAATACACTACAGAAATAAGGATACTCCTAAATCAGGAGTATCCTCATATCTGTACTAGCCAGTATATTTCTTGTAGAAATATGCATCGCGCGCTATTCATTCATACTTTATGCAACTAGTTTTCCATTATAGGCATGCGGCCACTCGTGTTGGTGATCACACTTATTCTGAGCGCAATCGTATTTAGCTGGCCAGCCGCTACAGCTGCAGTAGAAAAATCCAAACCCGACAGGTATTGGTCGTGTTCAACTGCTACGAGCGGGCACTCCGTGGAAATCCCCGGGAAGGTTCAGTGCTTGGGTCAAGAAGCCGACGAGATCAAGAGCGTTACAGTACGGCTGTGGCTTCCGACGCACCCTCTGGAAACGACAACTGCGTTCAAGCGCCACATCATCCGTCGCAAAGTGTGCACATGGACCAATTTTTTGGGCGCAACGACGAAGACCGAAAACCAAATGCAGATTGACACGGTGCCAGCTCAAACTTGCGAGAACGTGGAATGGGCAGCCTTCAAAAGAAGTTCAGCGGGATACTTGGTCGACGTCGAATGAACTGACAAAAGACTGGTCATGGATGTCGACTGTCTGTGTCGACAATGCCAATGTCATTTTGGAAAAAGGAAAAGTCAGCTCGCCCGACAATGTCAAGGTACTGTCAAACTTGGGCGATGTCAGCTCTTGCCAAGCTCGACGCGGTTGGTGCATGACCGAGACGGGGATGGTCGTTTAGAATTCAGACGATCTGAAGCCGCCATGTCCTTTTATCATGGAACAACAATTTGATGCGAGAGTGCATCACAACGTTTATGTTATCGATAGACTGAATGGCGCCTTTACACCTACGCAAAGACCGAATTTGGCCAATACGGCCGCCCTGCCTGCGCAAGGCACATTTACCGCGCAAGGGCCGTTCATTCAAGTGGTTAGCGCGAAAACTTGGAAGTATTCTTATAAACCGACTTCGAAAACAAGGAGCAAATTATCAAAGCAGCTGCAATCGTCAAATAAAGCAAATTCGAGTATTAGCAACGATCAGCGCAACATCGAGAACATTAGCCAGATGTGGCTGTCGACTGATCTTGAAGACGCAAAATTGGAGTTCGCTACGTTTTTAAATATAATCAGCAATCCAGGAAAATAATTGGAAGTTGAGAGAGCTATTGTGTCAGCTGCAACAGCAGTTTCTCTATGTGGCGCATAGCCAGCTGATCAGCGATCCCACACCTGTAATGCGGGCGATTCTAAAGAACGATGGTATCACAGCCAAGTGGATTGGAGACGTTATCCTTGTCTCATCATGCCAGGAAATAGTGGAAATTGCTATGAATTTATTTCAGTTATTGCCAACAATAAGACATTCTTCATGATCCCAGGGACCAATCATCTCGTTTCAACAGCACCGAAGATTTCCTGTATTCGATGGCACTCAGCTGTGTGCGCCATGAAGATGGCGTGGGTGGAGAACTGACGCTGGCCCGTACACGTCTCCAAAATTCCAATCGAAGTCCTCCTGCAAGGTCAGTGGCTGTTGAAGAAAACATCGACATGCTGCGTTCATTCGCTATGGAGACAGCGAGGCTAAAAGCGCAAATAAACGAAATGATTGACTACACATCGACTTTTTCGAACAATCCCGAAGGCGTGAAGACAGCACTGAAAACTTTAGGCGATGGCGCAAACGACTTCTTCCAGCATGGCGGCTTTTTGGGGAAGTTTTTGTCTGGGCCTCTCCAAGCATCGATCAATTTTCTAATTGTCGTTGTTCTAATCGTCGTTGTCGTTAGTATCGCTTGTTTGATTTTAAACCTATGGCGAAACAAGAAACTATAAACATGGGCATATTCAGGAAGGCTGTGAATCGATTGCGTTCATTGGTTCCGTCTACTTTATCATGGTCTCCAAACAGCAGAGCCTCTCGCGAACTGGATATCGAAGCTTGCGCTCCTGGACCGTCAGCATCAGCGCCACCACAACCGCTTCCAGAGGATGCTACGTGCGCGCCACTACAACCGCCCCCGCCTACGAAACGATTCAGCACCATTCGTTATTACATAACGACCAAGTCCATCAACATGGCCTATGGGTAGTTTCTAGGTGCCTTCTATATCTATATGATAATATAGGACTGTTGGATGTGGGTTCCTACATGATTGCCTTTTACATTCATGGTTCGAATTTGACGGATATTTTATAGATCTTGATTTGTCTGTGCCATTGACCTCCTGCCACTGAGCTCACTGATGTTTCGAGTAAGGCAGAACATTATACGGGGTAAATTGTGGGTCGAAGGGGGAGCAGATAAGAGGAATGCTCTTTCTTAGTTAGTTTCCAATCGGTTACGAACGTTGATTTTTCATTGATTGACTTAAATTGGTTTTTTCGTTAGCATGTGCTTTTTGATTTTACGACAAAAGTTTGAGATTCAATGATTTCTTCAACAAAAAGACAAAATGCACGAAAATCACAAAGAGCTGTTCCCAGGCCCCCCCAGGCACGGAGCAATCAAGCTCGCCCTAATAGTAAGTGACTTGGTCAGGGAAACACGGTTTCACGCCCACGTTTAAGTATTCAAACTAACAGTGCAAACCGAGGCGACGGCCAAACAGGACTCCACAAACACAGACACACCATTAGTTGGTTGGGAGGACTCTGACAACAGAATGAACCCAGCTAGGCACAATAATTACCTTTCAGGCGAAAGTACCATAACTGGAACCGTTTGTATGATTATTTAGACGTCGCATTTCCTTTCTGTCCTTGAAATGTGTATAAACACCGTCTGCAAACGGAAATGAATCGCGAATGGCCCTGTAGGCACAGCTGGGAAGAGTTATCTAAGAGGAGAGCAGGCGACTGGCACTCTAGATGCTAGTTACAGGGGGCAGACAAGTATGTGCAGTACTTACGCGATAGTCCCTTCCAACAATGCCGCATTGCCAAAGAATAAATGATCAGTAACTGTAGTATCGATATTGCCTGTTACTCGTCCCATAGTCATGCGTTCCCCTACAAGAGACTACCGTAATAACGCCTGCTCACATGAGGAACCGCAACCTACAGGCTTACCAGAGATCGTTTTTAGCTGCCATTTGCAGTCGTAACGCATAAGGATTCGTGATTACGTTGATAAAATATGGGTCGTTGGTAATACACGCCTCGTCCGCGCAACAATTGTCTTCGAAGGTACATCCCCACACTTTACACTGAGAAAGAGAGGGCATTGTTGAGTGAACAAGTAAACGGTCACCCCTACTTACACGGCCGCAATGGCACCACTTCGGCCCCGCACTAGGCCGATTCCGTATGGCTTCTAGCCGCTCTGTGTTCCACGCGTTTAGCCTGCCGCGAAAGTCTGAGACGATAGTGGGCGTGTCGCTGAAAAATTCGACGATTTCAGCTGGTCGCATCCGTTCAAGAGTGTGGATGATATCGAGGACGTCCTGGCTCGCTGGTTGCTCCAGCCCGAATCAGGCTTCATCCAGTGGCTCAAAAGCCCGCCTTCTCTGGCTTGTGCCGGTGCTTTCTTGCTCGCTCGGTCCCTAGAAATGGAAACTCTGCCGCTATAACACTTTGCCATGAGTTGAGTGCTGAAGTCCTCATGCAGCCGTTGCCTAACTGAGCCAAGCTATAGCACATATCAAAAGATTCCCGCCCAAGCTCAAATATACCTTTTGTTGGTTGCCTAGTCTCACGCTACATAAAATCCAGCTGGTAATTCTCTCATCCTGTTTTGCCGGCAGCCCACTATATCTCCAACAGCTTCCTGGGAGCTAAAGTATCTCAAGTTGACCAGTCTGGTTGACACATTGGTTCATTTCTGCAGGTCACCTGAGAGGCGAAATTAACAATTAAAGTAACAGTGGCCTTACGAATCAGCTGGTAGTCCGCAGAAACGACGGCAAGTCTGCTCAAAATGGTAGCACTCACATGGTGAGATAATGAAGAATGCTCCTCCTCTTCGTTTTCTAGCTGCTCTTGTTCCATTTCGATTTCCGTTTCTTCAGACGGGGCTGCATATGGGATGCGTTACTCAACTTCACTATGCAACAGGCTGAACGGCCGTACATTGGAGAAGGTACCGCGGGGAGCGGATGGAGTCAAATATACCTCCAGGCAGGCCACCTAGACGTAGGTGGCTGAGACATCAACCCAACGGGTTTCAGCCTCGCCTGGAGGAGCGTATCGACTGGCCAACGAAGGCAAGCCAATACACTGCTTCATGTATAAGGCAGCCAATCAAGGCAACCAAATACACAACCTTCCCCACCGGCCAAACACGCCTATTGCAGCTATAATACTGAAAAACTATAGTTGCATACATTGAAGGACTAATGACAGAAAGGTGACAAAATCACTTACCGTAAATTGAAAGGTGCTCCTGCATAGACGATCATTGCAGCAGATGTCGCCATTACATTTTTGGCCGCGTGCAAGGCACGGGCAAAGCTGTCTGTAACACCAGCTAATGCAGGTGCGACCGCCTCTAGCATATCTTGCTAGTAGGTGCCGCTGATTTGGAGGGTCGATATCCGGAATGGCAATTGTTCGCAATTATACTAGCCATGACTGATCAAAAGCAAACTAATCGCAAACTGACTGCATAATAGCTGGAGTACAAACAAGGTAGTGGTGCAAGCGCACACTTGCTTCACAGGTTTGCAAAGCACTACTTTATAGCAATACTCCAAAGCAACTGAACTGTTTACTCTCCAGGTATACCACATAATCAAACTAGCCCCGACAAAACAGACCCACACCAACAAACTATTGACCCACCAAGTCATTCAAAAATCAATAGTCCTGATTCAAAACCTGGTCATCGTCACCGTACTCTAGAGCGCCTAGTACTGTACTTCGCTTTGGTCAGTATCTTCCATATCGATGTTGTATTTATCGCCATGTGCGGCCATGTAAGACGTCGTGTCTCACAACAAGTCGAAAGTTATTATAGATTTACTCTACCGCACCGTACGCCACGAGCTACACCGAGAAGACTAACTGGGATACCAACAGGAGGTTATGAGTGCAAGTCACAAAACAAAAGAAAAGAAGGGAACCAGCCAGCATGACCTGTACGCGATGTTGACTTAGGCCTAACAGGCAAAGGTAGCATAGGTACACCAGACACAGATGACATAATCAAAGTGCACAAACTAGATCTTAAATCCCCCTTACAATAATACCTCGCCAATGGAGTCGGACTTCCACTGTCCGCCCCACCAGGTCACGTTACTTAACATTCAGAAGACAAACACAAACGCAGCACTAATAGCACGAATCACACCAAAAAATGCAAACTGACACAAAAAAGGCATAACACAAAAATGGACCTCCCCAAGCAACCCGAGGGACCGCCGCATGGCTTGGGGTGACCTGCGCATGCCTCCAATGGCGCGAGCCAAGGAGTGCGAGAGAAAGAGCCAGACATAGACACGTGCTTATATCCCCCTGAATAAACGCTATCTGGGTTTCGCCATTGGCGTCCGCCTCGGGCACCAACGCAGGCACCGCGCTGAAAATTAGAGCCATTTTGAAAAGCAGGGTTACCTGGGCTCTGGGAGACATTGCGTGTTGGAACTGAAATTGGCGCGGACCCATTGTACCCGTAATTGCTCGGATGATTTGGGGTGGTTCCACTGGCATATGCTTTGGCATATTCGTCGCTTGCTGGGTCGGTCGGTGGAGATGGCGGTAGCATGCGATTGTAACGGATTGATTGGCAATGCGGTCAATGTTGCTGTCTGTTCCAGCGACGCCAATTCGCATTTGATTGCGTATTTGATTAGTTCATCGAACGATGGAGGTTGATCTTTGCTAAGAAGGTGCCAATCGAGGGCACTGCGTAGGGGCGCAGGCACTTTCTGTTTGAACATATCCACCAAGTGCCATTCTCGATCAGCGGGCAACGAATCGGGCATCGCTTTCTGAGCGGCATGTTGTAACCTGTGCGCATAATCTCGAAGACCGTCGTTCGGCTGCGGCTTCGTTTTTCTGAAGAGAAAGCGAAGATACGATCGTTCACGTGTCAGAAAATACGAGCACATGGCCTCCGTCAACTGAGTCCATGACACCACCTCACGATTGGGCTATTGCTTCATATAACTGCGAAACCAACAAGCGGCTTTGTCTGCCAGATACAAAGGCAGGACTGTAAGAAGTTCCATGTCGGACGTTGCTTTGAACGACGCCATTGGCGTGTAATAATCGTCTAGCCATTCGTCGAGGGGAGGGGAATCAGGGTCTCCAGCGAATGGTTTGAGATTGAGTTGAGGTGCCTTCCCTTTGTCTAAAGCTACCTGGATTCGTGAACCGGCCAATGTGTGTTGTTGACCATGCTGTAGTTGTCCAGGAGGGGGCGCATTGGCGTTGTGCGCTCGTCGTCGTTCGTACGTCGCAAGATCGATATTTTCGAGCGATTGAGCGGTGTCGGTGCCAGCTTGGGCGGCTGTAGCTGGCATAGCTAGATTCGGAACTGAAGATGATGTTGCCCTCGACAGTTCATGCAGGACTGGAAAGTTTCATATGGGACAGCTTTAGCGCGAAATGGTTGGTTGTCTCTTTTTGAACGTAGAAAGATGTTAGAAATTTGTCAGTTTCACAAGTTTTATAATGGTATCCACGATTTTCCGAATGTTTCTTTGGTTCATAAATCTGAATGCGGTATACGTTTTGGTACTCAGCTGCACCAACCTCATCATTTGGTTGTTCCAGCTCTTAATTTTGAACGGTTTAAACAGAGTTTTCTATATTCGGGAACAAATATGTGGAATGCATTACCTTATAATGTAGCAGCGATTACCAATCCTGTTTTGTTCCAGCGTGCTGTATTACAATGTACTTGCAAATGAATTTATGACGATTTGTTATGACATATTGTTATTTTATGTATTCATTTTTGAGTGACTTGCTGTATCGAGTGCGCAGTCATGTGCTACAGCAAGAATAAAATAGATAAATAGATAGATGGCGCGATCGTGGCTTGCATGGTTTCTTTAATCAATTGTTGCAGATCGTTTGATGGTGTCTGGGGCGGTGAAGGTGCTGCTGAAGGGTTTTGCACTGGCGTTGGCTTTGGTGGATTCCGATTTGGCTGCGTAAGCCTTGCTGGAGCTGTTTGATTTCCCTCTGCTAGCGTCGAATTGTTTCTTCCGCTGCGCTGTTACGCATTGGCATTTCTGCGATGTCGCTGGAATAAATTGCCAATCCGTTGTCTTGAGCCTTGTACCACTCGAGGAGCGTTTCACTCGGTACCCAAGATAAATCGGGATCTAACGGCGTCGATGGAGAAAACGTCTGTACGTGTTCTGGCGGGTCTGCAAATTGGACGTGTCGTTGATTGATCCTCGCACCTGCTATCGACTGATTCGGATTGGCCTTGGACGGGGACTCTGCTCGTTGTCGGGGGGCTGGAGGGAGTACCCAATTCTTCATGCATGCATCGTACACAAATGGTTGGCGCGTAACTGGATGCAGGTATCTGATTTCAAGAGGAATTGATATATAGAAATCAACAAAGACACCACCTGTTGCGTAGGTCGTTGTGATCTTGTCTATCCAAAATTGCATTAGATCGGTTTCTGGACCAAACTCGGGACCGAGATCGTTCTGAGCACGGAAGTAGGCTGCTGTGGGAACTGTCTCCTGGAGCGTTTTGGTATCGTCTTCGCTACCAGGTTCAGGGGCAGCTTGCAAGGTTACTGCCGAGAGCAATTGTCGCCAAAAACGAATCTTGTCGTACCACTCGAATTGTGACCATGAAAACCAGTTACTTGTTACCACATCGGGAACGTCAAGGGGGTCAAACCGTTCCCGGGGCTGAGGTGAAGCGTTGGCTCTCAGGTCGGGATTGAGACGGGCGTATTCGGGACAGACGCGGATGACCGCGGACAGGAATTGTTGGCCACCCGATGCAGGCGTGCGAAGATCAGATTGCTTACCCTGGGTGGTTGTTGTCGCTTTAGCCAGCACGTCCTCCATCGCTTTGAGCTTCGCTTTGAGATTGGCCATCTCCAGTCGGTCTTGGGCCCACTGTTGTTCTCGCTGTTCAATGTTGCGTCGGGCTTCCTCTGCCAGCTTTTTGGAGGCTTCGGCTTCCTTCAATGCCCGCTCAGCTCGTTGTTTTGAAGGTGCCAGATGCGCGTTGATCTGTTTGGCTTGACAGGGTGTCAGCGGCGGTCGTTTGCTGGTTGCACTTGATTAGTCATCATCGGCCGATAGTTGCGAGTATGTTCCCACTACAACAGTGATCACTGTGTTTCTGCGTTGCTGATCGATGTGGAGGCACGGAAAGGATATTCAAGGGTAACGCTAGGAACTAGATTTTGGCCGAACTGAATTCAAAAATTGCGCAAGGGGTTTAAAAAAGAGCTGAAAAATATTTTCGGATTTGGTCACTCGCCTAGGTGACCAGCGCCCATTCCTCCTGATAGCAATGATCGGACTTGCTGCAGGAGGCATGTATAACACCCAAGGCTCGCATGGTACTTTTCCGCACTCGCACAAAATTTGGTCCACCGATTTTTACGCCCATGTAGTGAACACCATCACTGACTCGACGAGTCAACCAATTATTTAAAAGTCTCCCCCCAAAAGGCGAACAATTCTTGGAGCAGAATGACCTCGCGGATTCGATTTTTACCTCTCTGAGAAATCGCTTTATCGATCTTTTGATCGGCGCTGAATATTGGAATCAAATCTTCTAAGAATCCTGCGTCCCAGCACCAGGCGGCCTCTCTTTCGCTCATTTTTCCTCATTCCGTTGGTTGGTGCTGGCTGGGCTGACTCACAATCAGTTGGTGCTGACGGGCAGGTGAATCTCCTGTTGATGCTAGTGCACTCACAAATATTGTGTCGCGCTTCACCACATCCTTGAGAATGACGTTATCTGTAGGATCTGCGAGACCACCTGTTTCAAATATTTTTCTGAAGCCGGCTTTGTTTTCAGGTTCCTGCCGAGTGCATCTCCCGATAGTTCGATCTCTCGCTCTCTCGTCAGTCCATTTTCCACAGATACTCATTTCCATTATGGACATGAGTGTTTGATTTATATTACCAAGATATTTTCTTTAAAGTGCGGTCAAGTTGTCAGCTTTTCAGTAAGATCTGCAAACCGTCCTGTTCTGAATAATCTGCTGAAATGACCTTGCTTTCAGGCTTCCTCAAATTCGCAACAATGGACTGCGGTGTTTGTCACTTCTATCGCTGTAAGTAACTTCTTGCTCTTGTCTCAGAGGCTGACAAAGTAGTTATGCTCGATTCGAAATTAGTAGTCCATAGTAAAGTGCCTTCGAGGCTACCTTTTACCTCTTTTTTTGTGGCCTCTCTAACCGCCTAGTTCACAAGCTGCCCTCCGAAACGAAACGACCGACTATGCCCAATATTACGTTCTAGACAAAGTGGATACGCACAATAGCAGGAACCTGAATACGGCCGTGAATCCATTCGCTGCCACTGTCGGTAATTACGATCAATAAAAATTTTTTTGTCTCAGGGAAACCGAGAAGAAACCTCAAAACCGTGAAAAAACCCTTTTAGCTTCCCAAGCATTGTTCCATAAAGCCATGTTTCGTTTCTGATAGCTCGAATGCATAAAACTGGCAGGCCCGATCTTCATGATCCTAGGCCAGACGCTTTTTCAATCTGCAACAAAATTAAAGGACTTTGTGACTATTGCATCAAAAGTGACTACGAACCTGCGAGGCGCAAAATTCAAATTTTTTTAACAATTCTTGGAATTGAGTAATGCTTTGCGCCTGGATGTATCTCGTACTTACAAATAACTTCCAATTTACTTTTTCGCGATAGCACTTGGAAAATCGTCACTTGGCATTGAAGTCTGGCCTGTGGTTGGCTAGGAATCACTTTGCTTCCAGCCAGCTGAATCGGTTTCATCGCCAGTCCGGGAGCCTGAGAGTACGTTAAGTATAGCCGTGGGACGACGCTGGTCGCGATAGCGCACACACACACATGCCAAAATGTCATAAGTGGCTACCGCGCATCATAACCGCGCGAATTCAAAATTGGAATAGCAAGGCAAAAATTATGGCAGCGCAAATTGAGGGATTTTTGGGAAGAGAATCCAGAATTTAAGGTGTTTTTCAGGGTTTTCAGAGTGAGAACTGAAAATAAGGGTTTTTAAGGGTTCTCAGGGTTTTCAGGGCATTAAGGGCTCGTGAAAACTCTTCGTTGGCCGACGATGTTTTGCAGTTTGTCTGGAGAAATTCGCTGGTGGATTAGGCGGTGAATAGCTTGCTTGTTAATAGTAAGTCATTGATTGATCGTGGGGTGTGTGTGTTTGGCCATTATTAAATGTCCCGGGTTATACATGCAAGTCAGTTTAGCCTTGTCGTTTAGGTGTTTGCATTGGGGCGCAGTAACGGGGACAAGGTCGAGCATGGACCCAACATGTGGGTTTGTACACCATGGTGGCTTGGGCATATTTCAGGGATGGGGTTGAGGCTTTAGTGCTTCGTATTTTCAGATCACAATTCACTCACATCGCCATTTATTTAAATGTCGCTTCCGCTGACTATACCAAGAAATACAGTGTGGAATTTGTGGGCACAGACGATGGTCATGTGTCGAAGTTGGTTAGTGTGATGCAGAGGGACGGTTCAGTTCGGACAGTCTTGGTCGAGACGTTGAAAGTGTTCTCGGATGGTCGGCCTGTGCATAACTTGATGGTTTATGTTCCGAAAATGGATTCGAAGAATATAGCGGAAGGACGACTGCTCGTGATATCGGACGGTAAAGTGAAGGCGTTGCCGTTGCCGTTGCATAATTGCTAGAATAAGACCAGCTGCGGCAGCTGTGGTTAGTGGATTATTGTGGTGGGGTGCATGGATCGCGGGTGGGTACTTTTTCAGATCCACAGGAGCTAATAGTCTCTGAATCCAGCTTGCTGACACGCATTTTTTATTTTAGTCGGCTTGCACGACCCTTCCTGCGCCTGGGACGTACGTCTTTTCTCTCTTCTTTGATCCCTGGCTGGCGCTTGGTCTGGATCGACTCCTAAGCCCGTACGCTGCTGCGGGTGCCAATGGTTGTCGAATCTCATTCACGACGCGTTTCCATGCTGGACGATCCAAGGCGGTTGTTCTGGCCTCCTCGATATTTAATCTGCGATTTCTGATGCCCACCTCGACCTGTTTGAGCCATGTTTTCTTTGGTGCCGTTCGTTGGATTCTCCACTGGGAGGGTCGGTCACGCCAGAGGAGTTTGTGTGGTAGTTGGCTCCCATTCATTCTGCAGACATGGCCAAACCATCGCAGTCGTCGTCTTTGGATTCGTTCCTCGATCGGTGGTTGTTGTTGGCATCTGCGCCGGATGTCCTCATTCTGAAGGCGATCTCGAAGTGATACTCGCAAGATCTGGCGCAGGCATCGCATTTGGAAAGCTTCGAGTTTGTTGAGGTCCGCCTTCAGCACTGTCCACGTTTCGGATCCGTAGAGTAGAATTGGCAGGATTAGCGTACGGAAAAGGCGAACTTTGATCGGGATAGAAATATTGGTCCGCTTCCACAAGCACCACTTTAGGGAGGCGAATGCTGCGGTTGCATGACCAATTTGACTGTGGATCTCCGCCGTGGACGCAATTTTCTTCTCTTCGATCAGTGAGCCCAGATATTTGAACTCCTGAACTTGCTCAAGCTGGATGCCATCGAGGTGGACGCTGGCCGGCGATCCATCTGTTGTCAGTACCTTCGTTTTGTCAGTGCTAATTTTCAAACCGTATGATTGGGCGACGCGGGCGATCTCATAGAGAATGTCCATGGCTTCAGCATCATCCTCGGCCAGCACGCCACTGTCGTCAGCGAACATGAGATCCGTTACTGACGAGCCATTTTCGACGAACTGGACGCCTCGCCTGCCCTCGAAGACTTTCCTCGTGATTGCGTCGACAACGATGTTGAAGAGCTGTGGTGAGGCGACGTCTCCCTGACGGACTCCAGTGCGGATGGCGAATTCAGCAGATAGCTCGTTTCGGATGCGTATTTGGCTTGATGATCCATTGTAGTTTTCCTGCAGGAGCTTGATGACTTTTGGTGGGATGTGCTCAGTCTCCAGCGTCGTCCAAAGTGCTGGCCAGTCGATGCAGTCGAAGGCAGATTGAAAGTCGATAAAGACGATGACCGTCCGCTTTCCACATCGAACTCGCTCCTCCATCACCTGGCGGAGATTGAATATCTGGTCGCAGCACCCCCATTTCGGTCTGAAGCCAGCTTGTTCCTCTCGACTCGTTTGCTCACGATGTTTCTGCAGGCGTGCTTGGATAACTTTCATGAAGACTTTGCCGACGATCGAGAGTAGACTGATGCCGCGGTAGTTTTGGCATTCCTGATTGTCGCCTTTCTTGAAGATCGGGATGATGATGGATGATTGAAGATCCATGTCGCTGGTATTTTCTCCGTACTCCAGATGTTTTGCAGGAGAAGGTGTCGGAAAGAGTGCCCATTTCCGATGTTTGTGGAGCGCAGTGGATGTTAGGCGCAACCGCTCGATCTTGCAGTTTTACTTGGCACTGACGATATGAGTATTACAAGTACACGCGAGAAGTAAAGGGAAGGGGGTTCAGAGAAAGGCGATGTGAATCATAGTCAGCAGTGTTGTGTCTCGCGATCGTCGCGACAGAAGGTGTACTAGGTGGAGAAGAACGTCGCCACCAGCCTTGATCGCTTCTGTGGTGATCGCATCCACACCAGGCGCTTTGCCATTTTTCAAAGTCCGAATGACCGCCTTAACCTCTGCAAGCGTTGGTTCAGTATCGGACATCGCGGCCTCTGGTGGCTCGATTTGTGGCGGCTCCGCCGGAGGTCCTTGTGGCGGGTCGTGGTTGTACAGCGTTTCGAAGAACTCCCTCCAGCATTGTAGACGCTCCGTCGATGATCGCACGAAGGTGCCATCGGCTTTTTGGATGTTGTCATTTGTTGATTTGGCCTTCCCGCTCAATCGTCGGAGCGTTCGATAAAGCGTGAGGTACTCGTGCTTCGAGGCCGCCTCCTCCAAGTCAGCCGCTACCAGTAAGCCTCTCGTTCTTCTTTCATTTGGCGTCGGACGTCCTTGTTGAGCTGGCGGTATCGCTCGAAGTCGACCAGCTTCACTCGCTTCCGTTCGTCTACCATACTGAGACACGCATCCGATATCCATGGCTGTGTTCGGCGACGGGTGGGAGGGCACAGTTCCTTTGCGCATTCCATGATGGCGTCTGGAAGCTGTTGTTCTTCGGCGTTGACGTCTTCGGATGGAGCCTGTGCTGCGAAACGGTTGGATAATGCTATTTGGAATTCCGTCTTGCGAACGGGATCCGACAAGCATTTCCAGTCTAGCTTGGCTGATGGACGCGATTTGCATTTGGTCCTGTGTGGTCGAAGCTTGATCACAGCGCGCACGAGGTAGTGATCCGATCCACAGTCTGGGCCGCGCATCGAGCGGACGTCCTTGAGTGACGATCGGAAACGAGAGTTGATCAGGATGTAATCCAACATCGCGGAGTCGTTGCCAGCTGGATTACGCCACGTAAGTTGGTGTTTCTTCGGATGTTGGAATTGGCTGTTCCCAATGACAAAGCTGTTGGCGCTGGCGAAGGACAAGAGGCGCAGACCATTGTCGTTGATCACACCGTGTCCAAAACGACCAATTTTGCTCTCCCAGCCAGAACGATCAGTGCCAATGTGAGCGTTAAAATCTCCAGCCAATATGATCAATTCGGTCTGTGGAATCGAATCCAACGTGTGTTGCAGTTGTTTGTAGAAATCGTTTTTGGTCGGGTCCGGGTTTGTCTCAATCGGCGCGTAGACAGCGACAAGGTGGGTTTTAGTGGTGCCGTTGATGGTGAGGACTGCGAGTCGATCGGAGATCGGCTGGAACGAGACGACACTCCCGACTGCGCGGCGGGCCACCATGAATCCGACTCCCGCCTCTCGTTTGTCACCACCAGAGTAGTATAGTGTCATCTGGTCGTCGACAGACGGCGGTTCGATGACCACCTGCCCTGATCCGGTGAGCCGTACTTCCGATAGCGCTGCGATGTCGACTTTGCAGCTCAGCAATTCCTTGGCAATGATTTCTTTTTGGCCAACGTGGTGACCGGTTCGTACGTTCCACGCGGCGATTCGAATTTCCATTTTCGGCGTGACGATCTTTCTTTGATTTCTTTGGCCAGTAGCATATTTCTCACCAGCATCCTGGTACCCCAAAACTGGCGCATCGGCTGCCCCGAATGCGGCAGCATTCATCGTAGAATTTGATTCGTGATTTTCCATCAGTTTTGTGCCTAGTTTCCCTGGTCTCCCAGTTCTGGCCACCTCGGCAGGGCGACCACCTTCCTCCTTTTGCAGCCGGGCTTAGGACCGTCCTTGGCGGAGTTCGGGACGTACGCATGCATAGCTGCGCTCAACATATTCCAGCATGTCATGAGCTATGCTGGAATATGTTGAATCACCCATGTCGGCGAGGAGGGTGGAATAGTGAGTACCTTTCTACTCGTGTTGTCTAGAGAAAGTTACATTGATAGCAGCTGTATAAGTACTGAATTAATGATATCTTGTATAGGTCAATGCTTGAAACGAGCTTCTCAAGGTCCTGTTTTTGTCTTGTTTAATCTTTAAATTTGTACAAGATTTTGAATTGCACCAAGCAGCAATGACACTCTTTCAGGCAAACTGGTACTTAGCATTGCAATTCTAAGGTTTGATTAACGAATATTTCAGTCGGCAGCTTACACAAGCCCGCGTCGGATCTTGACAAAATTTTTACGCTTATATCAGGATCTAAATCTGAGTCTGAATAAATTTTTTTTTTATCGGCGATAAAAATATGAAGGGTTGTGATAGTCGCCACGCTGAGATTTCTATCATTCGAAAATATGACGGACACAGTGCCCGGCTTTGTCGCCCTTGAAGTTATGCGCAGATGCGAATCAATTTTTATTACGCCAATGATTCCGCATTCCAAAGCACTGTTATTCAACATGGGCAGTTTGGCGCAAGTTTCATCAAATCCATGCGTAATATCCCATGTTCTCAATCCATGATAGAACACAGTGGACCCGCATGGTTTCCACGTGGATACTTGAATTCCATATGGTTCCACGTGGACGACCGTGGAAACACTGTGGATCCATATGTTCATGGAAACCACGTGGTTCCACGTACTCGTCACTTGTGGAACCACTATGGTGTGTGAATGGCTTCCATGTGGCTCCATGATGGGTTGGTCTGATCATTTTCGTTCTAGGACGAGTTCATTCTATGCTGCAAATACACCATTCGCGGAATAAGACACACACTAGTGATTGAAATCAAGGCTATCAGGCTAATTCTTTCTTTGCGCATGAAATGAGGCATATCAGGCTCATGGTCAGTCATGCTCATACGGTACTACATCAGTAGCAATAAAAGCATCATCATATGGTATCAAGACAACTTTGTCTAAAACGTCCTCCAAAGGCACAATTGCAATGTTATCAGTTTCCCTCACAACAGGGAAAAATGAAGCATACAGACGCTCATTAAAAAGAAAACGTAATTCGGCATTTGTCGGTGGTGCAACTGTAAGAATATTTGAACGCGACAGTACTTCAAACTTATAGCATACTGCATAAACGTGGGAGCCCATTTCAGCGAAAACACAAGCTGATCCATACTCGATTGTTGCAATAATGCCGGAGGTGTCATTGAATTTCACAGCCACACTTCGTCGTCTGACTGTTTGCTTCTGAGACTTCGACTGCAGATGAGCACCATTTTGGAACGCTTCCGAAGAAAATTTAACTTCCGGTTCCAATGACCCGAAGAAACTTAGAAGGGCATTCTTGATCTTGATGTCGCCAAATGATGAAATGACCTTGCCCAATCTTGAGCATTCCCCATTGCTTAATTGGTCGGCCTTGCCTCTTGACGGCCTTCCTAAGACTCGGCTGATGATGGCAGCAGCCACTGGTTTTTCATCTTGCAATTTATACATCTTCTCCTCGGCATATCGTTGCAAAACGAAGCGACGGGCAACTTGCTGTGCTGGGCCTTTTGCTGAACTGATCCGACAAACAAAATCCCCATTAAAGCTTTCAAAGCAAAAGGCGCTGGTAGCCCAAAGAGGCCCAAACTTCAAAACCTAGATAGAAAGAGAAAAGAGAGTAAGTAAATCACATGGCTGCAAAAAAAACAGACAAGAATTATTTTACCTGCGCTGGCAGATGCTGAACTGCGTGAGACGCACAGCCAAGCCAAACCGAAAGACCGCCAACAGAGAGCATTGTAACTTTGCGACAGCTCATGAGCCAAATCCGGAATGAGACGCTGCCATGTATCGATGAGAGTCCTTGCTAATTGAACGTCATCCTCTGATACTGTCGCCTGAGACAGTAGCCGCACAGCATGAACATAAATTGCAGCCCAATGCCAATAATCAGGCAGACCCGACATAAAAGGCGCTGTGGCTGGCAGGAAGGCGTAAACCAGCAAATTCTTTAACTCAGAGGCCTTGAAGGAAGCCAAGCGATCGAGACTGAAAATTGTGCGATTAAATTCCAACGGAAATTGAACGGCATTCAAATCATTAATCAATTCTTGCAGTTCCTTTGGTGCGAAAAGGGCTGACCATTTTCCAGGTTTGTCTAAAACAAAGTGATATGCATTTAAAGTCTTCAGGCGCAGACTTACTACTTCATCTACTTTCAAAAAAGCGGCGAACAATGAAATCAGCGTTTCCCCTGTAAACCATATGCATGGGATCGAAAGCATTGACATCAGCCGGATTGACCAGGTTCGATAACGGGCTAATACCAGTGACACTGTGAAAATCTATTGATGGATCAAGAGCGATGGTAGCCCAAGCAACCTTGAAGAAGTGATTTGATTTGAAACCGCTTTCCTTTCTCTTCGGCCAGATTGTACTTGTCTTCTTCACTCCACGAGCGCGACAGGAAATACATCCATTCAGCCCTTAATGGAGACAGATAGGAATTGAAAACAGGCATCAGAGAGGATGTTTGCCGACGATGGTCATGGCTACGAACCCAATTTTGGTTCCCTGTTATTGGTGAGACCCAAAGAACAGAAAGCTCAAATAAGTAAACCAAGACAAATTAATCTTACACTTAGATGATGAAGGTACCGCAGGAGATACAGTAGCCTAGAAAGTGCTTACCATTAAACTGTTTATGAGACCAAATGGAGGCTTGCGCTGGCAGATCAAATAATGTACAAAGAATTTCCACCTTGACTCTTACATCTTGGCCATCAAGCACCATGTCGAAGCCATTGCGAAGACAGTTCATTTCACTTATAGCAGTTTCCAAAAATAATGGCCAAATCGGTTTCTTTTTTGCCTGATTTCCAATCCAAAATCCGAATACAATACAATTGGCAGCTTTCGACCGAATTTTCGGGGGCAGCTCGCATACGACAGCGACGCTCGGCCACATACTTGAACCATCTAATTTGAAAGGCTGGGCGCCATCGGAAGACAAAATAAGATTTAAATGAATCATTTGATTTCCAGTGGGCTTCTCTTTGGTCCTTCGCAAATAGGCGCTGGATGAAGTGACGTCAGCAACACATGTCGAATCAATCGTAGTAGCCACATTCATTTGCCGCCTTATCTCAGGAAGATAACGTTTTATAATCATTTCTAATGGAGGCCGAATTTTGTAAGTCACAAACGACGGAGCTTGGTGAATACGGCCATAATTCTTGCATTGAACGCGGCCGCGAGCATCGAACTGTTTGACAAACTGAGACGTGCAGTCTTTACCACTGCAAATGTAACGAAGTTTTCCATCGAGATCAGTAAAATCGCGCAAAGCGCATTTTGCAATGCCTTGGAATGAGGACGGCGCACGGTGCCCAGGGGGTAATAATGTGTTCAAGAAGGCGCAGTAACAATCCATCGCAGTGTCAGGAAGACGATAATAACTTTGATTTTGCCAAGAGTAAAATAAAAAATTCTTCCTCCGAAATGCAGCAATTCAAACCACCAATCGACCAAAGTGGAAAGAAATAATTACTTTCACAGAAACTGTAATCGGCAGACGCTGAGGAGATTGCTGCATCGTTTTCCCTCGCAAGTGTATCGTCCTCAATGTTATCGACTATAAGGGGTTCTATCTCAGTTTCGAAAAAAGGAGCGATAGTTCCGGCGAATGGCGTTGATGCACGATTTCCTTCTGACAATGGCAAAATTTTATCAATATCGTCAGAAACCAGCCCTTCGGAGTCAGCAGAATGGTTTGCGATAGAAATCGAAATAGCGTCAACAATACGAGACAGCCTCGGCATAATGGTCAAACCTATGAGTTACATAGATATAACTCATAAAGGAGGAAATCTTCACGAACACTCATAAATATTCTCCGTGCAACAGAGTACCCACGCTAGACTGATGTGCGTGGGATCCTCTGTCGATGAGCGGCACCCTGGCGCAACGAGTTTTGAGTATTAGTGCTCTCGGATAGGCGCGAGTGTGCGCTCCCAGGGTTATGCTCTCTTCACGGAGCAGACCCTCGCCAAGGTCTATGCTCTCTACATAGGAGCAGACCCTCGGAGCCGATCTCAGCAGAAGTGCGGCGCGAGCCGTGGGGGGAGCTCGAGAATTATTCTTAAACTTGTAGTTAAGTTTTACCTCGTATAAATTCTGCAACTAATTTTTATCATTATTAACTAAGAAATTTCCAAACTTATTGAAATTCCTGTTATTTTTCAGGAAAAATTACCATTGCTACGGTGGCCCAAGGAGGCCTTTTTCGAAATATCTCTGCTTTTTGATTTTTGATTTATATCTCGTCAGAATGGGCTGACCAGCTTTTTAAAAAAATCAAAATGCACGCGTACAGCAAATTAATCAAAAAAGTTTGATTCAATCAAAAAGATTTTTTGATTTTTTCAAAAAAGTTTGATTTAAGCAAAACGATTTTTTGATTTTTTCAAAAAGTTTGATTTAATCAAAAAAATCAAAAAACTTTTGAAAAGTATCTGCGTGAAAGCAACATTATATCTCTGGTTTTTTGATTTTCCTCTTGTACCTCGTCAAAAAAATCCTGGCTCGCAAAAAAATAAATCAAAGTGCGCACAAATGTTGAAACGAACAACGCAGAAACTTTGATTTAATCTAAAAGTTCGATTTAATCAAACGGATTTTTTGATTCAATCATTGCCTCTTGTCATAAGCAGTCTGAAACATGTACAGTAATCATGGCGCGAAAAACGATTTGCGGGAGACTCTGGCTTTTTGGTGAAACAATTACGTATTTTTCGAAGCGGTAGCTAGTGAGAAACAAAAGGTATTTGAAACAAAAGCTCAGGCTTTCTCTTTTCAGGTAAGGAGTAAAGACTACGCGCCCACGTCAATTCTGATGATCGACTGGATTTCAATGGTGTCTGAATTGAGAAATGTGAGCGAGGATTTACGATATCCATACTGAACCAGCGGAAGAACAATGGGCAACTAGTCATTAGACATATTTGCTGCCTTTTTGATATGGCATTCTGATTCAAGTAAGATAACTTCCTGTCAGTGGAAATGATCGTATTTCCGGGTGGTCACACACAACACTTGAAAAATGCTGTCCTGCTGCCTTTTTTCGATAAGATTGACCTCTTCTTGTGGGCATGTCAACCAGCGAATGATGAAAATCCTGTCCTTTGCAGGCTTTCTGACATGTGATCGACTAATACATGCCGTGAAGATCGTTCCTTTTCCGATGGACAGGTTGTTCCGATGTTCAGTTTTCAAGTATCACCTTTTTAATCAGGATGGCGTGTTTTATATTTGTTGCGTTATCATCTATGCATCATCTATTATCTATACTTGATTGATTCAGATGACAAATGATTGGAAATGAAGCGAGTGAAATAAATAAATGAAATGAGAATGAGAATGAAGCTATGGAAAGGATTTTTGCACAGGGTAAAAGTGAGTTTTAGTTTTTAGAGTGCTTATGACTAGAGGCAATGATTTAATCGAAAAGTCCGTTTGCTTTAATCAAACTTTCAAATTAAATCAATGTTTCTGCGTTTTTCGTTTCAACATTTGTGCGCACTTTGATTTATTTTTTTGCGAGCCAGGATTTTTTCGACGAGGTACAAGAGGAAAATCAAAAAACCAGAGATATAATGTTGCTTTTACGCAGATACTTTTCAAAAATCAAAAGTTTTTTGATTTTTTTGATTAAATCAAACTTTTTGAAGAAATCAAAAAATCGTTTTGATTAAATCAAACTTTTTTGAAAAAATCAAAAAATCTTTTTGATTACATCAAACTTTTTTGATTAATTTGCTGTACGCGTGCATTTTGTTTTTTTTTATAAAGCTGGTTAGCCCATTTTGACGAGATATAAATCAAAAATCAAAAAGCAGAGATATTTTGAAAAAGGCCTCCTTGGCCACCGTAATTGCGTTAGAACGGCAAAAAAATCTCAAAAAGTTTTCAAGATTGTTTTTTCGCATTCCGCTGAAAATTTTTAATTTTTTTGGCTTTGGTCCATTTTATTTGCCTGGGAAGCTTATGTTAGGCATTTGTGTCGAATAAATAAAACCTAAATTTTGTAAAACCTCAAGTAAAACCTAATATAATAAAAGACCTTTGTGCCTAAATATGGTTCTCTTTTATGAAGGCTCCTGAGAATTAGATATTTGTCATGTTCGCATTTTAGGGTTAGCGTTATGGACGCTCAACTTTATTCACTATCTCGCAACTTAATCAGCAATGAAATGATCGCAACATCAATAGAACAGCCGTCTTTTTTTTAATCATCCCAAGTGAGTTGGGAACTGGACTCCCATTCATCTGCGAAATCCTAAAAAATTCTCGCTTGTATTGCTAAAGACTACTTCAACGTTCCTTTTTTAGGTCTGATCAGCGACAGTCTGTAGGCGCAGGTTCGACTGTTCCGCAGTCATGCAAAAGATCGTTGTCTGAACTTCGCTTCGGAAAGAATGCAAAGGCTGCATGACATGGGCAGTTTTGATGCTCCTTGATCTATAAATTTCGGTGTGTACTTAAACTAAAATTTTTTATTGAATGTGTTTTTTTTAAATAAAGATATAACTGACGTGCCGTCTAAAAATTATGCATGACAAGCACCAAATGTTCGCCAGCGAAGCACATACAAAATGAAAACCAAAGCCTGTTATGCGATTTCAGATATATTAAAAAATGTACCTGCAATGGTTTTTTTAAGAACATTTCACGATTGTATGATCGCTTCTTTTTTGGCCATTGTTCACTTGAGTGGATTTCTCACTCTTGTGGGAAATGTAAGCTTGCCGTCCTGTGTAACTTCGGCTGGCAGATCAAAATTATCCATCAATTTCAACCAAAGCTAAAAATGAAATACAAGAATAATTTATGATGTCTTCAACATAGAAATAAATGCAGTAGTACAAAATTATGAAACACTAGCTAGGTTTTTAAAAGTTTGCAAAAAAACAAGAAACTTTGTGGGAAAATGTCTAGCAAAGGTTCAAACTCCCACAATTATTTGCGGACAGCTGCTGCATTTTAGAGGTTCGTCTGCAAGAAGCGGGAGGGCAGACCCTGGAGCAGACCTTGCGCCAGGGTGCCGCTCATCGACAGAGTATCCCACGCCACTTCCAATGTACGCGTGGGTTCTCTGTTGCCCAGAGAACATAAATACACGTAATAGATAGATTTCCAACCGCAAAAAGTTCACCTAGGCGGTACTAGCAGACAATTTTGTCATCTTGCAGTAAGCAGTAATTTTAAAAACGGTGTGCGCCGAGCGTCCCAGCCAGCTTGTTTTGTTTGGTTTCGGCTTTTGGCGGGCGATTTTGGACTCGTCTTTTGTTTGTTTGGCTGACTGGTGAAAATTCTTTACCTTGATAATTGCAGATTATCGGGTTTTTAAATTATCATGTTGGTAAATTCTTCTTAGAATGTCTCAATTCGCGAGGAAAATCACGCGCACATCTGTTCTGACGCAGGGAATCGGAGGTATGTAGGCCTATGTGATTTACTGTAAATAACTTCAGTACCCTGTGTTTTATTTTTAATCTAAATTTTTTGCGTCTTTTATTGTTGTAAAATCGCATATTGTTACTATTGACGAAAGCTATTGTCCTGAAACTGAAAGATATCGTCGATCGGCCGGTGTCTTTTGTCTGAGTAACCCCGAGCTGTTCCCGGACAACACGCCAGGTGTTGATTCATTAGAAACGCGTCGGCTGTGGAAAAAGGGCCAAAAAATTTCGATGAACTGGCCGAAACGAAAAGGCGACATTAATTTAGTGGAAACCGAAGTTTTTGATCTTTGTAAGTAGATAAACAAAACTGCATACCTATAGGCCTACGCGTTTTTTTGTTTGTCCAGTAAAGCTTCCCCCTAAAACTACGATTTTCATGTTTTTCTTTAATTTTAATTACTGGGGCGAATAAAAACTAGGACACGGTGGCCGAACCTTCTTTTCACCTATCTTTCTTCCACAGATGACAGCAAAAAGCATGCAGAGGATGCGTGCCGCGAATTAATGATCAAATTCGATCAGGAGTCTTTAGAAGCTCGTGAGGACGATGCAATCGAAAATCAGTCAACGGGATTAGAGAATGGCTTGCTTGTGGAGCAAGGTGAAACTGAACTGGTTCAAGTTATCTTTCCTAAACGCCTACCAGTTCGTCAGTTTTGCAGATGAAGATCTTTTCGTAAACAATGATCAACTTCCGTCTTATGATCAACGTTTCAGCGGTCATGGCGGGCAGCAGCCAAATCGAAAACGTCCAGTATGTCATCCTTTCTTTGGTTAACTTTTTCATTGCTTCTTCTTTTAGAAAGTGGTACCGAACAGATCAACGGCGATTGTCTCAGCTCCTGAAAATCAAGTACAATTGTCGGCAATCATCCAAAAAATGGGCAACGAATTCATAGCGAAGGTGGACGTGCTCCAAGGGTCCATCTCTGATCTAAAAGCGGAAAATTCGGATTTGAAAAAGGTGATCGGTGAGCTCAAAACTGGTGTGAAAGCATCTGTTCGAAAATCCAGAGATGCTTGCAATATTTTGGAAGGCAAGGTACGTTCGCATTATCGTACAGTAAAATTGGGTCTCATGCCAATAGAGCTTTGAAGTTCTCCCGATTATAACGTAATTCAAATTTTTTAAATTTTTGGTAGTTTCAATATTTGATCTCGTCTGAAAAAGATAGCAGCCGATCCTCTTGTTTCTAAACCTTTTTTAAACCAGCCTTGCCGATCATGACTCCCTTTCTTATTTGGTTTTTAATTTTTTTAATATTTTCGTTTTTCCAGCACCGCGTCCAAAACGTGAATATTAACTCACTGGAGCACGCACAATTGTACGATCCTGAGTCAAATCCGATTCGATACATGGGAATCTGCATTACTAGCGAAATCAATGAACTTTACTTGGAATGTGGGCACAATGAAAAAAAGTTCGTCAAAGGAGTAAGCTGGGGTGACTTCTACGTTAACTAGTTATGTTTCATTCCACATTCTTTTAGCTTGCTACCTTGATATACGCCGATGACATGTGGTTTTGGATGATCAGGGCTGATGAAACGGACAAGAAAGGCGTTCGGCGATCATTGCAGAAGCGGGACCCGGATGGTGTAGCAGTAGTGAAAGGTACACAGCCGTTGGAAGAAATTTCTCAGTCTAATTCATGTGCTTCTTTAGGAATTTTCCGTCGTTATTTTGAAATATGTATTTGGCCCCATAATCCCGCCTTTATGGAGAAGCTGGCGACTGGAAATGGACAAAAATCGCGAAGTGACATCACGAAAGAGTTGGAAGTTCAGCATTTAAATGCTTGGAAGTCGTTCGAGAAACAATGTTTGAGCTGGTTCAACGATTGGGGAAATGATGTACGCAATCGTACCCTTATCTATCATTTGTTATGTCTGCTGCCATAAAGTGTTGCCCTTCTTTGTTTTAGGTCTGAGTACCCGTGGACTCGGTCTTTATTCGCTCGCATGGTGTCACGACAGGACTCTACGAAACCATCAAAATACGATGCCGCTCAAGAAAACGATTGGCGTCAGCAGTGTCTTAGCGGGAAGAGCAGGCCAAAGAAACGTGACTATGAACTGCCGTCTGGTGAGCAAAGTTTGAATGAATAAGAGCTTTTTTAGCTAACGAGCACAGCTCGAGTTAATGTTAGCAGCGTACTTACCTTGTGTAGGTAGCATTAAGAAGGTCTAAACATGCTTAGTAGCGTAGTGTTTTGGGTAGTGGTGATATAATGCCTTCCCATTATTGCAACTGTTGAATTTGCGTTTAGGCTAGTAATCAGACTAGCATGCTAGTTATTCCACTATATGCTGCCTCATTTATCGAGTAAAATATAGAAAATGGAAATCAAGAGATGGCAAAAAGGGGGTGGGGATAGGGACCAATAGAATCTAGCGGGAAACTGCGATGGGTTTCGTGGATCCATGTATTTCCATCCTGGTTCCATATTAAATCCAGGTTAGAACCGTATGGTTCCACGTGGAAAACGCACGTGGAACCACATGGCGTCGGGGCAGAATATTCATGGTTCCACGCAGGATCCGCGATGGAATTCTGAAATTTGAGAACATGGGATTCAAACTGTTGATTTTTAACCAAGCGTCAAAAGACGTAAATAGAGCTTTAAAAACTAGGGTATATACCTCGTTCATAAACAAATTCGTCTCTATGTCCGCCTGAGAAGAGAGCAGCACCGAAATCAGTTCTATGTCTGGTTCTCTGAGCTCGAACTGGTCTATCACGAATCCACCAACCACGAAATCGTAACTGCCGCATTTGAGTGAGTCTGTCAGTTGGAAATGCGCTCCCAGGACATTTGGCGAGTACTCGTTTTGGCTTGCTTGACCAAACTCGTAATTATCACCGTCGTATGGGCAGTATGACTTTTTTATTGAACGCCTGATATATGGTTCCAGTTCTGCACCATCGGGATCATATACACGTAACTTATCGCGAACTCATCTTTCTCACTTGGCCGACTGATGGCTACTTCGGAGCCCGATTGCAGCGATTGTGGACTCTGCACGTTTCCTCAAAATAATTCAAGGTAAGTGATCGATGCTAGGGAATCGATCTTATTAGAGTGGATTCTACAAAACAGGTTTATATATCCCGAATTAATTTGATATACGTAAGATAGCTAAAATAAAAATTTAGGTCAAGTGTTTTTCCAAATTGAAATGAAGCAAGGGCCGTATTAGGGGGTTATGGGCTTTTTTCGAATCCAACCCGAAAACCTCACTTTTTTAATGAGGGTCAGCGTCGCCGGCTATTATGTCCATTGGTTTCGAATCGACAGATCCTGGTGCTTCAAACGCGCGTGCTTGAGTGTTTGGCTGGGTTTAGAGAGTCACTTCTTGCCTTGAAACAGGATTTCTTGCAAATACCTCTGGCGGGTCGGGGGATCTGCTCCGCCACGCACCCCAATCCCTCTCAGGCGCATCGAGCCATCTGATCGCGCCTTCGGTCTTCATCCTTGAGCTCTAAATTATAGCATGTTTATGCATTTTTTTGTAGGCTCCCAGACCTTAAAATCCTGCGTACGCCCCTGGACTGATGAGCCGACGCGGCTGTATTGGAGGATGAATGTGATGAGGGGAGACAAGCATCTCATTGTTCGAGGAACAGGGCTTGTAAGATTACAGTAAGTGCCCTGGTGAAAACTGTCCCTCAGCTGGGGTCATGTTTTTTTGAAGTTGCGGCTCGTAAAGGAAATTGTCGTTAAGATGTGAGCGAAATACTTCTCAGATCTCAGGTTGGTTTTGAAGGAGTCCAAAAGCCGAATATAGAGGTGCAATCAGATGCCAGTGAGCTCCTGCTACATAAGTTGCTTCTGCTATTCTCGGAGATCTTTCTGATGGCTGATGAAGATGCGAGTGGGGCACGAATCAACTGTTCAAAAATGTGTACATTGTAAGGTCAAGTTTCAGAGTTATGTACGCTGTCAAAATGCGCTACCTGAGGCCCTGGGGAGGCCAGAAGAGACTCTTCAACTAACCTCTAAACTTCCCTCTCAGAAAAGACATCCGAGTGAGCCACCATGCCAAGATTGCTCTCCCTCAGGTCGCTTAGTAAAGAACGATGGCAGTTTTAAAAAAATGTGCGTCATACTGATAATGTACTCCACTGAACAAAAGTGGTTTTGTCGTGGTTTCAGTGGGTTTTCATGGGTTGGGTTTGAGTTTTGAAAAATGTGTTTTGGTCGGGTTTGACTTAAAAATTTTTTGGTTGGGTTTGGGTCGAACTGTGAACCCATTGTTGGACCTGATGATATCATATCATGACTGCCAGCCTGATATAGGCAAAACGGGTTGGAAGTCCCGTTGGGGAACTTGGCGGCACAGGCCCAACCCACTTAAAGCTGACAAAATGTCATAACGTCATGAAAAAATTATTTTGTTATTCAAAATAACATCTTAAAAAGCGAACCCTCGAAGAATGCACAATAGCACACCTTTTTGTCTTCTTAAGTCTTTGACAAATCACTTACTTGTTGGTAATGAGGGTACAGAAATTTGGATTGTGGTGCTTAACTGAGGCCAACTGCTCGAGCAAATATAGACTCCAGAAAGATTCTTTGTAACGTTAGGGAATGTAATGGTCGAAATGTATCCGTCTCCAGCAACACGGATCATTTCTTCAGGCAAGCTGATTATTGTGTTGTTGCTGCAATTCTTGTCGCTGAAATAGCATGCTGTCGTAGGGTAAAGGCTTTGATCATTATCCTAATCCGAGTCGCCCAAAGATTGGCAGTTTTGGTCAGGAATCATCACCTAAACCACATATACGGTAATTATCGGCAACAAATATACCTATTGTAATATGCGGCCTACTTCATTTTTGTACCACATCACTTGGTAGCCAGCAAAACAGGCCAAACTTAGCATTGTGTTCAGCAGAACTGTCGAATTCGAGCTGGAATAAGTTTCAGTTGTGAGATTCCAGATCGAACCATTTTCAATTGTTGCTACTATTCGCGGAGGAATTTCTTTGTAAACTATCCGCCTGTCTTGAACTTCTGCTCCATCCATAGTTTTCATAAAAAAATCAAACAATTTTTCGCAGTGTTTTTTAAGCTGAGGTTAAAAAAGCCTCAAAGTTAAGACCTTTAAAATTCGAAAGTGTCGCTGCCAAGGCGGTACATACTACAGTGAAACCCAACTGCGGTCATGCACTGACAATGAGAGAGCAGGCGGCCGTTACCCGGTGTAACGATTTCCAGTTTCTTTGACAAAGTCGGTGCAAAATGAAAAAGTTATAAAAAGCGCTCATGATTTATTATTTAAGCAATGCTAGTTACTGTCTTGTGACTCGGCGTCTATCATCAAGAGCACTGATGACTTCTGATGCGGCAATGTGGCCCAGCAGGCAACCGGACTCATTCTGGCTGACAATGAGCCTTCCAACTTTAGGCACAGAAACCTGGCTAAAGAAGTGAAGGATCACATCCAAGTCAAGTCGGCTGAAGACTGCTTTTTGTAAGAACACATAACTAAAATTTAAGTGAGAGCATTTTTTCATGTTTGCGACAGCTCACGTATCTTACATTCAGCTGCAGTACAGTAGGTGTAATTTGTGCGTTGGGCATGCGCCCAAGTCGACCAATTGGCTTCTTATACTGAACCACAGCCACATGGTCCCAACTGACTCAACCCCGACCAAAACAAACCTTTATTTTCATGCTATTTCTGTAAATCATTTTAATTTCGCGGTACCCAATTTTCGCGGTTCTGGACTTTTGCAAAATTTCGCCGATACGTATTTTCGCGGTTTCTGGCTGACCGTAAGTCAACAGTTCTGGTTATGCATATAATAAATCTCCCGTTAATACTTCAGACTGTGTGGGAATGTTCGATCTTTTTAAAGAACACAATCAGCTACGTTATACCTGCTTTCCTACACGCGGGAGCTTCAAGAATTAGATGCGTGAAAGGAGCCGTCCGGGTGGTGTAGCGTTGAAAGGCGTGTGTCACAGTTTGCTTGGCAGAGCTTGATACTATCAGCCTGGATTCAACTCAAGCCATCTGAGAGCTTGGTCAAGTTCTCTGTGCCTTGCACGCCAGTTGGTCGGTGACTCTCTCTTCATCCATTCGGTGTCCATGAACGAGGAGAGGTCTTATGGGGCAAGGGACTCTCGAGCCCAGGCCCCTCATGGGGCACGGGCTTGGTATGGTTACCCCATGGGATAGCCACTGACATCGCGGAGTAGAGATCAACATGCGCTCTTGCCATCCTGGATTGACCCCAGTTGAAGGCAAGATGAGGTCAGCTAAGAACCCCCCCAGCCCGCGAAAAAAGGGGCAAAAATTGACTCTTTCTGCAAGGCCAGGATGGGTCGAAACAATTTGATGTGGAAGGAGCTGTGAATGGAAACGCCTAAGCATTCAAAAATGATTTTACTCACTGGTACTTGGAAGAAATTCCGAAGAAATAAAAAAACTGTAAGCAACTCCAAAAAATGGATCTCAGGTTGTCAGGGATCAAACCATTGCATGCTCAATGGGTTCTGAAGGCGTCCCAGATCCCCCAATCCATCAGAATCCATCGTGGATCCACTAGAATCCACGTGGATCGTTCCAATCCAGTTGGATAGCTTCTGGTCAGCTAAGTTGAGAACGAACTGTTCTCTTTCGTACTGTTCAAGATGCTGCTAGGCAGTGCATCACTATATTGATAATGTGACTCATGTCCGCATCCTTTGATAAGGTCAAAGCATGCGGACATGAGTTAATGGAAACTGATCTGGGTTGAAGTTCAGCCTAATGTTATCAGCAGGTGGTTGGACACAAGGTAAAACTGAACCTATGCTTTCTTTGAAAATCCAGGTTTTCTACATAAAAATTTTCTCGGAAGGAAATTTTTGCGGTCCAGGCCATACGCAAAAACCGCGAAATTGAAGTGATTAAAAGTATAAGCACGTCGCAGTAAAGCTCAACAGCTCGCTCAGGTGCAATGAGCAGCAATAAAAATCTTTTCTAAGCTTCCGCTTTGTCGTCAAAGTTTGCGGAAAAAATATTCAAAAATTACACAGGTCAATAGGGCTTAAGATGACAGAAAACGACCAAAAAGCAAGTGTGTCTACCAAAAGTGCACAAACTTGCCACAATGCTTGGATGCCTGAACTCACTCAGAACTAAAATCAGTCAGACTCGAATAAAAAGCTCAGCATAAGTTAAAAAATGTTTCCACCAAACTTGCTCTTTTGCCATCCTTCAGGGACCAGCACCAAGGTTTGCACTGGGACGGACGAAGGAAGATGCTATAGGAAGTCAAGTATTTCTGGTCTCGAAAAGGGTAAAAGAGTGAAAGATTTGCTATTAAACATATTTTTCCCAACCTGCATCTTCTAAAACAAACTACAATTTCAGACGAGTTCGACTTCGAATGCCCTTCCATATCTCGCTCAAATTTCACCACCACGCCATTCTCATCTTTTAAATGCTTACTGTACACTTGCTAAATTATGTTTGCTTGCTTGTTCTTTCTCAGACGCTCCAAAACAACACAAAGTAAAAATACTCCATTTTTTGAATAGTTCAACATGATAAAAAAAAAGAAGAAAGTATGCCAAGTGCAAGTTTACGCTAGCATACGCTGTCACAAGTTACTCCGAACTCACGGGTAGCAATCACCAAAGCACGCAAGTTTTCGAAACTGTCACTGTACATCTCCTTCGCCATAGTCTCTTGCACATTCAAGAAACTCATAATGCGCTGGTTGTAAACGATCAAGTACATAAACGGATAACCGTGCAATGCACACATGTTCTGACAAGCATACCAAACGCTAGAGTATTCCTTCACTTGCCACATTCCTTCCTCGTCTTGCAACAGATACGCATTGTCGCCTCGGGCTTGCACGATTTCTTCCACCGTCTTCGGGTTGCTGTTCGGAGTTTGGTAAACCGTCTTGACCATCAGCGGCCACGTTCCAGCATCCGAATGAGCGATTGCGTCCACTTGTCCACTTAGGATTGCGGCGAAATCTCCAGGTTGTTCCTCCGTGTCTTGCAACGTGATGTCCACTCCATGAGCAGATTTCATCCACTTGACGTAAGTTTCCAACATTCCAGGGTGAAACCCTTTGAATTCTTGCTTCGGCTCCGTCGTCAGCTTCGAACCAAAATGCTTGGCTTGCAGAATGGGAATGGACACAGTACGTTTCGCCATCACCGGATTGCTCGCACCTTGACGTTTGGCCTTCGAAATTTTTCCATTGCTGTAGCTCATGGTTGGTTGAGAATGGTAAAAATACGGGAGTAAAGGATTGGACAAGAGAGAAAGCTTCGAACGACCGATCAAGACGATGAGAAGTGTGGAAATGATCGACAACTGCTGGCAAAATGGCAGAAATCGTGCTCCCTTTACCTCCACCCCGCAATCTTATTGGCTGTGTCCGTCCAGTTGCCCGCTCCTGATTGGATGGCCATCTAAGAACGAGTTCGGACTTGTTCCCCACAATGGAATGTTCCCACGGTACAATTGCAATTTGACTTGTCTAGACATCTTAATTAATATCTGATATTTGATGTCTGGTTTCAGGAATGTCTAGACAGATTTCAAATTCAAAAAATTGCATCATCATGCGATCATGCGCCATCACGCGATCCCAATGTTTGCTGCATAAGCCATCTAGCCTCATTCGGTACTTTGATTTCGTAGTGATCGGTCGTCAGTTTGCTCTGCAATTTGTGCTCATCGAACAAAAAAAAATGGCTCAGCAATGTGAAAAATGTTTTCGTCATTTCAAAACCGTGGAATCGTTGAAGAATCATCAAGCGTTCCACGTCCGTCAGCAAAAAGGCTATGGAGTCAGCCCCTCACAGCCTCAGAAACGAAAGTTGGTTGAGGTTGTGATCCTCGACGCCGAGGAGAAGAAACAGGGATCCGATCCGAATTTTGAAGCTCCCGCTGATGATCAACCCGATCAAGTCAAGCCCAGTATCAATGCCAAGCCAGTTACCGACGAAGATCTGATCAATTCGAGTGCCTCGGTTCATGTTCCATTACCCTTCGCTCTCACTGCCAACCGACTGCAAGTATTTTTGTCACCATTATCATTATGGTTGTGCCCATTGTGCGTTTTGGCTTCAGGGAAAAAGGATGCATGGGTGTTCAAGAACACTGGTCGTACATACGTCACGTTGTCCATGTGCAAGCAATGCGTCGAGGCCAACACGGAGATGCAAGGCGTGATGAATAACTATTGGTCCGACTATTTCAAGCAAACTGCGGAGAAGCAAAAGAAACGTAAAGAGCTCGCGGGGGAAAAGATACGTAAGCAAATCGCGGAGGAACAGAAACGTAACGAACTCTTGACTCTGTTGAATGTTCACTGCGTGTAATTCTTTGTGCGTGCGAGTTACTGCTTATTTTGCAGACACGTCCACTGCAAAACTTTATATTTTCGATGTTTTACGCGAGAATGGTTGCCATTCTTTGCCCGAGAAGTATTTTGCGTCCAGACAGCAATTATTCATGTACATGCAGTGTGAAGAATATTATGCAATGTTTAGCAGTGCTTATCCCCGAGGAAGTATAGACGTATCTGATTCCGCTAAAGAGTCGGTTTTTAAAATTTTGGGTGAAGTTTTTGAGCATGGTGTAGATTTACAAGGTGTTTTACACATGCACGTGAATGGCGCTTTTTTGGCTTTGCGGTTTTTGAAACAGTGTAATTCCGCTTACTGCTTTCTCGTACCTGGTTGGATTGATGAGTATGTGGCTAACTTTCTGAAGCCGTCGTTATTGGCGTCGAATCGTTGGGAATTTTATAACGCATTGTTCCATTTGTTGTAATCGGTTTGATAACGTGCACTTTGTATGATGAAGTAAAATGCGGATGTAACTCGCCTTGTGGCCTCAAAAGGATAGTATAAAAAAGCACAATCACTCAGAAACAGTTAGTCTTGTCAGAATGAAGTTTGATGCTAGGTGGCGTCATCCGTTTTTTGCAGTCATTGCAGGACCGACTCAGTCAGGTAGAAATGCTTGTCACATATTTTTAGGACCGCCCTTTTTCATTTATGTTCTAGGCAAAAGCACGTTTGTAAAGCGCTTTATCGAAAGCCGAATGCATATGATTTATTCAAAGCCCGAAGGTGTGATTTGGTGCTACACACAACAACAACCGCTTTACACTTCACTGCGCCACGATCCACAAGTTGTGTTTGTACAAGGAGTGCCTAAACCAGACGTCTTACGAAATAAGATTATGATATTCGACGATATGATGCAAGAGCTCAAAGATGACACGAATTTACTGATGCTAACAACTCGTGGCTGTCACCATCTGAATACCAGGTGTCCACATATTGTACAGAATGCATTCTTTGGAGACAGAACTTCTCGCATAAACAGCAAGTACATTGTGCTTCTGAAAAATCCTGCTGATCAATTGCAAGCCCGTAATTTGGCTCGTCAGCTATTCCCACAAAATGTAAAATATTTTTAAGAGGCCTATGAAGACGCGACTTCTAAACCCCATGGATATCTTCTATTGGATTTGAGCCAGGAGACGCCTGATCATTTGCGCTTACGTACAAAGATTTTTCCAGACGAGATGCCAGTGGTTCACACGCCTATAAATAAGGCTGCCTGGGAATGCACGAATCAGTTTTAGTTTCTGCAATGGTCCACAATGGTTGCTGCACATCGCCTGAGACGCAATTATAAAAATTTGAAAGACTTGAAACAGGCAAAAACTGGGAAGCGACGTAAATTACTGGAAACAGCCAACAACGACTTAATCCTGTGTCTTTGCGACTGTGCTAACAATATTCTGGAAGGAAACGTCCAACTGAAACCCAAAGAGAAAAAGCAACTGAGTCGACACAAGGCCACACTGCGGGCTCTGACAAACGGTTCTGGATCCAGAAATATTGGCAAGAAACGGAAGCTGTTGATCCAGAGAGGTGGTTTTCTGCCTATGCTATTGGCCCCTGTCCTAAGTGGACTGGCAGGCGGTTTCTTGAGTAATCTGTTTGGTAGAAAATCGGAATGAAGCATGCCACAAAAATGATGCTGATCCCAGCATCTGATCCCAGTTATGCTCAGCATATGATACCGGCCGCTGTCCTGCAAATGGTTAATCTCGATGGCGAAATTCGACAGATACTCGACAGCAATGGATTGCCAGCCGATGTGAAACTACTGAATTATAATCAAGTTTTGCGTTGATACATGAAAATGCACAATGATGTCATGGAAATGCAATATCCACAACGTCAGACCAACCAGCAGTATCAACAACAGCTGCAGCATACCACTCAAGAGGAACCCTTTTCAGCTCAAGCACCTGGCCATCCAATGGAAGAGGTCTTTTCTTTACCATTCAACGACAAGCTTATTCTTACTGGCATTCCACGTAAGAATCGAAATGCGGCTAGCTTACTTCTGGATTTTATCAAGAAATCTAAAAATATTGCTTGGACTAATAAAGGAGAAATGGTGGCACATGGAAACCTGATCCCAAATTCAAACATTGTTGATCTGGTACATGACTTCAGCCGAGCCAGAAAACGGGGTCCTGCTGAGGGCGCAATGGAGTTGGCAACTATTTTGAAAAACCAGAACGCTTCTAGAGAATGCATTGGAAATGACGAACGGTGGCGTCTGCTTGAAAGAAACAGACCTAGAACTCCTGCAACACCAGTTTCAACAGGAGGACTAGAATTTCGCACCCCTCAAAATGCCCCTTCTACAGCTCGACGCATTTCAAGAGCGCACAGGTCTGGAAAAATATCTGGTTGGGAAGAAACCGACTGAGATATAAGGAGTGATTATGATTTATTTTGGTAGTTTGCAATTCAGCCATGGATAAGAGTGGTGTCTTGTCTAGTGTGTACTTTGATTTGGAAAATCCTGCTGCTTTTTCTGGTGTTGATGCTTTGTACAAGGAAGCAAAGAAGACTGTACCCGATTTACGTCGTTCTGATGTTGTAAACTGGCTTACAAGGGAACATCGCCGACCGTTAAGTCGAATTTTGGAAAACCGCGACATTCGATGCCAAAGTGTTATAAATTTTGATTTTTGAGCCCCAAGTTATAATTCATATCGTGTCAGTTGAGTGCTTGCAGTTACTGTATCTGAGATCTAAATACTGTAAATCACTTTAACTACGCGGTTTTTGCGGATGGCGTGGACCGCGAAAATTTCCTCCCGCGAAATTTTTATGTAGAAAACCTTGATTTTCGGATAGAGCATAGGTTCAGTTTTACCTTGTTTTCAACCACCTGCTCATAACATTAAGTTGAACTGCGTGCAACCCGATCAGGTTTTATGTACGTGTAAAACCACCTCATCAAAGAGTGCGGACATGAGTCACATTATCAATACAGTGATGCACTGACGAGCATCTTGAAGAGACTGCTGACAACAGTCTGTCTCAACCTACCTGACCAGGAGCCATCCAACTAGATTGGGACGGATACACGTGGATTCTGGTTGATCCTTGATGGATTCTGATGGATTGGGGAATCTGGGACGCCTTCAGAACCATTGAGCATGCAATGGTTTGATCCCTGACAACCTGAGATCCTTTTTTGGCAGTAGCTCACAGTTTTTTTACGTCTTCGGAATTTCTTCCTAGTACGTGAGTAAAATCATTTTTGAATGCTTAGGCGTATCCATTCACAGCTCCTTCCACATCAAATTTTTTCGACCCATCCTGGCCTTGCAGAGAGATTCAATTTTTGTCCCTTTTCCCGCGGGCTTCTTAGCTGACCTCATCTTGCCATCAACTAGGGTCCATCCGGGATGGCAAGAGCGCGTGTTGATCTCTACTCCGCGATGTCAGTGGCTACCCCATGGGGTGACTAACCAGCCCGTGCCCCATGAGGGGTCTGGGTTCGAGAGTCCCTCGCCCCATAAGACCTCTCCTCGTTCATGAACACCGAATGGATAAAAAGAGAGAGTCACCGACCAACAGGCGTGCAAGGCACAGAGAGCCTTGCGTGTCTCCTATAGGAGCACCTTCACGCGAGGGCATCCTGGGCAGGACACCGACTTCCTCGGACGATGGCGGGCGGGCTTTGAACCCTGTCGGTGTTCGGCAAACGAGACTGTCTACTCGTTTGGCTTCCGTCTCTCCACTCGGAGCACCTCGGCGGCACCTGGTAAGTCACCCACCGCCTGGCGTGCAAGTTCAGTGAGGTTTATGGTTCGCAAACCGACCTACATCACTAGGGATCGAACCCAGCGTGAGTCCAGCCACTCGCTCCCAAGCAATATGGAGAGACGAACCGAACTGCTGCCACCGCGGCCGCGAAGCAAAATATCTGAAACGATATCTCTCGTCTCATTTTCCCCCAGCCGTTCAGAAAGTCGAGATGTGACTGAATGGTCCTAAGTTGGGACTGTTTTTTCCGACCGACTTTTGATGCGTGCAGAGTGGAAAGAGCATGATACGTAATTACTGTATTTGATGTCATGACGATGACTCTGTGAGCCTTCCACGTGAATCTGACGATGAGCTCAGCTGGGAACTATGCGATTATTTCTAAAGCTGTATTCGGCTGCCAAGCAAGGTCGGAACGGCTCTACTAAACCTTTTCAAACGGGCCCAGTGCAATATCTTTATTTATCAGATTTTATTCCGTTTTTGCGTTATAAAAAGCTTTTGCTTGAAAGCATATGTCCAGTCAGCTTAGGCACTACGGCGAAAGGGGCACTTTGCTGTGATTTGCGATCTGATAATCACGGCCTGTGGGTCGAGCAGCAGTCGGCTAATACAGTTTACGGGGTCCTGCTATGGGTCAAAAGCTGTCTGCTTTTTTTCTGTGCTCTTTACTGTATGATTAGGTATATACATTGAAGGCCATATCTACCCCGTCTGCCTCAGAAGGATGCAAACATACAGAAAAATCAGAATGCTAAACCACAAAAGGTGAAACTATTTCAGGATTCTGACATGTCTAAATACCTCGACTAGTAAACATCAATTTTTCAGCAAGCAGACCCTCTCTCAGGTTTATTTCGAAGGTAGCATCTGGCTTCTTTGAATTCGGGCAGCAGTAGCCGAGTTGCTCAGCGGCGCGGAATTGTATTCACCGCGTTATTTTTGCGCTGCAAGAATCCAAAGATGATGCCTCGAAATTGTTTCGAGATGGCGAGCAGGGCGAAGAATTCCATGCCATTGGTTATCTCGAATATGAGGTCATTCAAGGGCGCCTGCACTTGACCCCCGCAGTTGGTGTATGTTGGTACAAGGTAGATCAGGGTGAGGTAGACATTGAAGAATGTCATGTCGAGAGTGGTGAATGTTGACTGCATGACAGTCAACAGAATGAGTACTTTTTGTGTGGCCTTTAGTTTCGCCATTCGTTGCACGTCGTCAGCCGCGGCAATTTTGCCACGCTCGATCGATAGCACACAACCATGGCCACATCGCACGCCACCAAGAGCAGGTTGCAGGAAATGCGGAATGCATTGCGGAAAACGATCATTCCAGAGAGGACAGCGGAGTTAATATGGTCCTGATTTGGAGTGATCTTGTACAGCTCGCCTTGTTTTTCCACTTAAAATCGAAACCCATCGAAGATGCTGGTCGCCAGGCCCAGAGTGAAGCAGACGGTGACGGCGACGAGCTGGTGCCGTTTATGCTTGATATTCCTGTACACGAATGGTTTGACCATGGCGAAGGCCCGGTCGGCGGCCATGCTGAGCGAAGTGAGCAGCGAGGTGGTGACGAACCCGTGGAACAGAGGCACCGACAAGTGGGCCGCGTACCACAAGAGCGGGTAACTCCGCATGTACCACTCGGCTCCGGCCAAACGGAAACCAGCCACGTTGTTGATGGTCATCATGCACAGGGACACCCCGATCACTTGCAACATGTCACTCAAGGACGCGAACATTTGATAGGCGTAGGCGTTCTCTTCCTTGTATTGCTTGTAGAAGGCCAGCAAGCAGATTCCGCGGGTCGTGGTCCCCACAAAGAAGTAGATGGGGGAGACCACGCTGTAGGCTGCAAAGGCCAAATTGCTCTTCACGGATAGGAGGTACACGCTCAAACAGGGGATGGTGCTGTTAGCCATCGAAAAAGTTGACGAGTGAGGACAAGATCAACTATTGTACCTGCTGGGAAGCTGGTGCAGATTATAAATGACATCAACGGTGCAGAGCCTCCTAGATTGAACTCTTATAAAGTCTTATCCTTGCCCACCTACGTAATCTGCGCAGGAATCTTCTTAAGCAATGTATTAGCGGTACAGTAATAATTACGGGTATGTTCCCGACTTGAATGGCGAGATGGCTAGCAAAATTATAAAATAGCAGCTGGAAGGCTCTGCTGCTTCTTCGTATAATACTAGTGAAAGGCGGACTCTTCAATATCAGTTTCGCACAGTAGTTACAAATCACGTACCATTGAGCTCCTCATGTAAAAGCGGTAGGGCTCTGATGCATCTCTTGATGGTAAAATTCCAGCGAATCAAGCTGGGATAAAATTTCATTGAAGGGTACTTTGCTGAGCACCGTTCAGATACCTCTTATTTGGATTTTACTTCACGTACAACACAAAATACCACATGGCCAGATTTTATCACGGGAATCGTATGGCGATTCATAAAAGAACAGCTACCAAAAGATTTTTCGACAAACGAATGAGTGTGAGTGAAGTAATTCTTACAGCCACACAATTACAACTTGGGCGATCGAAGCAGTTTTATAGCAAACATCCCACAGAAACTACTTTTCCCTTCGGATTCCGTATAAGCCCCACTCCCCTCCCGCCAACTGCTGATCATCTCATCATTTTTTATAACAAAGATGATGAACATTGGGCGCTACTTGCCATTTCTCAACATCAGAATTTAACTTTTCTTTCCCGTTAAGCAGTTGACGAAAGTTTCGCGGAACTCTTTCGAAATAGCAAAAAGAATAAAAAACTGCAGGGTCTTTCCAAATTGCATCACCAAGTCGTTAAAAGGAGTCATGAGCCTACCTAAACACAATGTAAAGCGTGGATCTACATACGCGCAGATGTAAAACGTATTCCACAGAACCATATCGAGTGTAGTGAAAGTTGTTTGGCAAAAAGTCAGTAGAAGAAGCCGCTTTTCTTTCACTCGTCTGTTGGCAGCTCTTTGATTATTGATTTCTGCAACTCCGACTTTGCTCACTTTGGAACGATAGAGGACAATCAGGGCGATGCTTAAACATAACAAGGCCGCATTGCTAACTATACGCAGCCCGTTCCGCATCATGGCGAGCAGTATGGCTGAAATGGTGGACACATAAGTCTCGTTGACTGTAACAAGGTACACCCCCTCTACTTGCTGAATGTCGTACCGAAACATGTCCGACGCACTGGTCGATAGACCTAAGAAAAAGCACAAGAACATGCTGATTGTCTGATATCGTCTGTGATTGATTGCCTTGTACCAAAAAGGTCTGGCCATGGCCAACACTCTGTCGGACACCACAGTCAAAGAGGCCAACAAGGACACAGTCAGGGCAGCCTGATCGAGCGGGGCGGCCAGTCGAGCCGAGAACCACATCAGCGGATACGTCATCTGAAACCAGAGGACACCCTCTTGATGAAATCCAGCCAGGTTATTGAGTGTGATCATACACAGGCTGATCGTGATCACCTCGAACAGGTCACAAAATGAGCACAAAATGTGATAAGCATACACTTTCTCCTTTTTGTGCTGTTGATAAAATACAAATAAACAAAGAGGACGGGTGAATACCCCGATCAGAAAATACACTGGACACACCACCTTGTAGGCTGCAAACGAGAGAATATATGCAGCAGTTTGTTGGTGCTCGTTGAGAAAACAGTAAGTACCGTTGGCCATAGTTGTGAATCTACAGCACAGTACGCCTCTACTTCCTGACTAGAGTATGAAATGCGATCTTTCTTTATGAACCCCAAAGTTGAAGAGTGAAGTTAATTAACCTTGTTTCTACGTCATCCAAGGCTCACGCGTCAAGAACTTCCTTGTTTTGTATTCAAATCTAAAAAGAAAAAGTCTAAGCAGGCCTGCATTTATAAAAGTAACGAGGCTTTCTAGGCGCCTAATGATTGCTTCTGTAATTTTCATTGCAAACAAACAGAACAATTATCTTGAAGACAAGAGTCTTGTTCCAGAGAATCATTACTATTTTTAGATAAAATTCTCCGCCGCATGTCCTGTTTTTCAAAAAGCAGCGAAAAGATCCTTGTTGTCGAAGAAGACATGCTCAGTCAACAGGAGATAGATAGATATTTTATCATGGTCCCAAGCATCACAGGTGAGCACTAGCGGGCATGAACATATAGAAAAACTTGCGTGATAAAGCACAATGGAAGTCATCGAGAAAATCTCTTTCTTAAAGCACGAAAAACTAGCAAAAACGAGATCGTTAGATAAATTGTTCCATAAGTCACCAGTCGATGCCAGAAAAGACTGATCATGCGTTTTTTTTGTGACGTTGAGGTAAGCGTAAGTAATGGGCTTCCACTTTTCGGCAGCTGACTCGAAGATCTGTTTTGTGAGTAAAATTGACGTTCCCAACGTCGTGAATCCCATGATAAAACTTGTAGAACTGAGCTAACTTGAGCTGTTTCCGACGGTCGAAAAGCGAAGCCCAATTACAACGTCGTAAAATGTCCGACGATTTGATCGACCAATCATTGAGGTAGAGACGAGCAGAATGTTCCAAATGTTCAATAGCTTTCTTTAGTAATGGATCATAGGCACAAGATCCATAATCGATAACGGACCTTATACACGTTTTATAACCAGTGCCTAACCTCACGGTCGATGTTTCGGCCTAATTTTCGACGTAAAGCCCCGACCATCATACGGACTTTTCTTTAAATATCCGTAACATGATCAGTGAATTGCATGTTTGGCGAAAATTTTATTCCGAGATATGCAAAGCAGTCGGAATAAGCCAAAGATTGACCATGAAGACAGATCTTCGGGGGGTCAATGTTATTAGATCTATAACGAAAATCACAGCTTTAGATTTTTGAATATTCAGTTCGAGACCAATTGCTCTAAGCCATGAATCGATAAAATCGAGAATCGGCTGAAAACAACGATCAATATCGGCAACGTTTCTGATTGGTAGCAATACGAGCAAATCGTCCGCATATCCGATTAATTTCACATTGAGAAATACTGATGAAGACTTCGAAATTTGGACATCCGATTCCTGATAGTCTGGAAATTGTTGCAATAATGAATCGATATGACTGATAAAAAGAACTGGTCCTAAGATTGAACCCTGAGGCACACCCGATGTGACAGGCATTTGAGTCGAACGAGCCTCATTGGCCACCACGAACTGGGAACTGTTTGATAAATATGAACTCAACAATCGTAATTTCGCTGCGACGTTGTGATTAAATTCCAAATTCCGCAATAACAAAGCAAAGCAAAGGAAGGAGACCTTGTCAGACTTATAGTGGTGCAAATACAACCGACATGACGGGATGAAATCACTGTGATTGAACGGTAGCTGAAATTATCTGGAACTCATGCTCATGCTCATGTTTTACCACATCACCAAACGCCCCTACCTTTGCGTTATCTTCAATAAATTATCGCAAGCTGCTGGGTCACTGAATGTGTACAGAGGACAAATGGGGCACGAGAATTGCCTCCATATAGGAACAGTATTTTTTGCAACTTCATCAGCCTTTCATGTGTCGTTCGGAAAGGAATGGTTTTTTGCTGGCAGTGAGTGATCAGAATTCGATGACAAGTAGTTTTGGGCGAAATCGTGATGTTCTTGGATTGTTCGAGTTCCCTGGCCACTTGGACCGCCGATATTCGCCGATTCGCTTTGACTTCGATCACTATTTCGCTATCGATTCTGGTTTCGTCTTGCGTTTTCGACCACGACCAGGCAAATCTTCGACTGTCTTGGAGATTTTCGTTGTTTGATAGTCAGGGAGAGATTTCGAGTTGCCATTTCGATGGTAGATAAAGAGGGTACACTGAAATCATATGCCTGATGCAGCTCTATTTATACCCTCAGACCAGGAACCAAACCAAGACTTAACTGGCCTTGGACAGCAATGGAAAAACCAGACAACCTGTAGCTGTGCGATTATTTTTGTCCTGGAAATATTTGTGGCCACTCCTCTTTTCTATTGTTTCGATGATTAGCGGGAAAAGATGACTAAATTCCAATTCATGGGCTTTGTTAAACAAACAATTCTCTATCCAGCCATATCCTACTTATTGCTCTTTGTTGCACGCACGAAAAGGCGCAGATACCCAACATTTTTCTGGTGTCCGGTTTTTTTTGGCCAGGTCATCAGAACTTGCTGAAAAGGGACTTACTGTATGCCAGAATATATATTTTAGAGCTATAGCAAAATATTACGCAAGTAAAGAACAAAGACAGCAATCAGTAACTTAAAGAGATGGAAAGTAAGAAAACTTGCGCTGTCATTCAGTAACCTTATTACTCTCTACTTACTGGGATTTGCACACAGCATAGGAAGGGAGGTTAATAAACTTCACTCGGGCTGTGACATCGAAAATGGTTCTAAAGGCAGTTGTATAGTTCGATGCGATGCGACGTGAGGGTCTGCGATGCGTCACTTTCCGCTGCGTCAAATCGCTAAATCCATGCGATGCGATCAAAGTTCCCCTTGGGATGCGATGCACAGCTGCGCTATAGTATCGTTGCGTGCGGCAGTTTCGATCCCTGTAGTATAGTCATATCCGCGATGCGACAGTTATGATAGTATACGTACTTGCATGCGTCGAATAAAAGTCGACTTCGTCAATTAGCCCTCGCGCATCGCATCGAACTATTCTTCGGGCTTAAAAAGTTTTCCAGGAGGCCTGCTAATAAAGAGTAAACTTTGAAACTAGCTTCCAGCATATTAGAGTAAGCATAATTTTGTGTTCCGCTATGGATTTGCAAAAAGTTAGGTATCCCTGCAGGAAGTCTAGGGTAGTTCTGCGCTTCATTTAGAGCACTAGTTAAAAATATGGGTGATTATATCTAGCGGTTAGAAAATTTACGTACAGTAGCCCTTTGTGTCTGTATAATATGAGTATGAGTTTTTTGACTGGCTACTATTCGCGTGAGTGCTTGCGTGGGCGATTAATGTCCTTGTTTGGGAGGGGGCTGACTGTGTTCAGTTGTACCGAACATTATTGTCGTTGCTAGCGCTATCTTCGTTCAAGTTTTAACACCAAAGGTTTATCTATTACAATTTTTATTGCTTTCTTTTCGACGAATATGGTTATTAACTCAAGCTATTTGGGCTGCACCGCTTGAAAAACAAACACAAAAGACATTCAGTACCGTGCAGCTTGGGTTATTGAGTTGCTGCCATTCAGACGCTACAAGATAATCATATTAGGGCAAACGAATCGCGATGCTGTAATCTTGGCACCAGTTGGGTCAAATCATGTTGTATGAGACATCCATAATTAATACTTCACTGGAAACAACTCAATCAATCAAAGTCAATGCGGATTATTTTTTTGAATGTCCATGTTACGACCATTACGAAAAACCGAGGGGGTTGGCGCTAATAATCAATAATGATTATTTCGGCGGCCAGGAGGAAGATCGGAATGGAAGCGAAATGGATTTGGGAGCAGTGAGCGAACTATTGCGCGATTCATTGGGCTACCGAGTTACTTTTCGCATAAACCTATCCAGAGAACGTATGCTTGCCGCTGCGAAGGATTTCGCCAACGATTGCAAGAAAAGTCAATGCCAATCGTGCGTGGTCGTTGTCATGAGCCACGGAAGACTAGGTGAAATTCGAGCAGCGGGTTCTTCGCATCTTTTTATCGGAGAAGACGAATTTATCGAACCAATTGTCAAATGCGATGCCCTACAAAATAAACCAAAATTTTTTATTTTCCAGGCCTGCCGGGCTGTTAATCCAGGCCACGAATCGCCAACAAATGTCGGCTTCCCAAGGGCCTACAATGACACGGTGGTCCTACATAGCTGCCAGCAGGGCACCAGCAGTATTCGAAGGGAGGACGGAACTCCATTTATTCAAGCACTTTGCAAGATCTTTTCAAAATGTAGCCATGAAAGTTGGGCTGATGTCAAGAGATTGGCTTGTTGCGTGATCGATCAAGTCGCTCAAGATTCAAGCCAGTCGACGGCTCTACAAAACATACCCCAAGTGCCCATGCTTGTTACTAGCGGACTTAGCAAAAAATTTCACTTTTTCCCAGTTGAGTACATTGTGCATTCGTCGAGGTACAATTTGTATGGCGAACTTGAAGGAGCCTGGATTACAGGTTGCTAGGTACAAAACTTAGGATACCAATAATTATTAGTGAAACCTTTTGAGCGACTGCCGCGTGTGATTTGTTATTTCATTCTCATATGCTACTCAATGCTGCAAATTGGTAGAATTGGTGACCGCAGATCCATTCGAACCAAAGTTGTCAGAAAGCAGCACAAGAGTACAAAAACACCAAATCATCTAATCTGCTAGGACTTGCCTTGTTCCCTAAAAATATTGGCATGACACACCGCAGTACATGAGGTGATACACTGGAGGAGAAATTTCACTGTCAGACTCTCATATGCCCACAGATTTTCATGGTACTATGGATGACTAGCACTGATGACTTTGTGTCCGAACTATCCCACGTATTGATGGTGAAAGCAAGCAAGCAAGATAATGTGTACAGTACGTGCGATACTCGTACTTTACGGCCCTGCGGGCGGTGGTTTCACCAGCCGACCTTTTCTACGCAAGGTACGTATACAGCACATCAGTAAGGGCTCTGATATTTTGGAGCTTGGCTTTGATGCCATCTTTCAAAGTACAGTAGGTTACACCACTGAGAACATTAGTCAAAGCATCTTCACTAATCGATTTACAGTCAACTTTGTCCTTTCACAGTTCTTACCGCTTTGCTTTTTTCCATTTTCAAGAAGTCATCCTTCGAGTCCATCTTATCGCTAGCAGCACAGATTTGTTGCCAAACGGGACAGCAAGAAGTTTGTCCAGATTTCTAGTATGGGCATTTGTTGTACACTACCATCGCAAGCCATCAAGCGAACTTTTTTTGAAATCTTTATTTTTAGGAATATAGCCGCCCATCACGCCTTGTAGTGTCTCGCGCAGGGTGACAAAGAACAGTTATCTCTGGTGACGGCGACAGCAACACATCCACTTGTGCCATAAATCTTATCATGGCTCAATACGTCGAATCGAGTGATAAACCTCAGGGCTGGCTGTTTTTTCTTATTAGATTAAAAAGATGGCGTTGTTACCTGTCATAAAATTTTATTGCCATTAATTACTGGTGATAAAGTCCACCGAAGTTTTAGATATCATTTTCTTCGCTGATCTTCTTTTCAGGTAAGCAAGCTGTTGTTGCGAAAATCAATCAAATAGTTGTTCTCCTTAGGGCTACTGAAAATATGTGTATTGTATGTTGCGCCTTTATAGTGAACCCAACAGCTATTGAGTTTATTGAGTCGACTGTGGTTTCAGCGAATGTGGGTTTCAGTTTGTGCATCAGTTCACAACCGGATCAGATAAGGGTTTGTCGGATCAGATAGGATCATGTGAAATACTTGTAATTTTTTCAACAATCAATAACGCATCAACTTTTTTTGGGAGGTTGCTCTGCATGATAAAACATACACCATTCATATTCTCGCGGTGCCACGGCACAATTAGCGCCGCTCTCAAGGCTCTGCCGCAGCGCTCAGCATGGATCTACTGTACTTCACAAGCTGATAAAGTGAAGAAGAATCATGTTGCTCATAAGCGGCGGTAACCCCAGTGTTGCCAACTTGGCTGGAAGCCGGCCATCGGTGGCCGGTTTTTGACCCTCTGGCCGGTTTTTGGCCTGGCCAGTCGACTTGCATGGCCGGTTCCCATGGCCGGTAACCACAACTTCAAATTTTTTTATAAAAATGGATATTTTCATTACGTTTCACTTACTAATATTTCTGTCGTCTGGCTCAAAGCGTTTGCAAAATCTGAAAAGGCAACCTTGCTAGCCGTTGCGTCCGCCTTAATAAAACCAAAAATTGTACTTTGTTTCTAGATTCAGAAGAAACCTCCCTGCAAAATACGGGGCGTCTAGCGAACAGGTCAGCAGCGGTCAGCGCCTAAAGTCCTGGGAATTTCAAAAATTCTTCTGGGTGCTTTGGGTTTTTAAAAAAGCCCGAAACCCGAGTGTTGGAAGCTAAAACTCGAATCCTAAAACCGAGTTTGGAAAGAGCCCTGCGTGTTTCTCTCAACGCTCAGGTTCCTTACCAAACAAAAATTTAAAAATTTGCACGACCTTAGGCCGCCGCCACTGCTGAGCAGTTGGCCATACACCTCTGATATTTTGAAGAAGCTTTCTTTTGCACCTAAGCGACAAATTATAATTTTTGGTTCTGTACAGTTCGACCTAAGGGTTGGCGACCGTTGTGAGTCATCCAGTTTTCTCGTCTCAAATAGTAATAATGAGAAGATGACTCGTAACTAGTTAATTGGTAGCAGAAAAAAGGAAGCATCATTGCAGAATACTGATCTCATCTCATTCATTATGCTAAGCGTACGTATTACGCTTAGGTGGGAAAGAAAGATCTCTTCGAAATCAGAGGCGTATGGCCAACTGATGAGAAATTGAGCAATAGCTGTTTGCCAGCGGTCATGGCAAGCACCCTCTGCTTAGAATTTTGGATCGGGTAGTTCAAATCGGATGATCTGATCCGAATCTTTGGATTTTTCGGATCGGATCAAAACATCGACTCGAAATATCCAATACGACATTCTAAACAGATGGTGTTTGCAATTGCCGCTGGCTGGCCGGTGTAACCCTTGTGCCTGGTAGGCCATGGTGAGTGGGAGAGAGAGTTATCGATACTCTCCCCTGGCTGGGAGACGTCAACCCCTCGGGTTGATGTTTCAGCCGTAGGTATAGTCGCAAGACTATCCCGTACCAGTCGGAGTTTTTTCCCTCCTACGCCTGCTAGGTTTGGTTTCACCGGCTGTAAATCAAAATTGGACGAAGCTTACACATGCTGTACTGTACTGAAGGTGCCTCTGTTCCTGCACAACAAAAACCTGACGATGAGGTAAAAAAACAGCATGAAGTGCACTCTATGTGCAGTACTTTGCTCTGATTGATTGAAAGAACTAATTGTAAGTTTTAGGAAAAAGATGGACCACAGGCTTCTTATTGGCGCAGCTGGAACTGGTAAAACTCGTACTTTGCAAAAAGAATGTCTCCGCGTTTTGCAATCTAATGGATCCGCTCTTCTGATTTTACCTGATGGCTTAGATGTGAGAGCAGAATGGCTGATTTCTGGTACAACTTATCCTAAGAATCTTCGGCATTTCAACTGGTCCCATGCAGCTTCCGAAGTGTCATTCTTGTTGGAAAATTTTGGTTATTCATCATCAATTCCTGATACTGATGAGCTTGGTAAATTCCAACTTTTTGAGACTTTTGATCATTTTCACTGTGCAATAAGATTAAACACTAATTTACGCGAGAAACTCCATCAAATTCTGACGGCAAATGTATTTCTTCAATCTTTCAACAGCAGACGACTCAGTATTATTTTTCTGCTCGTGATCGTGGCTGTTATAGCAGTTGATAAAACCAAGTGCAGATGCTGGATTACATTAGACCCGTTCCAGGTGTGTCAGGAAGTTGGCACAGATACTATTTACAGCGAGGACGCGCCTCTCAAGGCGATTTTAAAAATTGCTGGAGATATCGGCTTTGAAATTATGGCACTAAATTCTGTCACAACTTGTACACAAAACATATTTGATGGGGTATATGGAAACATGGACTGGACTTTGGTCGGACTGCAACCAGTCTTAAAATTTGCCGATGCTGGTGAATCAAATATTTTCATCGAAATATGTGATAAAAATCTGACAAACTTTGTATCGGACCTTCATGAATTTCTGTTGGGCCTGGCCACAGAATTGCACTTAAATGATGAAGACGTCGACGCTGACAAAGTTTGGCAAATAGGAGTTTTCCTGAGTGGGGGTCTTGTTGACGAGGGTAGCAGAATAACAGAGGTGTTCAAAAAGATATGCCCAACGTTTGAAATAGCGAAAACAACTCGTGATATTTGGGGTGTAAGGAGGACCATTACGATCATGAGTGTGTTCGAGCCGGTCCAACATCACTGGTCTACTGTGATCCATTTGAGTTGCCAGTCGTCGCAAAATCGAAAACACTTGTATCATATGAGATATTTAGCTGGTTCAAGGGCGAGGCATCGATTCGCTGAAATCACTTTTCTTTCTGAAGCCAACGAGACGGAAATGGAACCAGAAACTGAGAAAAGAAGTGATTCAGCGGCGAGTTCACTTCTCGCCAAGCCAAAAACTGATAATCTGTCGAGTGTACCCCAAAATGGTCATCATCTAGGCTCGCTAAGAAAAGGCTTATTGGACATTTATATTAAGAGACTGAAGTCGCATCCACGCGACTCCAGCATCAATGATTATTACCATAACTGCTCACAGCCCAAGGGCTATGCACTGGTAATTAACAACTGTAAGAATATTCCGACCAGCGAAATCGATGCAAGGAATATGGTAACATTGGTCACACAACTGGGATATCGTGTCACTGAGTGCCAGAATTTGACTCAATCTGAGGTCAAGTCTTTCCTTCAGAATTTCATGCAACAGATGGAGAAAAGTCCTTGTGATTCGTGTATTGTGTATATTTCAACGTGTATTGGAGATTCAGGTGAACAAAATACAGTAGATATGGAAGTGTTCAAGCAAATTGCAATGTCTGTGATATTGACTGGAAAACCGAAGATTTTTATCTTTAACCTCGCGCCATCACCAGGAAGCAGTTCCAGCGATAAATGTCAGCTGCTGCCTTGTCCAATCGAACTTGAAAAGGCAAGGGACATTTGCCTGATACAGTCTGTCTTTCCGGACTTGTATTATAAAGGGTGGACTGGAAAAGGTACGCATGGATCGTATTTTATTCAAAGTTTTTGTGAAATATTGATGGACTGCGCCCATGAACCGTGGGCCGACCTGACCACCTTGGCCCAATGCGTTAGCAAGCGAATGCGGAAAGGCCTCAGCAAAGCAAGTGTGATGTCGCCAGTGAATATAACGACAATTAATATGAACAAACCATTCCATTTTTTCCCACACCAAGTCTGCATTCATTGCCAACAGAGAAGATACGATGGCTCCAATGCCGATGAAAAAAACATGTAAGCCTTGAGTGATTAGCAGACAGAAGCAAGTTTTTTACTGTCGGCTTTGCAGTAGCGTTGATACAGTTGACTGAAACTAAAACTAAATCTATCAGTCAAGTGAATCTTTTTTATTCAGTTCTGTAACTGAAACTGATACTGGATCCTCGTCAAAATTAAGTTTACCTGTAACTGAATCTTTTTAGAATCAGTCAGATCCAGTTTTCAAGCTCCGCGTTTTCTAAACTTGGCGATCTGTTTTCGGCTGTTCGTGCAACGCTAAAAGAGAAACGAAAGTCAGATAGGACAAGTTTGGATTGAATCCTGCTGATTGCGGGTTACATAGAGGCAGATCTGGTCATCCTTAAAAAGTCCTAAGCGGCTGTAAATTAAACAGATCCGTTTGAATTTGGGTCAAAACATAGAGAATAATTGCCACATCTTCACAATATTGCTGTGGTTCATTAGCTCCTGCTGCGTGTGTGAAAGAGTTTTTATCTCCTCGATCTAAGGGTGCCTAGCCAACTGCTAACTTGAACTTGACGCACTCGATGATTGTTATTTGTTCGTGGGTGCAAAAGAAAGCCGCAAAATATTGAGTTCCTCTGGCCAGCTAGCCAGCAGTGGTCAGTCCTTCGGGTTTTTAGAATCCTGTGCAGTAAGAAAATATTTAAGGAAAATTTATCTAAACTTGGTTTTCAGGTTTCGAGATTTGGGCTCCGTGGTCTACTGTAACACTCTGGCTTTGAATTCTTCCCACATAAAACCGACAGAGCAGGAAGATTTCAAAAAACCCCCGCAGGAATCTGGGTGCTGATTATACTGCTAACCATGTGGTCAGAAGGGCTCGATATTTTGCAGCTTTCTTTTGCACCTACAGTAACCAAATTACAATCACTGGACACGCCACACCCCGCAAGATTCCCTTGTTTTGTGAGCTTGTGAAGTCCTATACAGTCCAAAGTGTGTGTCTAAATGCAGAAAAGTGGAGATTTATGCCTGCCAAGCGTTCATACATAGATGCGAAACTTTTTTGAAGAAAAACTGAATCATTTAGTTAAATTCGATTAATTGTAACTGAAACTGAAACTGAATCTTCTTTCCAAAACTGTATCAACGCTACTTTGCAGTTTTTTGAATTTTTGTTTTTTAGGAGTTTTACACCAACTTTGCCTGATGAGGAAAAACCGAAAAAGAATGGATCGAAAGCTGCGGGCAGCCTGAAACCGGTCGAGGAGCATGCTCAGCAAACATCAGATAGAATCAACGGTACGTACTGACAGCTGCAAACAGTCATCTTGGACGGATCAACAAGTTGTAGGTGTCACATTTTTCTCGCAAGGAGATCGAAGTGCAACATTCGATGGAAATGTTTGGATGAATATCACTGCCATGTACTTTAGGTTTCGTGACAAAGAGATTGCGTGCTAAAACAAGCCGGTGCTACGCTTACTATGCAATTAAGTATCGAAGGAAGCTAACAAGCGAAATGCACCAAATAAAAGTTTGTTGTTTGCAGGTTGAGTAAGGTGTAAATGAAAAGTAATCCTGACATATTTTAGTCTGCATTTCAGAGATAACATAGATTAAAATTTAGACGTCGAGAAACTTACTTTGTTCCACCTTTCTTGACTTCTGTAACTCACAGTACTGTACGCGAAAGTGGTGCTAGTCGGTTTGGAGGAAAAGGTTTGCCTGTTTCCTTTGTTGCAGTAGATTCACTGACAATCTTACAATTTCATTTTGGTTTGGCAATGCCCATAAGCCCTGTCTTGGCTTGGAAAGGTTGTCACCTGATAGGTACAGTACAGGCAAATAAATTCGCACGTCGAACACGTTTTGGCTCCTATGTCCGCCTGTCACATAGAAGTCTTTCAGTCCAAACGTGCACTAAGGCTTCTAGTGAAGACGCGGAGCCTCATGATTTTGAGATCAATGAGGACCTACGCTGAACATGAGCGGCAGAAGGCCAGTTTAATGCAATCAAGCTCCAACTAGCAGCGTATGCATGTATTTAAGCGAGGAAAGATTCATAGGAGTACAGTAGATTTACTGTAGAGTGGTTTGCTCCGGTATATTACTTGCATTTCAATCGATTGCTCAAAACCATCGAAGTAAGGTGGCCATGAGTTGGCTCTCAAAAAACATAAAAACAAAATTTTTTGGGAGGAAGTTTCTGAAGCAAGCGAATTTTGGTGACCCCAACTCCAGCGTCGCGAATGCATTGCTGCTCACCATAATCGGGGGGGGGGGGGCATAATCGGTAATTTATGTGCGTCAAGTGCTGCCGTTTGAGCCTGTTTAGTTCGGGGTGTCATCGGCGCCTGTATACATCGCAGAATCCAGGCAAGAGTTTGGGACAAGTTGTACAAACAAGGGTTTAGTTTCTCAGCTACTTCTTTATGGACTGATCTTACTCTGATATAGCCTTATCATCACAGACTCGTTAAAAAAATCTCGTGTCTGCACTAAAGCTCGCTGACTTGTATAAGTTTCATCTGTATCGGTTTCAGTGTTCGTGTCTCTTGCCTCCAGAGTGCGCATTCGCGTTCAGGTACGAGTACACTGAGTATGACTTCGGTAGATATCAGACGGGGCTGGGCTGGGCTGGGTGTTAGAAGAGGATTGCTTCTGGGAGCTCACGAGCGCGCAGATAAGAGAATACGAGGATGGATGCCTGAGTGCCTGGCCCTGACTCAGGAGGGGCAGGTCGGTTTCCTGAACCAGTGCACAGATATTTAGGTGCAAATAAGTTTGTCCGCGCCCATACAAAACTATCTAAATGTCGATAATGACTGCCTGCACTGTTAAAAAGCACTATGTGCGACAGCCGACGCTGAGGGACGTCACGGGCGGGCGGCAACATGCTGCTGAACTAGGACCCTGGATAATGCCTGCCTGGCACCAAAGGGGGCCGTGCAGTAGATTGATCTTCGGTTGGATTTGGGAAAGATGGCTAGTGAAGCATTCAGCGCGTGCCAAGAGACAGAGAATATGGGGCCAGAATACTGTACTAAAAGATCCTGGTGTCGCCTTTCATCAACACACCAACTCTCGCCTTAGTTGCTTATGACAAAGGGGAGCGATAAAGGGGATATCACGGAGCAGCTGGATGGGGAACTCGGAATGCGAGTGCGCAGCCCAGTGCACGACTGCGTGGAGCCTCGTCTGCCCTTCCGCAAGTACAGGTACAGGCTTATAGAGCCATTCATCCGGGTGATGTTTTAACCGGTCCCGGCCAAAAGACTTGGTTGGCTTCTCGGGATTTAGGTGTGGTCACTCTCGGGCTTCAGTAATACAGACCTAAACTATAAACTGCTCAGACGACTGAGACCAAGGCTGGAGCCAGGCTTTATGAGAGCATTAGCTTAGAGCTAGGCAATTTGGATCTGTTTTTGCCAGCGCAAATGATGATGCTGCCAGTGGATTCAACACGTAAAAGCAAAGTTTCCTCTTGAAAGTGTAGCGTGTGCACAAGCCTTATCAAAGCCGACGATACGCAACCACGAATCGCACAAAAGATCTCTTATCAATATTAGTTCAGACTGATAGCAACAGATGGAAGAAGCCGCAAAAACCTTTCAATCACAGCATTTTATCATTTTTTGTTCCTAGCGACCGAATTAGGTTCTCTGCATGTCTTTATTCAATGAGAACGCAGATGCGGCAGATCTTGACAACGTAGAATGTGATCAGAGTTGTTAAGAGAACAGCACAGCAGATGACACCAATAAGGGCGGCGTGACCTTGCGAAGTCTTCTCAGTAACGTCTTTCATGGTGATCCACATTTGGCAAATGGCTTGAGTCAACGTGCGAACAGGACGCCGATCGTGATTGCATTTGTGCATCTGACGACACAGAAGCAAGCGCGATTGGTTGGGATGACGTTGATCGAATATCTCTCCCGCCACATATCCTATATTGTCCATGATCTGAAATATTTCTGGTGGCTTGATGACTGGACCGTTATTCCTTGACGAATTTTTTTCATTCATGAAGCAGCCAGCGTCCTGATTTTGAGACTGGTAACACCAAGCGTTTGACATTTCACCTTCCCATCGACGACAGGCATCACCGCAAGTGCACTGGTCACACTGGTTTGGACTCCTTTGATGGCGAGTAGGCATATGGAGCCGCAAGTTCTTGGGGTTACCGTAACTGCAGTGAAGGGAACCCAGCTGATCGCGAACATCCTCAACGCCAAATCGACGAATCGACCCAGCACATTTCTCCATCACCTGCTGATGCGTTCGAAGCAAATTAGCGACCAAGATCGACTTCGGCCCGTTGCATTCATTACTGAAGCATTGACCGTAAATGTGAAGAGCGCCTGTTGCTTCCAGAATCAAAACGCGTGTCAAGTCGTCGAGTTTTGCCTGCTCGATCGACGAGAAATTCAGAGAAAACGACCCCGAACAGCCGGCAGTTAGTTTCGGAGCCCGTGGACATTTGGGATAGATGCTAAGTTTCACATGACAAGCCAAGCTTTTGTTCATTCCGCACATGTCTCTTTTCCCTCGCATTCGTCCTTCAAAGCAACTGATCGCATCGACTCTTATTATTTCAGTAAGGAAGAGAAGAACCAAAACGAAGAGCGAGCGGCTTCTCCATCGACCATCCATTGTCACGACTGGCCACGATCGAGAGCAGCTAAAGCCAACGAGGGCGCTGGTGTAAAGTAAGGGACTTACTGTTGCTTGAAAGGCCAACTTTCCTAACTTTACAGTGCCCAGACTAATGGCCAGGCATGACTAATTGATGGACTGTAATTTGACTAAACATTCGGGATGCTGGGCATGAACCGAAGTACAGTATGCTGCGCAGAGTCCTGCACGGGTATGAAAATCGTACCCTATCCGTACCCGCTGGACGATCTCTGTACCCTTACCCATACCCGTATCCGGCGTTCCTTACCCATACCCATACCCATACACGTAATTTTTCAAAAAATTTACCCATACCCGTACCCGGTTTTTCGATAAATATTCGAATAGAGTACGAAAACAGAAAAGTAATCAATTCATGAAAATAATTACAGAAAACCAGACTTTTCAAGGAAACTCGATCAATTTTTATTCAAAAGTTTATTCACTATCGCAAGATGAAAGGCTTTTTTAAATCAGTAATCTGAGCCAAATGCTTTAGCGTTAAAAGCCTGAATAATGTCTATTTCGAGTAATGCATTGATTTTCTTGTTCCTTTGGAAATACACGTCTCAATTTAAATTTTAAAAGCGTGAAGCTGACAACAAGCTGTCAATCTAAAACCCTGCATGAAACAGCATTCATGCTGGAGAGAGTAACCAAATTCAACTTGATAAGGGATAAGTCTACCAAGAATGAGCAGGTGCCCTGTGATACTGAACCTGTATTGTAGCTGCACCACTATAAAACAAGCTAGTTTGTGCGCCGGAGCCAGTTTCACAATTCGATAAGACGTGTCTGATCGTGACTCGCAGGACATGCATACAAGAAAGTTCTATCCCACATAAAAGCGACATTGCTGTCCTAATCTGAGGGACCGCCCTACCTAAGAGTGAAAGTGACTTGGATCCTGCAAAGAGTCAAAGTTGCTAGCCTGGTGCATATCTGTCATATACAAGTATCGGCCTTTTTTTCCTCGGCCCCCTCTTAGAAGCTCAGAAATAGTCGTTAATCTTTTCTTCTACCTTGTTTCAAAGTTTTTTAACTGAAGATGCTCTGTACTGCAGTTTTCCTTCCCAGAAATTTCCACTTTAATCCAACTTTTATACCATCATTTTATCTGTTTTTAAATTTTTTTGTCGCTGCTTTGATTGGAGCTTAGACAGATAAGCAAGAAGCCAGTCAGTCAGTCGTGTCGTGTGACACCCACCACTTGTCTTGCCGTCCTCAACGGATGTCGCCTTAGCGCCTTTCCAACCTAAACCAGGTTCCTTTTTGCAGTGCACAACAATTTTCAAATCTCAAAAACGCTAAATATCCACATCTGTTTATCAGTATTTCTTGGTTGTGAAAAGATATAATATATTACCTGTTTTCTTTGAGGATTACACGCCCTTCACGTGCCGCTTGTACATTCCCTAAGAAAACGGATAGTAGATATGGATATCTCAAAAGATCTGCATATGATTTTGATATCGATACGTCAAATGATGTCGACTAGATGTAGGTATGGATATGGATATCAACAGTGGTCACAACTAGCCTCAAAGTAGCAGACATCAGAACTGCTTCGCTAAAAACAGTCACAAAATGCATAAGATTTAAAGCGCTGTCAAAAAAATGAATTTAAAAAAAATTAAACAAGAACGAATACCCGCACCCATAGGGCGCGGTGGTGCAGCGTTCGGGGTATGGGTCACGGGATGGTTTGGGACCCCCTGTCACCTCCAGCCTCGCTTATCATATCAGCGGCTGGCGGCTATAGGCAAAACGGGTTGGGAAGCCCATGAGGACTCTGTGCTGCAGCTGCTCCCAACCCACAAAAAAAAAAAAAAACAAAAAAAAAACCCCCCCCCCACCCACCCCCCATGGGTACCCATGCAGGACTCTGTGCTGCAGCTGCATTTGGGGGAGGGGAGACTTTCTGATTCCTACCCAATTGAGAGTGCCTCTGCTAATACAAGTCTTTCCCCTCCAGCAGCCTGAAGCAAGCAGTGTAAAGTGCTCAAATGGTTGGCACAGTACTTTTTGTCCAACTGGCTCTTAAAGCCGTGAAAGGCCGCCAAAAGGCATACAGTAGTGGTGAGTCTGGCGCGGAAGGCGTATAATTTGTTTTCCATTGTCCTTATACCCGCTCTGCACACAAACTAAATCATACAGGCCCAAGCAGACCTTCTTGGCACCAGGTGCCCGACTAGGTGTAAAATTTGACGCCAGGATGTCAAATATTTTGTCGGAACGAGAAGAAAAACAGTTCATATGCCCGTGTTCCTGCAAATAAGAATACACATGCGCTTGATTGTTCTTCCACTCGCCAGGTCGTTTCACTCTCGACTTTCCACTAAAGCGACAACGCTACCGCCGGCCGGACGCCGACCGGTGTGACCTCAAGACTCGAGGGCCACTCGACAACATCAACGAGTACGGCTTACAATATCGACCGGACGCGCGTTCCTTATTTGAGAAAGGGGCAGGCACAAAACCCCAGCCCACTGGCCAATCACACGATGCCTGGCTTGCGTAGTCTTATCAAACTGGCCAATCCCCGCCGCGATTAATCGACGTTTCGTTTTCGCGGGTGAGCTCTGATCGGACGAGGTGTCATTTTCTGTTGGAGAAGGACTGCAAGGCTGCTTCTTGCTTTGGTTAGGAGTCGATTCGATTAAAAGTAGCATGAGCGATATTCCCTCTTGCCCGGATACCCATTGCTCTGACGATGATGGGTCTTCCAATGACGAAGGTAACCGTATTTCGGCCATGACCTACCAGAATTCAACGAGACCAGCATCCAGTAACGGAGGGCAGGTACCCAATCCTCTAGCTGCACTTCAGAGTCTGCTGATGAGGGAAAGATACCAACGGACCCCCAAGTGCGCTCGATGTCGCAATCACGGCGTCGTGTCGGCATTGAAAGGTAGGGAGTGTACTGTAGTCCTTAAAAGTGGCTTGTGGCTTCTGGTTTCTGAACTTGGAGTCCCAAACTGACCAGAATCTGGCTAATCAGTAAAACAAATTTTTTGCAGTTTCTGATGTCTGTCACATTTGTTCTATCTCACTGAAACATATTCAGTGACTCAGCCAGCTAGTAAAACATGACGTCCTTGCTGTCTTGCAGGTCACAAGCGTTATTGCCGCTGGAAAGATTGCATGTGCGCCAAATGCACGTTGATCGCTGAACGCCAGCGAGTCATGGCAGCACAGGTGCGTCGATCTTTTGGCTTTAAAACGTTTTTGTTTTTTCAAGACCTATAAAAACTGTTTGAACTGTGTTAATGCAACTTGTTATGCTGAAGCAAAAGTTAATGCGATTATAGGTGGCATTGAGACGGCAACAGACCCAAGAAGAAAAGGAAGCCAAAGAATTGGAGATCATATACGGTGCTGGAACAGGTAGGCCCATTCTGCCCTACTGTAATTGGTATCGTGCCGATCAATTCTGCTACCATACTAGTCTAATAAGTCCAAGCTGGTCTTCAGGAGGGAGTGACCAGAGGAGCTCATGCACCACGCCAAAATCCCAAGGCAGCCGACTGACTCTTGCGTTCATATTACTATGCGTGGCTGAAATATCATCCTGACCCCGATGCCTTGGAGATCAATACTCTTCCCTGGCTGGAGTTAAGTACTTAGGTTGATGTTTCTACTGCAGGTCTAGACGCGAGACTTGCGTTCCTCCAGCCGGAGTTTTTGTCTCAGAGACTTCGATCTCTCACTTTTCCGCCGACTAGGTTCGATGCTTACAACTGCCACCAACCTCTTTGTACACTTTACTGTATCTTCGTGTCAAAACTGTGCACTCCTTCCAAATGATCTATGGCTGTCTTTCTTTCTAGCCCCGATGATTTTGGCCGCATTGAGATCAGCGAACAATGGTAACATTGCGTCCAGTGGTGATGATGCCCATTCTCCATCAGAGAACCCCACAGAAGGCAAGCAAGACTCCGCCATGGACACCAGTGAAATCAAGGCCGAGATGGAGCTGGAAGGAAACGGCCAAGCAGAAAATGGTTCAGGTGAGCACGCTTCGATTATTGAGTAACAGGTCTTAAGGCGTATGCAGCGCATATTGGTGTGTTCACTCATCACCAGAACACATTCCAAGCAGACCTCGCGCGTTTCGGTGCCAAATATCATAAGTACAGTAGGCAATGTCTTCTTACTGTACCCACTTGGGACATCCGCTAGCCCTGTTGCAAAATATTTTCGGTGAATATGCTTGAACTATAATTATCTTGTGGCGCGGCGAGGACATATTTGGCTGGTTCAATGCGATCGAGTCTGGTACACTTGAAATTCAATTTGGGCTACAGCAGAATCAGAAACAGGCAAAACAGCTTGAAAAGGCCGAAATGGCGAACCTAGGATTGAATAGGAAACTAGAACATGTTTGGGTGACGTGCAGTGCCTCTCCATTTTTGCCTCTTGCGTCAAAGGCGAACGACATGGTAACGACTGCGCGCTTCCTTTCGCCCAATATTATGTCCGTGTCTTCGAACCCTCTTCACCGAAACCTATTAACAGATGCGCGGCAACAATAGGACGGAGAAAATTTCAATTATGTGTCCCCGCTCGACAAAATGCCGGTGACGTTTGTGTGAAGAGCGGAGTCGGTTGCTCTCAAAGAGCGTGTTTCCAGATTAAAGAGAAAATCGAAAACATTTTCACGAAAGGAACTTTATAGAATAGAAAATGGAATTATGCTTACTAATATCTTTGACATTGCGCCAAGCTACAGTACGACTTTTCCTTAGGGGTCGGAGTCAGCCAGGGCCTACGTAAGTACGCGTAGCTTTTACGCAATTTCACGCATAGCATGACAATAAAAATCAGTCTTACGAAGCAAGCTGCGCTAATTTTGCTGATACGATCTGTCTGTCCGTCGATTAGCGCAGAATTAACAATAGCTGCGTTTTGCACTCGCAGCGAGAGGTAAGGCGTCAGCCTGCCAATCGGAGGGCCCCAGGTCTGAATCCGGGGTATCTTTCCCAGTAAATTAAGGAACACAAGTTTCGATCGGCAATGAATTACTATGGCTGTCAAAATCGGGCATGTTTCAGAATCGGAAATATTCGGACAGCGTGAAGTCCCTCATCTTCTTTTTTGCTTCAGGCGAAAAACGCACAGATCAATTGAAAGTTCTACGAATGTTATTCCCAGAAAAGCCAACTGAATATTTGAAATCAGCGCTACAGCAATGCGGAACCGATGTGCTATCAGCTATCGAACACATCCGATCATCGTCCACCATCGACAATGCATTGTCGACACCAGCTCCAGAACCGATCAAGCAAATTCGAGCTAGCAAGTCGCCAGCTGAACAAGAGAAGAGAAAAGAGCCGAATCGCCGAAAGAAAAAGTCGAGCGACCATTCAAAAAATCGATTGGCTATTGACTCGCCGCCAAGAAGCAAAAAAGCGGCTACTCCGCCGCGGTGTAATGGCTGGTCACCGAATGATCGATTCGCATCGCCAGGTGGCCAATTGATATCACCAACGTCGCCGGATCTGTCGGATGGGTCGATTGTGAACATGTCCTCGACCTTAGTTCAGCCAACGCAGATCACGCGTATGCCCGTCTCCAACTACGGTGCTTCACTGTCACCGACCATCATGCCAACTAATTTTTCCGCAGCTCGATTATTTCGATCAGCATTCGCAGCGCCCGCTCATTCGGCCAATCCGTTCTGCACGGGGTTGGCAGCGGCTAGTTTCTTCACCGGTTTCCCGCACACCCCTCAACATCAACCATATTCGGCCATCTTGCCAGGCCATTCATCTCTTCTATACCCACCCACAGCCAATATGTTGCAATCGTACGGCCCACCCGCTCATCACAATCAAAGTGGATCGACGTCTTGTAATGGAAATTTCTTACGTTTTCCGTCGCATTTCGGGCCCGCATTTGCTTCCATTCAACAGTCCAGCACACCTGGCAATGAGCACGGAGCGAATGGCGAGGAATCCAATATGGATAAGGTCGATTCAAATTGATGACGTCGTCTAGCGAAGTCTGTGGGAATAGAAAAATTTTACGGCAGAAGCATTTGTACCAGTTTCGTTTACAATTGATTTCTGGCGAGAAGTGTAACTGTCCTTGGTTATGTAGTGCATGTGTCAAGTTTTGATGTTTGGACTTTCTCTGCTCCTCTTATGCCCAAACAGTATTTATCACGTCTCTTATATCCTATTCTTTCTTGTGCTTTTCATTGACATTTTCGATAGCACATTCATGCATGATGTGTTTCGAATGCATGTCTGATAGCATCTTTGTACCAAAAAGTCAGTTATATAACTGCTACAAAAAAATGTCGTACGGTATGCGCTTCACAAAAGGATACTGTATACTGGTAGGCATCGGATTCGCTATGCGCACGACAGGTGAGGGAGGTGTAATAGGCTGAATAGGCCTACATGAGAAGATACCGTGGGTAGCGAATGGTCTAAAAGACCTTCCAGTCATACCTCCCATTCGTTGGAGGCGGAGACATCAACCCGAGGGTGTCATGCCTTTCCTGGAGGAGCGTATCGAGCACCCAACAAGGCGACCAAACATAGGACCTATTCTACAGGCCGAACACGTCTGTTACATATGCCGGGCTCATAGCTGGCCAGCAGTCTAATCTTCTGAGCAAGGCTGTGCGGGGACCGGCACACAGCAGCGTCCCTCTGCGTGTCTCCACTAGGAGCACCTCTACAGGAGGGCATCCTGGAATACACACAGACTTCCTCGGACGATGACGGGTGGGCTGGGAGTCCTGTTGGTGTTGGGTCTACTTGTTTGGCTTCTGTCTCTCCCCACCTTTCTTCCACTCGGAGCACCTCGACGGTACCGGGTGAGTCACCCACAGCCTGGAGTGCGAGGTCAGCGAGGGTTTATGGTTCGCAAGCCGACCTCCATCACCGCGGATCGAACCCAGGACGAGCCCAGCCACTCGCTACCAAGCAATACGAAGAAAAATGCACCACCGCGAACAGTGCCTATTCCTGCATGTTTTCACGAAGACAGTGAAACCAATGGGGACTCGGGATGACGACGGGTAGGGGCGAGTCCTTATGGAAGGATGTACGCTTGTGCTCATGGCTGTGAAATACAGTAAATCTTCTGGCAGTTTGTGCTTGCCCATACTTACGATTGTTAGTTGCGATGCGATGTTGCTCATGACTCTTACAGTAAAGCTGGAAGTATAGTTCGATGCGATGCGTCAAATAAGCTTGCGATGCGACATTTCAGGCACCTTTTTATATTGTCAGTTGACCCAAAAGTGTCGCATCGCAAGCTTATTTGACGCGTCGCATCGAACTATACTTTGGGCTTAACATTCGCTCAAATGATGAACAACCAGAGTGCCTCGAATGAAACATACGAGTATGTACCCCACAATTCTAAACAGGCCACCTGACTACATGATTTATGACATGCCTTTGCTGAAGGGATAGGTTCACATGTACTCGTACGAGCCTCGTACCTCAGCCATGAAATGGATAAGGGTAATGATGTCTTAAATTCTTCAGCCGGGCTCTTACGACTTAACGATAGGGAGATACAAGTATCGACAAATCGCGTCTTTGAGATGCAGTCACTTTAATATCAATTTAAAACTTCCCGCTATGCATGATTTTCAGGTACTAGATTACTGTATATGTTGCACCAGCCCGGGGAACTTTCTCCTTTCCTCCTTTCTCGAAAAAATCCAAAGACATTCAGTTTTGGTTTTGAAGGAAGATCGTTTTATCCCTGATTCAGGCGACTATTTATCAAAAGGCGAAAGAGATCGAAAGGCTATTATGGGTGGTTCTCAAAGTAGTGAACGCGTATCGATCAGTCGAGAACGAGAGGACGAAGCCTTCAACATCGTGCGAGTTTCTGAAGATGCCATCAGGACTCTAAGGGGCGAACGAATGGGCGCTGTTGCATTGGCCGAACCAGTGGCTCCAGCGAAAGTGGTTGTTAGCAGTGATAGTGATGATAAGTTACAGTAAGTTGTGAAGGTTTCGCATTTTGGTGTGTGTACGAATTTTTGATCAACTGAGCACAAATAACTGCTGTCTCAAAATTCGCATGGCATGAAAAGTTTATTCTTTTGCGTTTGTTGAAAATCTAACTGCCTAGTTGCGGCTAATCCTCACAGAGTACAGGCGACCAGGTCTACATGGAAATTTTCTGATGCATTTGTTGCCGCCATGATCTGCGATCCTTTTCCCTCTGACAATCCCCTGTTTTTAGGGCCGCATTAAATGATGAGCGACTTTTGACTCAACGGCTTCGACAAGACTTACAGCAGCGTCAACAGGAAATCAAAGAATTAAGTAAGAAATTAGCAGCTTTGGAGCGTGACGCTAAAGAATCTAGCTTATCCGCTTCCGTTGGATATGGAGCGACGGAGAAAGTGAAACAGGTGAGAGACGTTTCCGCAAACACTTGCTATCGATCAAGATCATGCACAATGATTTTTTAGGCCGAAGCACTATATCGTCAGAAATTGGAAGAATTATTGGATCGTGAACGTCGACGACAAGACGAGGCTGCTTCGGCATTCAAAGAAAGTTTAGAGCGATTGCAACAACGTTTCCTCAAATACAGCTGTCACACTGCTTGCGCCGATGTGGAGTCAAAAGTATTGCAATGCTATTTGCAACACCCTCGCGAGCCACTTCGCTGCAATCGCGAAGGCGACGAATTTATTCAATGCGTTGACGAATATCGCGCAAAATTATTGACGGCGAAAGAAATGACCGTTAGTGCTAATTGATACTAGCCACTCATTGTTTACCTTTTCTCGCATTGGAATAGCGAAGTATGATAGTTATTTCGTTTTTTTTTTGAAAGCATTTTTCTCATTCGGTGAATTACAATAGGAAAGTCGGAAATTTTCGATCAGGAAGAACTTTTGAAGGTAGAGCAAGTGTGCATGTCCTGTTACTATGTTGATGACGTAGCGAGTAAAGATTTGCGGTATTTGCGCAGTATAAGATGATGGAAAGAATGTTGTTTCATTCAATGATCTTTATTTTCTTGACATTCTACAGTTTATATTTTAGCTGTTCATTATTTCAGGCCATGTCAGATAAAATGAATCGATTAGCCTGATGGAATGAGAATCCACAAACGTCGATGTTATTATTTCGTTAAATGCGTATCGTTCGTGTTTCCCGTGGCTGCTGTTGTGATCGGGTGGCTATTTGTGGACGTAGCTTTACAATGGACGGCTTTAGACCATGTCCCAACGTCATATTCGAGGAATGAACCGATCGACTTATTTGTTTGGGACGATGGTGTTCCTTTTGTTCACCTAGATACCGACCATACAAATGTGACAGTCAGGGATTCAAATTGTACATATTGGCGATGTTTTAATCCTTATCGCTGCAATCATTATGGCGATTATCGATTGACTGTGCACATTTACCCGTGGCGGAAGTATGTTGGTGTGGAGAATGGGTCGAGGGTGGTCATGACGCCCACACCGTCCAGAGAATTCGTTGAGTTGTTAGAGGTGATTCGACGAAGTCCCTATTACGAGCCTGATCCTGCCAAGGCGTGCTTGTTCTTGCCATCGATCGATACGTTGAATGAAGAGCGATTGGATGCGGACAGAGTTGGAGTCGTGCTTGCTTCGATGAAGTGGTAAGTGAGTGGTCAGGGGGCCACTACCATTTCAAGAACCTCGGGTAACTGCGAACTGGCACCATCGCCATGGGAACACACTGGGCGAGAAGGGTCCTACCCGACTGCTTTTCCTGATTGTCTACTCGTTCGGCGTCCGCTATTTGACGGTACCGTCTGACTTGGGAGTCACCCGGAACCAGATGTGCAGGGTCAGACGGGCTCTCTAAAAAGCCGTCAAAGACCAGTTTCCTCTGTGATACCCGGCTTACTACCGCCATTCCCAGAAGAAATAGAAGTGCGACCTCTTGACCTGACCCTTGGGTCCAAGGGATGCGGGACCAACGCCTTACCAGCTGAGCCACCGCGGATCTCCGACTCAGATCGTACTGCAGGTTCAGGGATCCAGCCCCGACGAGACCAATTTGCAAAAAGCACGCACCTTTTCTCACGGCCTGCAGACTTCCCGTTTCAGGTGGAAGAGTGGTGAAAACCACCTGATATTCAACATGCTTCCTGGCACCCCTCCCGCCTACAACAGGACGCTGGGTGTCCACACTGGCCGAGCAATTGTGGCTGGTGGCGGGTTCAGCCTGGTTCGCTCTTATCGTCGGACGTTTGATGTCAGTGTTCCAGTGTACAGCCCGCCCATCAAAGTGAACGGGTTCCCGTCGGCCAAGTGAGTGGTTGCTGTTTTGTTATGTTGGGGCAATGACTGCCATCACTCTTCAGTAATACTGACCAGACATACTGTAGTTTAGGGGCAAAATAAGACAGGGAAACCAGTGTTTATGTGATTACACGAAAGTTGTTTTCAGGCGCTTCACTATCCGCCATTAGCTCATTCATTCGAGTGACATGCTGTTTATGTTTCAGAAACCGCAGTGTGTTATTGATCTCAACCAAGCCATTCCCGTTATCGGATGATTCGTCCGTCTTGCGTCGCCAGCAATTGCGGTACCCGAGAGATTTTCAATTCTTGACTGCGTGTACGACAGGACCGTTCGATCCTTCCTATCGATGCCTTCATAAGGAACGGCGTAGGACTGACGCTAATATGCAAGAGAAGGTGTCCCGGTATCCAGAAGTGCTGCAGGTAAACGTTGTTTTGGACGATTTTCGCTCAGGAGGTTGACACTGTTTATTATAGACTGCGAAATACTGCTTGGTGCTAGAAGGTGCTCGGTTAGGCCAAACTGAACTTGGCGACGCTTTACAATCGGGCTGCGTGCCAGTCGTGATTATCGACGAGTATGTTTTGCCATTCAGTGAAGTATTGGATTGGAAGAGGTAGGTGGCGAGGGGCAGTGTGTGCGTTAGGTCTCTGGGGCTTTAGATAAGACATGTCGTTGTGCTAGGGGTCCTAAATTTAAGGCATGTCCTGGATGATTTTGAAAGTGGTCTCCGATCCAGAAGTGTTGATATCCATTTCCTGCTTCCTCTTTTTCCGCATATGCGCACTCGAAGGTGAAGAGACACAGCACAAACAGTTTTTATTGCAGGGCTGCCGTATCGATCTATCGTCATCAGCTACCGGATATAATCGATATTTTACGACGAGATATCAACCAAGATCGCTACGAAGAACTGAGAGTCCAAGGCGGCTGGTTTTGGAAGGCGTATTTGAGTAGTTTGGAAAATATTGCCTTGACAACATTGAGGATCATCCAAGATCGAGTATTCCCGCACCAGGGGCGCTCGTATAGCGAGTGGAATGACAACAGACGGGTGAGTACAGTCAACATCGCTGACTTCGTCTGCGGGGAGTCTGATCTTCTTACCGGGGGGGGGGGGGGGGTGGAGTCGGGGGTTCGGTGACATGGCGGCCCATTTTTGTTGCTTGAAAAAATAAAATTTTTTAAATTTAAATTTTTCCAGCGAAAATTTCCAATTAGTTTTGGCCTTCCAAGGCAAAACATTGTATCTTTTTTACCATAAAAAAGTAACATTTTTTCTTTGGGGGTGGGGGGATGGGGTCAAAAATAGCAAAGGTACCTTTACACCCTGGCTGGGCGGGACAGGGGGTCTTCGCCCATTTAAAAATTTTCTTCAGTCAAATATATTAGGGGGCTTAAAAGCAGTAAAGCTAATTGCATACCTTTGCCGGGCGGTACAGGGGGGGTCTAAGAAATGATAAGGGTCCTCCCTTTACAAATTTTTTCCAAAATTTTTAGGGGGGTCTACGCTAACTTGGAATACCCAGTCAGCGATGTTGAGTAAAGTGGAACTGAAGTCTTGCTCAGGATGTAGAGCGGTGCTGTCTGCTGTGTTTGCCGCTTTCACTCTTTCGCGTGTCCACAGCCAAGTCGAAACTGCTTTGAGAGAATAGGTGGAGAAAACCCTGTAGGAATATTAGCACTGGTGGTATTTAATGGAGCGTGTTCGCTGCGTTACTTTAGGTAACAATTGCTTTGCACATACTGTACAGTAGCGTTCGACTGGTGGTAAGAGTTTCGGGGACGGGGTTTGGCTTTTACCGTTCACGGTCAGGGACAGGGGTGAGGAAATGCTTTGTGAGGATCAAAATCTGCCTATTCATTTCTTGACATGTTCTAAAACAGCGTGAAGTTTACTCTGCATTTTTTACCAGAAGGCTACTAACGTTACGTGTATATTCTAATGCGGATTAGCAGAGACAAATTATTCACGACTGCCTCCGCGCAATCGTAATCCTTCTTATGACACGATTTAAAATGATCCCAGAGACTTTAAGTACAACCACTTCCAGGTTTGTTGTAAGGTTTCTTACAAATTTTGCAAAATGAAAACGTCGAGTCATCATTTTCCAAACAGGATCACACTTCAGACATGTTTTCTATGCGGAGAAAAGCACAGCATAGATTGACAGCCATCCTGCTAGCCCCAACTACCACTACTGACTTGATCTTACTGCCAAACGTGAGCACTGCGCAACATCTCGTCATCGTGCAGAAAGGACCAACCATTTTTTATGGTAATCATCTCACAAAATTGAGCTAATTGCTTGGCACTGTGATTAGCGGGCCTTTTCTTTTGTGTGGCATCGGGGCATAGTTTTTTTGTGGTAAATCCCCGCCACATTTGTTCCTGAGGCGGGGATGGGGACGTGGATCGGGGTCTCCCGCCTCGGTACAAAATGATTGTCAAGTATGTGTTCCTTAGCCCTCGAGTGCGCCTGTGGTGCTTGACTATGGATAAAGTATGACAGGACATGACATGTCGAGGCCCTGCTCGAACACTACTGTACATAACATTCGATGCCGAGGTGACTGAAGCTGAATGTATCACGTGCGGAAGCTTTGCAAAGGAACGATGCCACACAGCAGGCCATCATTTGTAGGGTGCACTTGCCTAGTCAGTAATGATAACCTTCTGTTTGCTTTCAGGCGTTATTCCCATATCGGCCGTTCCCACTCAATCGCATCGCCCCGAATGATGGATTCACTGCGGTGATTCTGACCTACGATCGAGTAACCACCTTGTTCCAACAAATACGTCAGTTGGCTCGTGTCCAGAGTTTGGCGAAGATCGTGGTTATTTGGAATAACCAAAGGAAAGCACCGCCTCCAGGTATGAAATATATTTCGCGGCTAATTCTATGACAAAACATGTGTTGTCGGTTGCAGCTGGGGAATGGCCCAAAATTAACAAGCCATTGAAAGTTATTAGAACTTCTGAGAATCGATTGACAAACAGGTGAGTGGTTTGAGGGATGGAATGTTCAATAAGCTGTTTACGTTTCAGGTTTGTGCCATATAATGAAATAGAAACTGAGGCGGTCTTGTCGTTGGACGATGATATACTCATGTTGAACAGTGACGAGTTGGAATTTGGGTATCAGGTAAGCAAAGGATGCTTGAACCACATTTCCATTTGCAGTGGACGCAGTTGAGTAGTTCCGTCATCTTTGCTCCTGAGCTCGATTGAGTACAGTAGTCAATTCAACTCAACCAAACCCGCCATTTGAGGTTGATCAACTCGGGTGTTTTTAGTGCAAGTGGAAACTTGACCTAGATCCGCCTGTAGAACAGAAAGCGCTTGATGGTCGTTGTATAAGTTGGTTTTTGTCACGATTATGGGTCGTATGTGAGCAAGACCGTCTTAAATTTCAAGTTTTTGTGGAAAATATGTGACATTAAAAAACTAGGTTTCTTGTTTACCCAATAAACATTTGATAGTGGAGCCTGCTGATGATAACTCATTCTGATGCGCTGGGCCCATCGTAGGAATAGAAGCAAAGCATGCACACGCTGTTAAGATCCTGCTTGTGCAACGTTTAGATTCACAGGGATGCGCGCCGGGTTACCCATTACAACATTTTTGCTGATTGATCCCTGGAAGTGCTTCTATGGCCGTACTTTACATGCACGGGAAGAAGCAAGATTACACAGAGGCGTTCAATAGTATATTGGCCAGTGGTCACTTGTTTTTGTCAGCTCGTCTTTCCTGTTCACTTTTGTGTGCCTTTGACAATCTAATTTTGCCTTCTTTGCAGGCATGGCGCGAATTCCCATCTTACCTCGTCGGCTATCCATCTCGAGTTCATGTCTTCGACTTTGAAAAGCGATCTTGGACTTACGAGTCAGAGTGGACGAACAACGCGAGCCTGGTGCTGACTGGTGCAGCTTTTTATCACAACGTAAGGATTCCTTTGATTTGTCCGACGCGCGTGCTCATATGCTGTCTTTTTTAGTATTACAACTTGTTGTTCACGGAGACAATACCTCAGCGAGTCAAGAATTGGATCGATCATATGATGAACTGCGAGGACATCGCTATGAACTTCGTCATCGCTAATAACACGGGCCAGCCAGCTTTGAAGGCCAGTGGGAATTGTGAGAGGGGGCTGTCAAGTTCTGATCACGCCCTTGGTTCAGCCTCATTTGAAGGTCGTATTTTAACCCCCAAAATATAGTTAGATGCGATGCGGCACTTTTGGGTGAACTGAAAAGTGCCTGAAAAATCGCATCGAACCAAATTTCCTTATATCGTGGAATAGTTGCAGTTTGTATGCAGTACGGCCTGTCGCGACGACGCGAGGGAGAAAGAGGGAGAAGTGTACTGCGTAGCAGCTGGTAGAATGTTTTGTGAGTAGACTCAGACGGGCGAGTGAGTGATAGGAGACAAGAGAATATATCAGTCAAAATATTGTAACCCCTGGGCCCAGCCGTCTTCGTAGTGACATCCCATTTTGTTGCAGGTCACGCCACGAAAAAAGTTCAAGCCAAGTGATAATACGGGTCAAGATTTATCTGGCGATAGCTCTCATTTGAAACAGCGGTCCGAGTGTCTCAATATTTTGTCCCGTTATTTCGGAGGAATGGTTTTGAAGAGCGTTGAGTTTCGATTAGACCCCTTGTTGTACAAAGTCGACGTTGTACCGGATGACTTGAAGCTATATTCGGATGTTGGTCCTTTGTAAGCCTTGATACGAAGTCAGGTGCTCTTGATTCGTGTTTATTTTAGTTTTTTACTTTTTTACTGTTATGACAGAAAAGACAGCTGTTTTGTTGACTTTGCTAACTGGATTTTGAGGAGTGCGGACTAACAATAAGGGCGTCCGTAAAAGATTGGGGTTCAAAGCTGCTTGTGGGCATGATCAGGAAAAGGAAAAGCGATTTGAGAAAGCCTGATACTGGTATATAATGGACAGTATTTGCCAAAATTTTGGAGCTGGATTTCATGTACAAATGTTCAGTAATTCAGTCAAACCTTCTAAGCAAGGCTGTGTGGAGACCAGCCCACGCGGCAGCTTCCCTCTGCGCATCTCCTCTGGGGGCGCCTCCGCACGAGGGCATCCTGGACTGGACACCGACTTCCTTGGACAATGGGTGTGTCTCTGAGCCCGTTGGTGTTCGACACCGAGACTGTCTCCTCGTTTGGCTTCCGTCTCTCCACTCGGAGCACCTCGACGGTACTGGATGAGCCACCCACGGCCCAGCGTGCAGAGTATTGGGGGAGTAACTCTAAATTTTTGCGCCGTTGCTGTCGCGAGCTCCATGGAGTTCGTTTGACTAATTGGTACTGTAAATTAAGTCAAGACCCGCGTGCATCGTCCCGCCCGAATGTCCAATTACCAGCCACGTGTTTAGAAAACGAGTCTATTTCGCCGGGATGTCGAGAAAATTCGCCGTCGTCGTTGCTTACCACTCGCTAGAATCGCAATTTTCTGCACGGATGCTAAGATCAGCCGTGCATCTTGAAGCTACTTGAATTTAGTTTTCTTATTGTAAGCCCCAGGTTGATTTTACCTGGCGAGTGCATGCGAAGCACGATTTTAGAATTGCTCGACATCGAAATTCATGATCCAAGTCCAGCAATACTTTCAGTCTAGGACGCTTTTATGGTCTTCGGAATGGTTATTTATTTGCTGACCAGGTCACATAATCAGTCACAGTATGGGACTGGATATACTGGATGCACTGACCTACAACAGGAAAAATTCGCAATACGCAAACTTGTATGCATACTTTTTGGAGTACGCGATTTGCGTATCGCGCAATACGTATTGAGAGACTTTGCCTACACATATTACGAATTCAACTCAAGTATTTTTACCAACCGTAGGTGGGTGTCATTGGCCGTAGGGACGCGGCATTGGTCTCTATTGCTCGATTTGGAGCAGAAACACGTTGGAGATAGCTAATCGTAAGAGGAATTGCGCTTCTCCCAGCCTACTTTTGATCGCTGATCATCTGAGCTACACCAGCTCTTATAGTTAGCCTCCAAGAACTTCCTAGCTTTGGTTCCAGTTATCTGCAGCGACTCACAACCTAGGACATGCACAGACCCTGATGATCCACGGGCATCCGATCGAATAATCACAATGCCGTTTTCCGACTACTGACTACAGTACATCATGCGAACACCCGACCAGAACTAGGAAGCATTATGTAGCTCCTTTCGGCGGTTTTGCCGTTTGGTCCACAGGAAAAGGCTGGTATAAGGCTGGCTGAAGCCTGATATCAGACCAAGGCTAAGCCTAAGCCTAGTATCAGTCAGCCGAAGTCATATGCCAGCCTCAGCTAACCTATGTTGGGGACCAAACAGCAAAAGTGCCACACTTTCACTTAAATACGAATACACGCATCAGCACAGCTTCACCACCATCTATGCGTTCCATGGCTGGTGGGGTCATCGTCACCATGACCACTGCGATGGTGGGCATATCTCTCAGCAAAGGCAAAGAAAATCCAAAGTCTGCGCAAATTTATTTATCTTCTCCATTTCCTGCGACATTTTGCAAAGTATACAAAATACAAAGTAAATACCACACCTCTTTTTGTGCACTCATTGTCAGCAGGAGTGGGTGCTCTCGAGACGCTGTCTCCTTACAAAGGGCGCAAGCAAAGAATAAACAGAAGTGGAGTCTGTCTATGGCTGTAAGAGACTGGTTTGGTCATTTGGAAAATCATGCCCGGGCTGGATAGACTTCTAGATGCATGAATGAATTCCTGCACAGTAAATTGAATAAATTGAGATTCTTTTAAATAAAGTCTTCGAGGAACGGCCAGCATAGTTACCGGTTTAAAAGTGAAGTCAAATGGATGCTCTCGATTTCTGGATTGATGTCATACTGGCACAAATCAATGCCATGGGTAAGCATTCCTTTGTTGAATGTTTTACATTTAGAGTTTCATATTTTGAATTCCCACCAAACCTGATAGGGCGAAAAACTTTCGTTTGAATCGTTAATAATTTGAATTACCTTGTTTAGATGTTTGTGCCCTCTTTTAAATAAAGCTTCAAGTGCAGGCTGCAATTCCATTCGTCTCCTTCGGACATTTTTTGGAGCAATGATGGGCATTTCCAACTGTTTCTTCTTTACTGTAGAGCAATTTCGGGCAAGCATTTTATGTTTGGGTGCGGGACCAGAAAGATGAAAAATTCATCACTAATGGGTAACCCAAAACCCAATTACAAGAGCGATATGTTTAGCATACTGTAGATGCGTATTGTACCTGTGCCTAAGCGTTCAGGCGAATTTTCATGCAGAATTCTCTCAGTAGTCTGCAAAAAGGGCAGCCCATATTTTTTAATTATATTATCCGAACGTTTTGACAATCGCTTTTTCATGGCCGCAGCACCTTCTACACCCAAGTGAGCCTGGTCTGGATGCCAGGATGAGGTTTCCGGCATGGCATTTCATTGCCAACATCAGTGTTAGACTGGTCTAGTCTAGGCAGGCCACACTCCAGACGCCTATGCGTGTTCGTATGTGCAAGTCTTAGAAAGGATGTGCAATTTGTCAACAGACAATTGGCACCCCAGTATGTGGGCAGAGAAAGCAATGAATTTTGTGTCACGTGGGCTTCAATGAAGGAATCATTACTGCACAGTATATCTGTGATCTGCCCGCCCTACCACGCAATGTAGAGCCGACCCGGAACGAGTACAGACGCAGCCGTTGACTAAAGGCTAGCGAGGCTAACTAACTAGAGACTCACCAAAGGCACTCAAGGACAATCACTAAAGCGGCAGGTCAGTATCAATGCAAATCAAGAACCACTCCAGGTCAGTCCATACCTCTACATATGTATCGTATTCGTATTGACCATGGGAAATCAGAGTTCTTGGATATTGTTGCAAAGACATTCTAAACGGACATCAGAACTTTCAAATAAATTGATCATTTTTATTCTCTTAGCTTAAATTCTAAATTCCTGATGTTAGGAGCCCACTTAAACCATTTCCATGTCCGCTGAAATGGGCACAATGCATGTAGTAGTTTCGGAGAGTTGAATTCTGCATCAATCAAATTAGCCTCGCTGCTCGAATGTGCAATCCTGTTGACTAAAAACTTCGGCACTGTGCAAATCGTTGTGATCGCATCGGCTCATGCAAACAAAATTTTACACTATCTTTTACGAACCAATAATTCAGATTACTTGAAATTTCTTTCATATGGTTAGTCTGGAGAATTTAATTAGTATCAGAGTACTGCCTATGTTTGTTTCTTGAGGATAGGTCTGCAAGAAAAATGATTTTATATAGCGTTGTACGAAACCACTTCACGTGCATTTTCTTTGATTGATTTCATTGTGTCAAGATTAGCTTCTTAAAGCTGCTTGAAAATGCATTCTCCCTGCGATTCTAACCAAAGTGCAAGACCCCAGATTCCTAAGAGTGATCAATCTATTTCTATCACCTTTGATAGCTATTTGCGAACCCGCCTTGAAACTCACTCCAGCATTTGTATTTCTCTCTTCCTCGACTAGACTATCATCCCAGCCCCATTTCAGTGCTATTTCTGTTCAGAAAATCGTGAAAACCTAGATGAATTATAAAAAAATATTGAACCGCAACTAATCCAATATCCTTTTTCACAACCCGCGGCTATGTGCCTAGTAAAAATTCTTTTCTGTTTTTTTCTCTTGTGAAAAATTGACGAGCCACCAAGTTTCGAATTTCGAAATAGAAGCTAACTGGCACCGAAATTCGTACGAATCCTGCTCAGAATGATTTAGACGAACCAAATGCCCGCGAGTGTTCTCGCTCGACCAATGCATGCGCATGTGTCTTGAAGAAGGCTTGAAACCTGGGACGAACATTTCGAATAGCGGTTTCGAGTCTAAACTTTGTTCGTAACGACGCTGTAAGGGTGTTGGTGCGTCAATCAGACAATCTCTAAACATCTCCGTCTGGCTCAGTTTACTAGCTCGGCATTCCCCATGAATGTTCTCGTTCATCGAGTTTCAGATTTAGAATCGTTTACGCAATAATCCCTAAGAATTGTGACCACCCCCATTCCCTCCTCCAAACCCCACCCGCCTTCCCAGCCGGTAAGAATGGCATCTTGTTTTGCACCTTTCTAAATCCAGACTTTGTTGTTCGTTTGTTCCGTTTGTTTTTAACTTTTTATTTTCTTTCCAGCCAGATGAATAAGAAAATGAAAAAGTTCCTGCTTTTCTTTCATCAGTTAAACTTGAAACTCTGTTCGCTGCTGGTTTATCAGTGTGCAGTCTAGGAAAGTGATTTTAGGAAACCTTTTGTCGCTCGCATCTAGCTGTAGTTAACACTGAGAAAATAAGTCGGCGACTTTTGGTTTGAAAATTCGTTGAAACTTTGACTTTCGCCAGACGAAACACCTCGGTGCCCATCAGTTTTGACAAAGGTATTTCTCGAATTTTAGCACGGCGATTGAATGAACTCGGAATGTTGTCTTCCATCATTTTAAGGCTAGATTTGAAACTCGGGTCTCGTGACTCCCCACGGCCACTATGCTAAAGGTGAGCTAAGACAGGTTGCCGTGGCATCCCCTCTGACTTGGCCAAATAACTTCACTATTCGTATTATTTGCTATAATAAACACAATTTTCGTTGGAAGTACGTTTTTGAAGTAGAATAAAAGTTAGAATCTTCTTCTTTTCAAATTTTCTTGATGACATATGAACTAGATAGAAGGGTGTTGAGTGACAGTTGACCAGTGTCGACTTACCATCTTTTTTGTTAGTTACAAACGAAAAACGAGTACGTTTGATTTGAAGTAGCTGAGCTTGTTTGAAACCGGTTTCGTTTCGAGTGCTTTTCACAACTAAAGTTTATTCTTCTTTTGTCGAATTCACACGTATTTTGTCGAAAACGAAAAATCGTATAATGACCGTACTGACCAGAAATTGTCATTTTGGGCTGAGCTCTAACGCGGACATTGCTGGTCACGCGCTTTGTTCGCGTCCGAACATTTTGGGCGAATGGTCCAAAAAAACTTCATATGTCAGGAATCTAGCGAGAGTGCGAATAGGCGAAAGCGAGTTTTTGAGGGCCGTCAACGTCTAAAACTAGCGGGTTGTTGCTGAGGATGATGATTGTGACTGGCCATGCGAAACGCTACCATCGTCGTCTCTGCGCTTCATTATGCTCTTAGCTCGATTTTCAAACACCTCCAACCAACGGCTACTAGATTCAACTATATTATTTTTTATTACCGCCGAAGCCATCAGCGGGCCAGAGTGTCCACCTGTTCTCTCGCAGTCCAATTTTTGCCTCGGACAACCCGGCAGTCTGTTTTGATGCTGGCACTCTGCGAGTATCTTCAAACATTTAGACCTACATAGTTGTGCAAAGTTTGACTTTTGTGTCCATTCTTTCGGCCAGTGTCCACGTTTATTGAAAATTCAAAGACGCGGGCGCGAAAAGTTACGAGGACGGCGATAATAGTGTGAATTGCGCGTTCAAAATGACTTTTCACGATAATTAGCTGTTTGACACGCTTGTGACCAGTCCTTGTCGCACATTCTATCCTTTGTATATCTACTATTTTTAGTGCGGTCCACTTTTATGTTTGCAGTAGGCATCGAAAACGACGTAGATTGCGAACGAGAATTATTCGAACTTCTTTTTGGTGACTCGAAGTGTGTATCCAAATTTTCGTCTGTTCAAAATTACGCTATTCAACTATTTTCTATTGATATCCCATGCCACTTAAAAACGTTTTTCGATTTTTGTCAAACAGAGGTAATACTCGTACGTTTTTTTCGATGATTTTTCGGGTAGAAAATGTTTTTAAATATCTTTAGATGCCGTAAAAATTTTTATTGCCTAGGAAACCAGGGTGAATAGTCAGACTAGCCCTGCCCTTGAAGAAGGCTTACAAAGCTTTCGCCACCGCTCCCAAAAAAAACCAGTCATGGCCTAAAAATTGCACTCAGTCCAAAAAAATGCAAAAATTACTCGTTCTTTCAGGTTGGTCTGGCAGTGGACCAAACGGCACCTCGAATGGACACGATCAAAAATGGCACCGTGCAGAGCTGATCCCAGCTGGGGGTGATGATTCAAAAACTAAGGATCGAGGGAGTCAGCAGTCTCAAAACACCACTTCTCTTCGCGTACTTGGTCATTCTGCCAATGCACCAGCGTACAATGATGGTTCTGGGACATTGGGTGCTCAAAGACCTCAGAATTACTCCATCGCACACGTGGGCATGGATGCTGGAACGGGTAGAGTCGTCGATGTGCCAATTGCAGCTCCGCTCGCAAAACCGGAGCCGTTGGCCGACTTGGATAAGCCTGCCATTGTAAGTGCCGTGCTCATATGCTCATGTTTATGCGCATAATTTACCGTCCTTGGCACTCGAGGGTGGACGGACATATTACAAGCGATTTGGCAGACCGCGAGTCGAACATTGGCCCGTTAACTGCCCACCTGGCATGAGAGTCAGACGCCTAACCCGCCCACCTTCGAGGCCCAGAAAATCATATTGGGGACGTCCTAATTGGGATCGCTCGAACTAATGAGTGCTCTGGGTGCTGAATACAACCACGCTGTCCTGTCGACTATTGCCACCTTGAGAATTGCTCTACCTTATGCGTCCATGATTTTAGAATCGTTTCCAGGCTAGCATAGACACCCTACGAAAGCACCGTGGAGGGCTATAACCCATAGAGCAGCCCTTGGCCTACAGTATATACGGCTGTGATGCCCAATCTGAATATCGCTAACTTGGCGGGGTCTATGGCAGCATGGACCTTTGCTGCACAGAGGAACGATTCCTGAGCTCATTGTCAGTTACACTACCGAAAGTTGCAGCAGGCTCACGCACATTTCGCATACAAGAATGGCACGGCACGAAAACAAGCTCTCATACTGTATGGTTCAGGAATTCCTTAAGCCGCGATTTCTAGTGTTTTTCTAGTGTTAGTCTGTTTGATGACTGCCTTCTCCTTGGGCCGGCTCGAGGCGTTGGCTTTCTTTAGAATGCCAGATGGCTTCTTTGATGTGGTTTTAAGTGGAGAGCTTTCAAACTTTGTCTTCGGTTTTGTAGAAGATGTTTTTGACGCAGATGGCTTCAGCAAGATCAGCACTCCTCTTTTCTTCTTTGGAGCTGGTTTCGGTCGAAACAAAGATAAGTCCATATTGTCGTAGCCGAGCGAAACAGTATCGGAAGCGACGTCGTTAATTTGCGTGCTAGGATCACGCTTTAGCGTCGTAGATTGGCTGATGATACTGGCGTCGAGTGAAAGACTTTTGTTGGGGTGGTTTCGAGTCCTAGAACGACTTTTGACTCGACGGATTCGCCTGGCCAAGTAGGCGGTGCCAGCGATGAGGACAGCAAGGCACACAATGACGATGAGGGCGATCAAAGCGTACATCCAGCCTGAACTGACTCGCTTTTCTTGAGTGTCTGTTGTGGCCAATTGCAGAAGCGGCGCTTGTCTAGAGTCGAGTTCGCAAACCAAATGGAGCATGGTTTGGTCAGCGCCCAAGTCTTCACAAGGGGTGTCGTACCAAGACGCCCTCGGATTTCCATTCGAATCGAGTGTGAAGAGTGCGAACACACAATATTCCATGAGGAGTCTGTCGGTTCGAGGGGACTCCACAAATTTCTTGTTATTCGGTTCGCCAGGCGACCACGGCGGTTCCAAGCCGAGCTTGCCAAATGTATCCTCAAGTGTAGAGTTGTCGTCGAGCCAACGCCATTTCGACTGATCTCGCCATTTATCCATGTCGGTCGCTTCCTCGAAGGTAGCCCTCTCGCGCACCAGACTCAACCAGATGGCCTCTGATCCGTGATCTGCCTCGCTCTCGTTCGTGAATAATGTCATATCGGCCAAATTCTGATTTTTCGCCATCGTATTCAATTTTGGTAAGCGCCAAGACGTATACGAACCGAACGACAGCGAAATGCATTGTTGATTCGCTTTCTCGAACTTGCTCTTCATTCTGACTTGACTGTGACTGTCCAAATGGAATATGACCAAGCAATGACCATCGAAGTATTCGTATACCCCGATTTCACCCACGGTGCTGCAGTCGATTGCGTCCGTCAACCTTGATGGCACTGTCATCAGAGCAGTCAGGAAAGCCACCAGACACGCCGTCCCATGATACACTGGAGCCATAGCACCCGCGCGCCAGCCACAAGTCGCCTCACACGAAATGTGACAGCCGGTACCAGATAGACTAGAGCAGAGAAAAAACTGGCAGTGTGCAGTGGGGGCTCTTCCCCTGTGTAAAGTCGGAGGGAACCTTGGAGCGTCGAGGATACCACTGTGGCATTGTCCTTCTTCTTCATTAAATGGAAAATTCTTGGAAAGCGGGGCTGTACAGTACCTTCCAGGGCGACTAACAGATCTTGTCTGCACTTGACTGACATTTCAGTCAGTAGGCGGGCACTCTAATTTCATTTTTCAGATAATCTCTTGTTATCACGCAGGTTCAGGATTTCTATCCGTCAAAACCTCGAATGAAGCCGTCACCTCCTCTATTTTCAGGACACTCGTCAATATTCGAAGCAGGCGACGACGACTTCCTTATCTGTCCAGGACCGCGGCATATACGGAAGCGGCATCGTTTACGACTACGTACCAAAACACCACAAAGCCATCAAATTTGCCGATGAAGACGACGCCGACGAGGACGACCCTGGCGTGATGTCTGAGGCAGAAACGTCCGCCACACTTGGTGCCAACAGTTACGTCAGGAGGCGACAAGGGCCCTACGTACCGTCCGTATCTCAGCTGTCACCGTACGCTGGGATCCGCGTATCGCCTCAGTTGACAGCATTGCATGCGAGTATGAATCGGGGGTTCAGCGGCGACACATCCCCATTATTGAGGCAGCGTACATTGGACAAGGCAAACGGACTCATCGTTTCCACTCTGAGTAAACCCGAAAAAAGGACAGGTATGCACTGATTATGAGTACATCTCGATGAAATAAAACAAATCCCTCCACGCTAGCATGCACTCACACGATCAGACCGATTACACTGCATTCCGTCCTACTTTTTGGCGTAGAGTGAACTTCAGCACATCTCCTAAGAAATTCTACGCCTGGAGGGAGGAGCAGAAGCCAGTGAAGTATGTTCTAGCAAGTATTAAGGAGTTTCAAGTGGGTACTTTTGAATACCCACTTCTATGATGGATATGTTCTAAGAGTGTCTCTGGACGATGACGTATTTTCGACCACTTACTTGACATTCTTCTGGCATCATCGAGTGTGCTGTTAACTTGTTGGGTGTGGCCACTCGAAGTTGGAAGCCGAAGCGTCATTCAATATCAACAGGCGCATAGCTTGGCGAGTTAGCTGTTTCGTATTTACTCGTATCAGCTGCATGTTGGCGAGCCTCAATCTGGAGTATAGCGTCGAAATTGGAGCCAGTTTTCGCTGCTTTTATCTGGGCCGATAGTCTTGTTGTGCGTATTGAGCCAGTCGCCTTCCTGTAAAGTTTGCGTAAACTTGTTGGCTGTTCACTTTATGCCTATTTTCTCTCGCCCGATGTTCCCACTCGAGCAGCCGCTCGTGCTTGCTTTGCGCGCATTATGTCACTTACTCAATCCACTGTCCTCTTTTTCACGTGAAGAAAGATTTTTCTTCAGCTAAGGCTAGATTGAGGAAAGGTCTTGGCGGCGGGGGTTTAGGTGAGATTTTTTTAATGCACTGAGAAATTTTGTGGTGGCACCGCGCTGAACGGGCGGATTGGAGATGGCGAGTGTGAGTGCGGGGAGTGCGTCCCCTTTTGGCGTCTATTTCAGTCCCTTTTTCGCTACTGTATATTCCATGTCACTATGTTATCACTAGGCAAATATTAGAGCTATTTGATCACATTTTCTGCCCTTGTTTCTCGATTAGACAAACTAAATTATCTCATAAATTTTAGTCGTCGCTGCGGCAGTCCTTGCGTCACGCGAAGAAGGCGCACAGATTGTAAGGAAACGTGAGCCCTAATTCTTCCAAACGCGAGGAAGCCCCCTGCTGCGAGTCGTGTTCACTGCTGACGAAAACTTGTTCGAACAGTATTTTCAAATATTTCGAACGAATAAGCATGGCCTTGTCGGTTTTCGTTGAACGATTACGGGCATCAGCGCGTAAGCGAAAGCTGCAACTTCAAAAGGCCATGTCCAGTCGCGGGAGATATCGATCCCAACGAGGCTACGATAGCGAATTGGATCAAGACGACGACGTAACGGGAAAATCGGCCAGATCGTCTACATTACTCAGTGACGATCGATCGATCACTACCACCGTCTCGTCCATCACCACATCTAACAGTGTGGTCACCACGGCCAGTAACAGTGAGAGACACTCGCTGGCTACGATTAGCGACGATACTGAGCCAGGAACCTCACGCAGTTACTATGGTATCATAAAAAGGAAACCAGCCGAAAAGTCCGCCCAACATTTTGGATTGACGGATGTAGATTATTTTCATGCCTCGACAGGCACACTCACTGCCGATCATCTGAACGACCTCGAAAGTGGGCCCAATTCTTTCGCCTGTACTCACTGTGAACTTGTCAAAGTTAGGCAAACACATGGAAACTAAAGATCACATTTGTGCTTATTTTTAAAGATTTTTCACTTTTTTTCTTTTTGTAGGGGTTGTTTTTCTGCAGTATCAAGGTGAAACGAAACGTGCCGTTTTGCCAGTCGATCCGAGCGAGAATTCGGCCAAAACAGCCTTGCACTCATTGAACGATGTACGCGCGTTGTTCGTGAAAGCATTCCCGGACGAGTTGCCGCTGGATTATTTGAGATCACCCAATGTGAAAATATACATTCAGGATAGTTCGAAAAATGATTTCTTTTACGAATTGGATGATTTAAAGTAAGTGGCATTAAGTTGGGATTGTGGGGAGAATGTCGTCTGGATGTAGATTGCCTAGACTGCTAAGTGATTTCGTGGGAGGCGCTGCTTTGATTCTGACAAGATAAGCCACAATCGGCGGCAGCCATTTCGTCTCAAAGCTCAGCAGAATCGCCTTTTATCTGGCACTGTCAGCTGACGAGAGCCAGGAATCCAATCAGGGTGGCAAAGAGCTGCTCACTTTCTTTTCGAGCTTCCCGTTGTCCACGCAAATATAACCGCATAGCACGTAGACCAGTGAATTTCAAAAAATTCAGACCCAGACCCCTGTCAAAGCCATAAATTATTTACAAACACTAATGAGCGCATTGCCTGCTTCTGGAAGCATCGCCCAAATGCCTCGCTCCAGCTGACACCCAAGAATGAAAAACACAGCAGCTCGTGCTTGTAGTTTATGCGCTATGACATAACAGCTTTATGCCAATCATAAAACTCTTTCCATTCCGTATCAGTCCCCAACGCACAAACGAGTTCTGCGCCGGAGCATGTGTTGTAATAATGCCATTTCACTTTCTCTTCGTTTTCTGCTCCAAAGAGAGAACTACATAAAACATAGTTTCACTTCACATTGGCTCTAGTCGTTAAAAGCGTCAAGCCAAATAACGCAAATCATTTATTCGGCTCTATGATAAACGATCAGCCAACTAATTCTTATTTTGGTTCTCCTGCAGGGTGAAAACAAATGCTTTTACATTTTTCAAAACTTTGACTTCATTCGAAAGCTAGTTTTCTTTTCACAAATAAAGACAGCGGAGACAGTGATTCTGTAATGAACGATGAGGCGGAGGTGGTAGTTGCATAACACGGACTATTTTGGCGAGGTGCACCCACGCCGTCGCATTCCAAGTCATATGATGGGGACGGTATACAATCAATCAGCAGCTGATAGTTTGACTCGACCTAGCTGATACCTATCTAAATTAGGACCCGCAGTTGTCGCGACAGTGATCTAGAAACATATTTGGCCTTGAGGTAGACTCATCAGTTTTCGCCATGTTTGATGTACTAGTGCGGAAGGGACAATATTTTTCTGATCCCTGTCTGTACAACCTTGTTTATAGGACATAGTATTTACAAAAAACTACTCATTACGCGTCTGCAGTCTCATTTTCTGTGTTTGACAACCTGTCACTGGCATCATTCGCATGACATAACAAGAATAGTGCTACTTCAATGCTTGTCACTTGAATTCTACCAGACCAGCACGACGAGGTCTCGAACTCATTCTGGTTTTCATCTGCTGGCGTCTGCCATTTTTGCATTCATAAAGTGCCCTCATGGCCATAATGAGGGAGGTGGTGCTGGTGAATCGATTCGCTTGTCTAGGATTCACGAGATTGTGGCCTAAGTATTCGCATTGTATAATAGCCATTGTATGTGCTGTGTTAAAAAACCCTGGAGTCTGCGTGAAATAGTCTAGATCTGGTGAATTGTTGCATTGTGCGTAACTCACTTTTGCCATAATGGCCCCATGAAACGCTCATTTTTTTGAACTTTTCAACGACAACTTCGTAACACTTTTCGCCCTGGTTGGTCGATTCTTGAAGAAACGCTCGTGCACTTTAAACTTTTCGCAAAAAATATAAAAAATTATCTTGAAAGTTATGATCGTCGAAGTTACGTCTTCGTTGTGCGCGGGCTCGTTTTTATTAGAAATGCCATTTCTGGATGCTCGTTACTGTTCGATGTACCCGAGTATGAGACGACGATTTAGGAATTGGCGCTGGCAACGAGGACGAAATCGGAGTCGTAGTTCGAGTTCGACACGGATGTGCGATACTACAAGAATGCGAATATGGCCGTCAGCAAAACAGTAATAAAATTTATCACCGTGTACTTTTTCCATTTCTAGTTTGTTCAGTGGCCTGAGTTCGAGCAGTCATTCACTTTGAACAAACGTTGCCCTAACTCGTGGTTCTCTAAAATGCACGCCAGCATTATGTCCACAGTTCACCGACAGAAGGGGTCTTGTCGCTGATATAGGTTCACCACCTATTCCACTTTTAGTGCCAGTTTTTAGAAAGTTGTTTGAAATCGGTTTGCTTTTATCTCAAAACTTTTCACTCCTGCGCCTTATGTGTGTGAAAAGGCATAGTCAACTGGGGGTAGAAAGTGTCATTATCATATTTAGGCACAATGGCTCTGCGTTGGGTGTGCTAGCAAGTGCGACGCCTTTGACACTAAAGTCGGCTGGGCGCGTGGGCCTTTCTTACTTGTATAAATAGAATTGATTACAAATGCTTGTACAAATCGGAAATTCCTTTGAATTTGATGCCTATATCTGCTAGGCATCTTTTATGGTCATCATAGCCGGTCCAACAGGGAAAGGTGTCTGAGCTGTTTACCCCATATCTCATTTTATTGTGGCACTCGGGAGGCCATTTAGACACAAGGCCGTCGTTTGAACCACGCCTTCGCAGACTCAACGTTGGGGGTAAATTGCATCATAAACAAAACCGAGTATGCGCAAGAAAATTGTCCGGCCAACATTTCAATGATGTGCTGGTTTAGGAGTAATTGAGTGCTGATATATGAGGCACTTACAGTGTAATGGAGGGTGGTGCTGTCGGTAATTTTGAGATGCCGCTGGAATCCATATAAGGAAGTGGTGGAGCGAGTCGTCTGTTTACACAAGGAAACCGGATGCCTGCTATCTTATAAACTGGTCGTGTTTATTTTCAGTGATGTCAAGGACCGATCAGTTTTGAAACTTCACGAACCATCGACGCGGCCCAACTCACCACCCCCGCCGCCCACACAACCGATTCCACAACCTCCCGATCAGCAGAGCTCGGATAGGTCTCACCAGAACGGGACAGCGAGCAGTGGTTATAATCGACACCACCGTCATCAGTCGAACGAGGATATGAACTATTTTAGCGAACCTGAATTCGATGCTAGTGGCGAGTACAGATTACAGAAATCAGCATCGGCTAGCAACAACTACACTGGCATCAATGCTGCTTATCAACAGCACAGACGACACTACGGTACCATCGATCGATTCTATGGCTATGGTGCTGGTGCTAATGGGGCTCGACCGCCTTATCAAGATGCGGCTGGTGTTCCACCGAAACCGGAACGCCATTTCGGACCCGGTATCCCATCCGGTGGCCGTTCCTCAGTCAGGGGCAGTTATTCACCGCCCAGGCGAGGTGAGATTGGTGGTCTTGGATATGGTGCGCCCATCAAAAATGACTTCAGTGGGCGAGTTCGATCATAGAAGGGGCTGGGTAGGAGTTGGCTCGCAGGAATGCGCATCGAAAACTCAGTTTGCACAGTTCCCACGAGACGGCCTGTTCGTGCACGAATGCGTACCTTGGAAGATTTTCGATTAGATAAGGCAAATAAAAACATGTAGATCAGATGGGCATGATTCGAGACTGTTTGCACGATGGGGAGACATTGTGTGCAATGAAGTGGCTGGTCGGATTCGAGTGTGCGAGCTAGACAAATCCGATTAGCGCCTCCCTTTTCTTCGACTCTAATCGAGTCTGGGTGTGGAAAACAATGCACTTTTTCGCTTTGTTCAGGGCACACTACGGAACAAGACGAATCTTACGGGCGCATCGGGTACAGGGAATACTTACCTAGTCCGACCACCGACGCCCAAGTCGACGCCTTGTACCAGCAGCAACGACCGAGGAGTGTCTCGAGATCGGGCAGTGCTACGCCAGTCATCGACGAGGAAGCCAGGTAAGCTGAGTGATTAGATAGTGCCACAACAGTCTGAGGTGCCAACACCCCTGGCATTCGGCGGGCCTGGTATTAAGACTTGATGAACGAGTTTCTCAATTCTTTTGCCGCCTGTGGAATCACTCACGCCCTTTCTGACCAGAAAAAACCGAAAGGTCGCCGTATAATTTTCGCACCGTTCAAAGCTAGTCGGAGCCAATATTCTGAAAAAGTGATCACTCTTTTGGCTTATGTTTGAAACAGTGTCTTTTAAAAGAACGAAAATCATTTTGTTGACACGGCCAACCATTCGCTTCGCTTGTCTCATTTCTTGCGCCGTACCTCCCAAGGATGCTGATGAGAGTTAAACATTCTTGGATGAGATTGAGTGCACTAGTTTGCGAAGACGTGTCTAAACGGCTGCCACTGACTTCTTAGTTTCGCCAGGAGTCATCCCGCTTTTGCGAAATAAACACGGCCAGTGTGTTCACCTATTCGGACCACCAGAAGTGTAATTTTGCTTCACCTATACCAGCCACTTTTGAAGGCCAGTTTAGCCCCTGAGAATACTGTATGCCTTTCGCCAGGACTCTAGACATATTTGAGGCTGGTGATTGGTCTTGGCTAAACAATTGGGGGTCCACCAAAATGCCTTCCAAAGCCAAGAGCACTGTATCGAGTTCTGAAACGAGATCATCATCGAGGAGTGCAAAGACTCTTCCCTCGTCCATGCCACGAAAGCAGCCAGTGACTCCACCTCATCGCTCCGATTCCTACTACAGGGTTCGAATGATGAATATGGAGAAACAATTGGCCAGTTTGTCCAGCCTCGTCCATTCGGCTCTCATGTCGAAAGGGGTCAGCGAGACGGTCTACAAGGATTTGGAGATGCTGAGGAAGGAAATATTCGCATCCAGCGGGCCTCCTTCCTCCAGTGGTGGCACAAGAGACGATGTCAGCGATACTGGATCCGTTTCACGACTTAGCGATCTCAGCTCGGAGAAAGGAAGCTATCAGTCGAATCCTGACAAAGGTAAGATAACTCGACTTCTTTTTACAGGCCTGTCCTTTGGAATGCCTATTTTTAGAAGGGACCAGCTCAATTGCGCCCCCTTCGAGTCCTCTGGCCGCCATTGGTAGCCAAGCATCTACTGGCGCCCAGCCATCCTCAGTTCAGCTGACTCCCGACGCAAGGCACACCTTACGAAATGCCAAGCGGCGAGTGACTGAGGTTCAAACCGAATTGAAAAATTTGCGACGAATGGCCCAACTAAATGCCCAGTGCAGTAGGGACATTTTGAAGGACGCCTTTGACCGAATTAAAGTCATATTGAATACGAACGTAAGTCATTCGTAATTTGAATTAGCCAGAGTAAAGAAACATACAGAGCTGCTGAGGTCCATGCTTACACTGGCATGAAAAACATTTATTGCTTGTGAACTTCACTCTTGATAGCCGCTTGGATTATTGCGCTGTAAAAATTTGAAATTGTGTATCACCTGCATTGAGTCGAACTTTATGGAACCTGGGAGTGCCTTTGGCCACAGCTTTTCAAGTCATACCGAGGTTCAAGGATTGATGGCTGGGCCTTGCTCACTGTGTACTGTATGTGCCCCAAATCCCGCAGTGTGGCCCATCTCACCTATTCTCCTCATTTCATAACTTCTAGGTCAAAGTTGACAGTAATTCTATACTAGCCCTTCCCTCGACTGCTGTGACACTGTTTCATGGTAAAACTACTCTGTAAGTCCTGACTTTTTGCAGAATGCTGTGAAAATAAGAATGAAACCATAGGTAATCAAGCGATCACTTCCTGCGTTGGTGGTGGATTTGTTCAGTCTGGCATACCTTTGCATGCACTTTCCAGCATTTGCAAGTCTTATCTACATTCTCTCTATGTGTACAAGCTCCTCCTTGAACTGGCCCCTTTTTGTGGGCCCTGGAGTTACACCATCAAAACCAGAGCGTGCATAGGCAGAGCATACTGTACAGGCCACATAACGCTTTCATGGCCAGGAATTCTTCAAAGCGGGAAGATGAAACTGGTCTCGCGAGACAATGAGCCACCATTGCCGCACCACCATTGTACCTTGAGTGAGCCCTTATGGTCGAATCAGGCCACGCACTGTGTTTTTCTTGTCATACACAACGTCAGATCTTTCGTCTTCTAAACCACCCTGTTTCAGAGACTTTTCTTCTATTTTAGAAGCACTTACACATTTTTGCTGCTCAAGCTCAACAACAGAACTTGGCTGAAATGAACGCGGCTACTGGGGATCGAAAATGGGTGAATCAAGAAGAAGATCGATACCGAACTGAAACAAGACGCGTAGAGAAGGGACTTTCGTAAGTTTTTGTGTCTTCCATCTCAGGTTCCAAAAGTCAAATCGATGCTGTTGCGATAATCGCCACTTTTTTTAGCTGTCTCGAACGAGAAGTAGAAGAACTGAGGCAAAGGGTGGTCAATGGAGAAAGAAAATTGCGTATGTCCGAAGTGGAGTCTTTCACTGACACTTTGACACAAATTGGAAGATCCGCTGCTCATTTGAAAAGTATTTCGCCTTTTCTTAGGTTGTCCGGCCCCGATAACTTCTGCGGACTTGTTTTAGACAACTTTCCAAATTTGGAAGGCCGATTACGATGTGTTATGAGTTCTGAAATGGAGAAGGTGGTCCGAGAAGAAAAGTGAGCCAATAATTTAAGGATTTTTGCTGTCAACGATGCTCACTTTTTGGATTTTCAGATTTATCAAAGAAGAGCCTACAAGATTGGACAATGCTCTGAAACGGTGCAAGAAACTAGCAAATACTATGGTCACTATGAAGAAGTAATTTCAGGTCTTTTGACAGGTATTATTACAGAAAAATAGCGTTCATGTTTATGTCGTAGACTAGCAATGGTGCAAGATCCTTCAGCCTATTATGGAAGTGGTAAACGACCACCACTCCCGTCCAAGGCCAACGCATCAGATTTGGAGGTAAGCTTTCCTCCGTCTTTAAAAGCTTTTTTAACGGTGCCTTGACGTCATCGGAGCGAGGAATAGAGGAATGCGTCAATCTCCAGAAACAAAGATTTTAAGGCAGAAAAACTTTGCGAGAACAGGTTTGAGGGGCAGGATCTTGGTTTGAGGAAGTTTTCTAAGAGGAGTACATGCAGCAAGTATGGTTTTTCAGGGAACTTCATCGGGTGCTATCAGCCCTCCTCCAAACGAGGGCCCGGGACGTGGCGGATCGCCTTTAAAAGAAACTGGTCGAAACGGTGCGCTTGTGAATGGAGGAAATTCCCCCAGGACGCCCACAGGACACGTTTTGGACAATTTGTTGGAAGAACTACAAATTGTGGCCAAACATAGTAATAGCAAAACTGGTTCGACTAACGGGGATCGCTCGTCGCCATTGTCAACTGAAAAACGGGTTGGATTCTCCGACGAGATTCGAATCATGCAGCGCGAGATAACCGACTCTGGTGGAAGCGGTACGATCAAAAGAGCACCGAAAACACTTACTGCAGCCTCGGTCAGTGATGAGCAAACGAGTGGGCTCAATTCAATTTTGAGAACTAACATGGGCTCGTCCAATCGTCAGCAATCTCTTTTGAGCGCTGGACCGCCAGAACGTCGCAGCGCATCTCCTTCGCCAATGGCCACTTCATTTCGAGCAGCGATACCTTTCCTCCACGGGGGTCGATTAGGAGCACCAATTAGGCCACCCAATACAGTCAGCTCTGAACCGGCTATTTATCGCTATCAACAAGATCAGCAGAGTGGATTTCCTCCGCCACCACCACCTCCTCGGTCCTCATCCCGTAACGCGGTCGGTGGTGGTCAGCTTAGTCCGAAGGCATCCTCTGACATCGTCTCCCCGTCCTCAGTGTCCACCACGATGTCGTTTCGGTCAGAATTTGAGAAAAAACAACGCTTCTTTTCCACCGGCGGCCAAGCGAGTGCGGGTGGGACACCTGCGGCCATTGTGCAGACGAATGCCGTGGACGAAGAACCACGCTACCCATATGTGAAGTCAGCCAGCAGTAGTGAGAGTGTCAATTCTCAAGAAGGTCAACGAAGACGACTGCTGGGTGGGAATGGAGAATCAGAGAAGCCCCCTCCTCCACCACCACCTCGTAACAAAGAGGAAATGTTGGAACAGAGGCAGCAGGAACTGATGGCTAAACAATCCCAGAACCGATTTGTCAAATTCCAGTTACCCGAAGGGCATAGATTGGCGTCAGAATAAAACGAATTCTTTGGTCACACTTTCTTTTCGCAATTTTCTTTGTCGTTCTTTTCGTGCCTTAATTCTCTCAGCATCATGCTCGCAGTGCACACTATCTTGCTCGGCTCTTGAAATTGCTGCAACGGTCATGCAGACTCTGCTGAGTAATTTTGTACAACATTTCGCAATATGGTCATTATAAAATAGAAATTAGAATTTTGTGTTAAATGATGCAGCTATTTTTAAATCTTACTTCAATTTTTGGTTGTATACTTGCTGGCAGTTTGACTTGAGTGCTGTCTAGTCGCTCCGTAGGACAACGTAAATTTTTCTTTTTTTTCCTGTGTAATTTTAATTGAGTATACTTTTTCACCAATTTTGAATGGATTTTATGAAAGGTACACAAGTTTGGTATTTGGCAAAATGTGATCACGCTCTATTCGAAAACTTCATGACGTGTCTCATATGTTTGTGGTGATGCCATGATTGTAAAGAACTGCTTTGAGAATGGCCGCTTAAGCGATCGTTGCAGTAGTGGGGGAACCCACTACTCTGTTGGGACTCCTTTGGTCACACTTTTGTAGACTGTTGAGATATTCGGATCAGATTCGGTTTGATTCAATTCAATCCTAGCCGAGAATCCTCAGCATTGTCGGCACGGATAATCCAATTCCAGTTAGATCCATCCGATAGGTACCCCAATGTGCAAGGGCTGGACTGGATCTAGGGTAAGTTTGCGCTAAACATCTGACTTGTTTTGTTCGATACTCAGGCGCAGGCTCATCGTGTTTTCAAGAGCCAGGGTTTTTCAGGCCAGTCCAAGATGAATATACAATGCATTAGAGTCCACCCAGGTGAAGTACGTGATGCACTACAAGCTACTGTCGTAGCAAGGAGATCACATCAGACTATGGGTGAAGAGCATCACTGAGTTAATGTGCCGCAATAGTTGGGATACTATGAGCTAGCCAGTGATGGTATGAGAGCGGGCATGCAGGGCTTCTACTTCTAGTGGCACCACGCTGAACATTATGCAGTATACTGTATTTCGGACGCAAGAGAATTCGACTAACCATAAGAGGCTGCCTGCATGATACTCCTGACTTGGTTGTAGCAATCGTCTGTCATGGGTTCTATTCCACGTATTTGGTCAGACTCATCGTGTTGTCGGCGTAAGTCGCCATTTCTAAAATGTCTTACCAAGTTCATTATACTGGGCCAAGAAGCCAGGCTTCTTGTCTCGCAGCCTGACCAAAGTTTGCATGTCTGAAACCGCATGAGCAGTCGCTACCAAAACGAAGGCAATTTTAGGAGGGGGGGGATTATATTTTGGGATAAGTTTGTGTCATGACGTGAGTCGGAAAGCTGTCAAACAAGGAGTAACCTTTTACAGTACTGAGATACTGATCTGACATTGTGATATCGCCCACAGCTAGACCCCTTAAAAATGTGTATAAATGGCAAAATCCTGGTGCCACATGCAGGGCAAAAATAACAAACTGAAAAGTAGTCCGATCTTCACAAGTTCGATAAAGGCAGGGATAACTTTGGCAAACACTCCAGCGTTCCTGGGGACTTGCAGCGGGACTTTGCGAAGCCCATTTTCTGATTCACGACCATAGTTTTTTTTAACTCAATAGCAGTTATACATACATAAAAAATACAGTGCCCTGTCAGCCCACATGCTTTAATGTTGCAAATATAGAGGATTATGGTAGCTGGCATGTCTTACATACATATGCAAATTGACATTTGGGTCAAATGAGCGGCTTGGTTGTCGCTTTAATCACTGTCGCATATTTATATTCAAATCTTATCCTTTCCTCCAGCAACTCTGGTTGTGGATAAGTACAACTCTGGTACAACTCTGGTCTGCACCCCTTATTTCTGTATTTCTCGAGCTTTGTGTGATTCTGAAGCTGCTGCTATTAAAGAAATCTGATGAGAAGCTGTTGATGCAAACAAGGGTCAGTACAGTATATCTGCCCTGTTGCGTCAACTTACTGTGGCACCAACACCTCAGATCAAGCTGTAGAGGTATTGACTAACCTAGACTAGTTCTTGATTTGCATTGATACTAACCTGCTGTTTTGTGTGTGCCTTTGGTGGCCCTCTCATGATCAGTCGGGAATCGGGCCGCCTTAGTAAACGGCTGCTTTCGTATCGCGTCCTGGGTCGCCCCTCGCTATCGCGTTCACAGTGGCCAGTTCACAGTGGTGCGTCGGCCCGGTTATCATCAGATACTGCTTCTGCTCTTTTCGTTTCAGGCCACTCGATATCCTACGGCCGGGGGCTGTCCTATCGATCAAGAGAATCCACGACCATCGCTGAAATCGACTCTACCGTCACCTCAAGTCTCGCGTTCACCTTGGGCCGATATTTTTGGTATCGCCCGTCGATCGTTTTGCTCTTAACAGCCGATGGCTGGCTGTTCCCAGGTATGACAAGAATTTCTTACTGAGCGTAGTGGCGACCAGTGAGGCGTAGGCTATTTCGGGATGACCTAACCCATCAGCGCTGGACTATTATCAGCTTGTTTTTGGCATTACTCCGGCGTCAATGGCGCACGCTCTGGATCTCAGTATGAACGCCAGGTTGGCAGGACAGGCTCAGCAGGCCGAGGGAGATGGCGATGGTTCGAACATCGTGCTAGGTCCTGATGACGTAGACCTGGGCCAAGAGTATTTTCTTCGGGACTTGCATCGTTTACCTTTGCGGTACCTCGTTCACTACTGCGAGCATAGGGGCATCTCTATGGACCATCTCTTAGACAGTTCTCGTGTGGGTCGTGATGAATTGATTGTGCGTATCCGTGCACAGGTTCGAGATGATTTGCTTCGAATTAATCCGGTTCTTCCAGTGAATGATTCCGTTTTGGATGGGTGTAGGTTCGATATCTTGTACTCGGAAGCACCAGCACACGATAGCCAGCCGATTCGTGATCGCTATCCATCGCAAGTTAGTAGTGTCGCACATAATCCCGCTCGTGACTCGTTGATGAACCTGAAAGGCGACTTGTTGGGTTCAGATCAAGAGCGTCTTGGGGACCAGGCTCAGTTTCGAGAAGAACAGCCAGTGCGTACTTCACCACCCGTCACGCGTCGTGAGGCCGACCAGCTCCGCCCGTCGAGCGAAGAGAACATACGTCAGTTGACTCAACTTCATCAGGCTCATTGTAAGCAGAAGGAACTCGAGAGTGAAATTCGTGCTTTGAAAGCTCGTTTGGCTCAACAGCAGGTTGCTGGTCAGCGCAGCAGTAGTCGTGGGTCGGACAACAAAGATCGCATACCACATTCGCAGCTTCCAGAATCGTTGCTTCCGTATGTTCTTCAGCCAACAATGGCTACGCAACAGCCTAAAGCTGATCCGTCGAGTGTACCTACAGCATCAGTTGCTCCTAAATCGTTCCGCCCAATCAAGCTAGAGGTTCCTCCTTTCGAGAATCTACCTACGCAAGACTGCAGGGGATGGCTGGTTGCTTATGAGAATGGCGCATCCATGATGGAGTGGACCGATAATGATCGTGTTCGCGGATTGTACTTGTATCTCCGAGGTCAACCATTGATTGATTTCTCTGAATGGCCGGATAGCGAGCGATCTGGTTGGCAAGTGGTTCGAGACCGTCTTCGTCGCTTGTACATCCGCGAGGACACAGAACAGACTCGCGTCGATGCATTTCGTAACAAGAAGCAGGGTCCATCCGAGTCAGTTCAAGAATTTGCATCACAGCTTCAGACCTTGGCTTCGAAAGCATATCCGGATGTGCCGTCATCAGTTCGTGACAAAATGATTCGAGACACCATGCGTGTGAATCTTCGCTCAGATATTGCTGACCGGGTTGCACAGGATCGAATGGGTAACAATTACACGCTCGATGAGTTGATAATTGCAGCACGACATTGGGAATCATATTTGAAATCACGTCACAGTGCGTCATCAGCTTCGGCGCAGATGATTTTGCCACCTTCGTATGGTTCTCCAGCAGCACAGCTTGATGCAGTTTCTGGCGATATCTCATCTGCACAGTATTGTCGACAAGTTGGTGCTGATCGGCAGCAACCGTTGGGTTACCAGCTTTGTTTTACGTGTAATCGACCTGGTCACATCAGTCGAAACTGCCCTAATCAGCGACAACCTCCTCCGCCGGTTCATCCGACATGCAGGTACTGCAAACAAACGGGTCATATCATCGACCAGTGCCCTTCCCGACGGCCTTGCCCAGAGTGTAATCAGTTTGGTCACAGTCGACGTTCTTGTCCTCATTCGCGTGGTACCCAGGGGAGACGAGACTCGTGCGTTTATACGTCCGATGGACGAGCCTCTTCGTATCAGCGCTATCAACAACCAGCTCCGTCTCATCAGCCTACAGCATCGGTGCCTCCTCTGGATGCTGTCGCAACGCAGCAATCGGGTCGTTTGAGCATGTTTTCTGGCGTCGTACGTCCACCGCAGTCTTCTCGAGTACCAGCTTCTTTGGCACAAGCAGTCATCTCGCATACGTATGGTGTCAATTATGAGAAATCATCTGGTGCTGTGGCAAAGTTGGTCTCGTCTCCAGAAGTGTCAGTTCTGATCAATGGTGCCTCTGTCGTAGCCTTAATCGATACTGGCGCTGAGCTTTCATTGGTCCACGTCGACGTCTTACATCGTGGAAACGCGCCTATCAAGTTGTTCAAGGGTTTGTGGAGTTGCAAAGCAGCAACTGGAGACGAAGTTCCACTTTTGGGTGTTGCCTTAGTTGGTCTAACATTCGGCGAAGTGACAATTGAATGGCCCGTCCACGTCATGTGCGGTAGTTATCGCGGTGCAATTATTGGCTCCGATTTTTTGCATGCATTTGGGGCTGAAATTTCTTATGGTTCAAATACCGTGCGCTGCACGAAAGTACCTCTGGAAAAGGAGTCAGTTCCATTTGTGCAACCAGATTTGTGTCGTGCATCAGCTTATGTTCGTCTCATGCGGCTGTCAGCTGAACCATTGTCGATACCTCCTCGCAGTCAAAAGATTTTCACGGCTACAGTTGACTCAGCGTTGAAAGAATCGTTGGTTTTCACACCTGATCCATCGTTTGAGAAGCAGTATGGCGTGGCCATACCTACCGAATTAGTTGAACCGGACTCTAATGGGCACATTCCAATATGTGTCACCAATTTTCGTGACTCAGAGTTGCTTGTTTCGGATAACATGCGCTGTGGTACAGTGGAGCCAGCAGCGTATATCGAAGGGGAGCATTTGAATGTGAATAGGGATGTGAGCCTACCTCCAAAGTTGGTCTTGGCTCTTCTTCGTTCGCGTTTTGGACTTGACGCCATCACAAGGTCGTCAGTGACTGCTCTTACGCGCGGTGCGCAGACTCGTTTATGTTCTGGCGAAGACGACACGGCTGAACGACACGCTCAAGAACTCGCGCAACGTTATCAGGAACCACCAAAGTCAGTATCTCCGCCTGAGGCTCAGGACTCGACTCGAGTTGATCATCTTCGTCCAAAATTTGATATTTCATCTGATTGCTTGACTGAGGAGGAGCCCGTTAAGATCTCGGACTTGCTATGTCGAAACGCGGATATCTTTGCTGAATCAGATGTAGACTTGGGCTGCATGCCTGGCGTTCACCATTACATCGATACTGGTGACGCAGCGCCCATTCGACGATCACCATATCGTGTACCGCAAGCCAAACGTGAAGAGCTACAACGTCAGATCGCAGATGGCTTAAGGACAGGTGTAATGCAGCACTCATGTAGTGATTGGGCAGCTCCGGCTATCTTGGTCAAGAAAGCTGACTCATCTTGGCGTTTTTGCGTCGATTACAGAGCTCTAAATCGGTGACCAAGAAAGACGTTTTCCCCTTGCCACGAATCGAAGATTTGTTGGATCGCTTGCAGGGAAGTGTCATCTTTAGCGTTTGTGATATGCAATCCGGGTACTGGCAAATTCCTTTAGACCCGCGATCTCGTGAGAAAACAGCCTTCACCTGTGAGTTTGGTTTGTTCGAATGGACTCGCATGCCTTTTGGCCTGACCAATGCTCCAGCCACTTTTGCTCGTGCGGTGGATTTCCTACTAGCTGGTCTGACATGGAGACAATGTGTGGCGTATTTGGATGATATTATCATATTCTCACAATCTGTCGATCATCATATGGAAGATCTACAAGTGGTATTTGACCGTATTCGAGGGGCTAACTTGAAGCTGAAGCCTACGAAATGCCACTTTGGGCGCGCGGAAGTACCATTTCTAGGCCAAATTGGCAGTCGTCATGGAATTCGGCCGGATCCAGAAACTACAGCACCTCTTCGTAATATGCCGGAACCAACCGACAGCAGGACATTAAGAACGTTCCTGGGGCTGGCTAACCATTATCGTCGTTTTGTCAAGGGATTTGCTTCGCTCGCGGCGCCCTTGTTTCACCTTTAGAAAAAGAAAGTGCCTTTCGTGTGGACTGAAGAATGTTCCCGATCTTTTGTCACCCTTCGCGACATCTTACTCTCAGAACCTATTTTGCGATTCCCTGATTTCAAGTTACCGTTTGCACTCACGATCAGCACGGATGCATCAGGAGATGGTTTGGGCGCGGTTTTGGAACAATACCATCCAGAAGACCCTGACACCCGGTGGGTAGTCGCATACGCTTCGAGAGCTCTAATCCCAGCTGAGAAGAACTACAGTGCCACAGATCGGGAAGCTCTGGCTGTCTTCTTTGGCATTAAGAAGTTTCGCACTTATCTGTTCGGCAGACATTTCACAGTGTACACTGATCATCGTGCATTGACTTCTTGGCATACGACTAAGGAGTTTGAAGATAGTCCACGTTGGGGTCGTTACATCGAACGCTTGCAAGGCTATGATTTTGAAGCTGTTTATCGACCGGGTCATCAAAACTGTCATGCCGACGCCTTATCTCGTCTTCCGCTTGACCACCCGTCTTCGAGCACTCATCATATCGAAAAACTGTCAGACAGTGTTCACGCCAGAGTGGCGCCTTTGGACTTTGTACCAGTCGTGGAGGAGAGCGATATAGGACTGGACGCTAGAGCATCTGACGACGAACTTGCCTTCTTGGATGACGCGTTTTTGAAGCAAGAGCAACGTTTTGACGTTTTTACAAATCGTATTATCACGTTTTTGGAGAAGGGGGAGACAGGGAGCGAGATACTGAGATAGAAAAATTGGCGGAATCGTATTTTCTGCAAGATGGGCCTGGTTCAGTCTTTCGTTTTCGTCTCACACATCTTCGACGTGGTCGCGTGATTGAAGGTTCGGCCATTGCTCTGCCTGCTAGCTTGCAACAGGAGGTGTTGGCAGCATTTCACAACGATCCACTGGCTGGACACATGGGAGAAGATCGTACTTACTCACGTCTGGAAGGCAGAGTGTATTGGCCTTCAAATCGTGAAGATGTACACCAATACTGCAAGTCGTGCCTCATCTGTGCCCGTAGAAAGCAACCTCATCGCTGGGGTAAAGCTCCTTTGGTTTCCATACCCGTTGGTGCTCCGTTCGAGCGTGTCAGCATGGACATAGTCGGTCCTCTGAAGACATCACGATTGGGAAATACATACATTCTTGTCCTTATCGATGCGTTCACAAAATGGCCGGAGGCTTTTGCAATGGCAGATATGCGTGCGGAGACGGTAGCTCGTAAATTTGTTGAACACATGGTTTGCCGGTTTGGATGCCCGCGTTCAATCTTGACCGACCTGGGTTCACAGTTTACGTCAGATCTCATGAAGAACATATGTCGATTTTTGAATATTCGCAAGTTGTCCACTACGGCCTATCATGCACAATGTGACGGACAAGTGGAACGATATAACAAAGTGTTGATCGACTGCATCGCCGCCTACACGAGTGCTCATCAAGAAGACTGGGATGTCTTCATTCCTTTTGCTTTGTTCGCATTTCGCACCAGCGTGCATTCGTCGACTGGGTATTCGCCAGCTCAACTCGTGTATGGTCGTGATTTGGTGTTTCCTATTGTCCGTGTCTTTGGATTGGACGGAACTCAACAGTATTTGCATATAGATTATGTGACGCAGTTGAAGCAGCACTTGATAGACGCATACAGGATTGTAACGGAAGAAATCGCAAAGTCACAGCAAGCTCAAGCCCAGCAGTATAACAAATCAGTTCATCGAATAGCATTCAAGATTGGATCATTGGTGATGGTCAAGAGAAACGCAGCGCCGCGAGGCTTGTCGACAAAATTACTGAATCGATTCTTGGGCCTTATAGAATTCTTGCAATGCCTTCGCCTGTAACCGCGTGCATTCGTCCTCTACTCCAGCCTGGATCGGATAAGTTGGTTCACGTAAACCAATTGCAGCTGCTTCGTGGAGACGTGTCTGGTCGAGTACAGACACCCAGTGGTGCTGCGTCAGCATCAAGACGGGATGCGATCACGGATCATGAGACTTGCGTTGTTAGCGATCAAGACGAATGGGTAGATGTTGGAGGAGAGGAAGGAGGCATTTCTACACCTGGTGGGTTGACAGCCTTTCCTCCTGGCTCGTTAGTTTGGGCGAAGATGAGACATGTACCATGGTGGCCTGCTCGTGTTTTGCCAGAATCGGAAGCTTTGGGGCCGAAGCCGCGTACAAGGGGACCATGGGTTTTGGTGTACTTTTTCAACGATCGGAATCGACAGGCGTATGTTCATCAGAATGACGTCGAGGAATATTTCGCCAACAAGGAGAAACACTCGTCGAGGAAGCCTAATATTCTCGTGGCTATGGCTGAGTTGGAACAGTTCGCAGAGTCTCAAGCGCGCAATGCAGTATCGGAGGCTTTGGAGTAAACCTTAGTTCATTGTGGCGGCTAGCATCTCGTTTTTTTGTGTTTTGGTTTTTCTTGATTTACTAACGCATTATTTTTCTTTGCAGGCAACTTCTGTTTCTCTTTTAGTGCGAGTCTTGCCCGCTGTGTTGTTGGTGACGCCTAGAAGGCGCCATGTTCAGTATAAGCCCTCAGCTTCCGTCAGCGGTTCTGATCGCAGTTCGGCTGCGACGACAATCTGGTATTCCTCGTCGCCGACTGATCTTCATATGTTACGCCCGTCGGGCGGATCTTTCGATTCGGTAGCCGTCAGCCATCACGTGGTCGGTCACTGTGCCTTGTCATCGTGGTGTGATCGTTGGTGATCTAGTGATATTGGTTTTTTTCTTTTCCTTTTTCTTTCTGCCCTGATTCGGAGCACCCAGGTGTGTGCTCATCTGGGGACGGGGCAATGTAGAGGTATTGACTAACCTAGACTAGTTCTTGATTTGCATTGATACTAACCTGCTGTTTTGTGTGTGCCTTTGGTGGCCCTCTCATGATCAGTCGGGAATCGGGCCAGGGTCGACCGTACCGGCTTTTTTGACCGTACCCGTACCGTACCCGTACCGAGGGCCTGGTACGGCCGTACCGTACCGTACTCAAAATCTTACTTCAACTGCATATGAATTAGAACTTTCTTAGCTGGTTATGCTTTGATTTCAAAAGAGGACAATTCAGCAAAAGTACTTTATTAGCTTGCTTGATTCTGGCGTCACACATCCGTATTACACTAATTTGAACGTATTGAATCTAACTGCTGGCAGATTACACTTCTAAAAATGAAGCATTTTTTGCGTATTTTCTGGCAAAAGACTTGCACGGTTACCCCCACATACATTCTTAGCCACCAAAATGCGGTTTCCGAGCTTTGATTTCCAGCAGGTGCAGAAAGATATATTTTCGCGATTTTTGCTAATCGAGGAAAGGCCAAGGAATTGGTTTTCCACCAATACGATGGATCCAATGCGAGTCCAATATTTTTCAACCGCAAATATTTTTCAAGTTCCTCTTCGACACTTATCATTGGTGGCTGATTCGCATCATCCAAAGAAAATTTAAAGTGACATAATCCTGGAGGTACGGCCGTACTGGGCTGTTTTCACTGCCGTACCCGTACCGTACCGTACCACCCCCCGGTACGGCGGTACGGTACGGCCGGTACGGTGGTACGGTCGACCCTGGGAATCGGGCCGCCTTAGTAAACGGCTGCTTTCGTATCGCGTCCTGGGTCGCCCCTCGCTATCGCGTGGCAGGGCGGCCAGCTCACAAAGCCACAGGCGTACGTGTGCATTGCCTGCGCCTGTGGCAGGTGCACCTGCACCTCACGATAAGGCGAATGTGCTGCACTTGCGCATTCACCTGTGGTGCCTAAATATAAACTTCCTATCAAGTACAGTTGGTTCCCCGCTTCCGCCCTACAGTACTTGAAATAATTTTCCCGCTTTTGCGCAGTAAAGTTACACATCCGAAACAGCCCTCTGAACATGATGAAGATGAATGGCACACTCCCTGCCTGCCCATATTTAGGCTCAATCCCAATAAACATATCGATCTGATCATAATGGATCCGTCCTAACCGATAAACCTGCAAAATTTCAACCTCCAGGTTTATTCACGCACACCATTTCACCACAAAGTGTTCACTGTATACATTAGGTATTTGATCTTCCGTTTCACATTGCATTCTCAAATTGATAGCGATGTCACGAAAAATATTACCGTGCAGAATGCAGAAAGCACAAACCAATAATCTCTTTCTTACCCGATCTTACAAGCCCTACCAAATTACCCAGTAGGCATACCATGAAAACTGTAACATGCTCAATGTAATCAAAAATCAAAAAACCAACACGCAAGATTATGTACGAAAACCATTCCTCAGGGAAACTTTTCTTACATGGTTTCTCTACGGCCCCCATTATTCTTTCCAGCCGCCGTACGGCCCAATCGAATTCGACAAAACGATTTTTCCGCTCCTTGCGGTTGCTGCGGGCAATAGGAAGCCGTGTGAGCATTGTCGCCCGTTTCGCCACAGTACGGACATACAAAGGCGCGCAAAATCGGGCATTGCAATTTGCCAGATTCATCTCTCAGCTGATGAGATAAATAAAATTTCCGGCTTTCCCCGTTTCGTTTGCAGAAAGTGCAGCAGGCCAAAAGCATCGATTTCTTGTCGGAGTAAGATCGCCGACGTTGTTCCTGCGGTGCCATCTCCGGTTCAGGTTCATTGAAAAATTGGCCCTGCGCAATCGGAGTGACCACCGGAAAGTTGAAATAAGCAATCGGTTCGCAAGCTTGCACGGCCGGCGACGTGGGCACGTGTCCACCCAATCCAGTAGCTGCGGCGATTGGAGGCACCTGAACGGGAGTTGGTGGCGGAGCTTGGCAATAGCCACTGTTGACTTGCTGACCACTCACGAAATTAGTGGCTGGATTCGTAAAAAAATACTCGAAACCGCCATTCGGAGCCATTTGCAAAAACGTCGGAGTAGTCATCACCGGACTCAATGGGGCGTAGCCAGGCGGCTGAACTTCGTAGATCGAACGCGACTGATCATTAATAGCCGTAGTCTGTGAAGAATGATAAATAAAATGTTGTTCTGGTTGCTGGTCAATCATAAACGGAATCATCGAATGTTGAGAATTCGGTTGAAGCGGCAGAGCATTCGGATTGAACCAGGAGTGGCCGAAGGTGGGCATCGGTTGCTGATGATCATTTCGTGAAATTTGTAATTGTGCTAACTGTTGGGCCAATTGGTAGCACTCTTTTTCGGGCAACTGATGAAATCCAATAGTGGCCATTACTTTATCAGTAAACCAAGATTATACGAATTTCAAATCCGAGATTATACGAGCGAGTGCGGGAACGACCAACACAGGCACAAGCACAGGCGAGACTGAAGCAGATGGGGGGGGGGGGGGGCACAGCAGCAGGCGCGCTCATGCGCATTGCAATGCAACGGCCTGTGCAATGAGGCCGTGGGAACGAAAACGAAAACGGTTTCTATTCAGTTTCTGATCACGTAAGCGGAGCAAATACAAGATATTAGGAACAAATATCAAACTTTTAGACAGATGCCATATTTTGCATACAGTTTTGAAAATTCGCTACCGGTCAGCAGAACTCTTTGCTGTGCTGACCAGTAGCCAGTACCAGCAGCTGTGTTAAAGTTAATGAGGTGATCTGCTCAGTTAACTGACGTCTGACTAGAGAGTCCCTCGAATACCCAACTTATGCCGAGTTGAATCTCACTGCTTCACGTTTTTTGGACGTAATTTGTAAGTGTTCGAATCCTGATCCAGCTACATACTGTATAGACAAAGAAAGGCGACTTTTACGGGAGGTTCATACATGAGTGTGTGCTTCTGCTGATCTGTACCGAATCGAGCCTAGAAAAACGGAAAACTCAAAAATTTAAAAAATTGGGCCGCACGAAAAGGCTTTTGGTTGCTGCAAATTTATTCAAAATCCGCTCGCATGCATTACAAAAAAAGTAAAATGAAGTCGGCTTTCGAAAATAAAGTTCTGACCTTGTACTGCAGCGCCCTGGCGAAAGAAGGTAAAATTGTAAAATAACAGCAAATTTCATACATTCATATTCCAGAAACGCATGCATTTTGTTTGCAGCATCAAGTCTGATGTCCTGTAAATCCAGAGTCCAATTATCGGACACCCTGCGTTTCTTTAGGTTTCCAATGTCGCACAAATTTGAAAATAAGTACCCGGTACTGTATTAAATCCTCCAGCTGGTACCTTCGCATTTTCAAAAATTATAGATTCTGCACCAAACTTAGTTACCAAGCAAAGTATACTGTAATTTACCACACCATAGAAGGTGCTGGAACAGGTTACTTTCAGAGATGCGCCCCACCGTGAATCTGTCTGTGCAATATCACGCTTTGCCTCTTTGGACTGTGCACTTTTGAGTGCGCATTTCCCGCTTCAGTGCACAGTAAAATTACACAGTACAGATTATGACTGATGCACCCCGCGGTCATAAGAGCACTATTCCGAGGCCCAAATGGTTGTCTTTGATTTCCTTTGGATTCTGGTGGTACTAATAAGAGCGAGTTTTTTGATGTTGCGAGAGCGATGTTGCAACTTGTCGGTCAGCACTGACAGTGAGTCGACTTTGTCATTATAATAACGCGGCGTATAAATCCTAAAACTGCTAAAAACACAAGAAAACTGGTTATAAATTTGGCCTATAAGAAGAAGCTTCATCTGCTAATTGTCTTTGGTGAAGTCAGCACTTGAAAAAATTCTGCTGGCTGGTAGCCAATTGTTAGAACCGCGTGCAGAGCCCCTTCTGGATGTACTAGGGGGTGAAAATGCATAAGGAAATCCTTTTTGAGAAAACCAAGGGAAATGCACTTTTCTTTTTTCCTCGCCCTTCTGAATGGAGTTTTCAGAACTTGTAGAGAATGAAATAAGCGAAGTAGATCATCCTGAATCTTATGATGTCAATGTACTGTGCAGCAAATGAATGGTGGGAGCACAATCACGTTCTTCACGCCTCGCACATGCCTAGCCTCGTATACTGTACATTTGCGGGTTCAATACAGCTTTCTTCGGACCTTCTGTTAAGTTTGTGCGTTGATTTAGAAAGGCATTCGGCGACATGCAGAATACGAATTTTGTGTACCCCCTCTGTTGGTGGAATCAATTTTCGCTTTCTGGAAAAGGTTATCTTCCTTCCTGGTGCGACATTCAACTGTACCGTACCCATCCATTCAACTTCACATCCCTGCGGCTCGACTCTATTGCATAAAGGAAAGATACAGTAAATGAGGTCTCAAATGAAATAAAAAGAATATATTTCGTTATCAGATGTTGTAAGCATGGCTAATTATGTGTATTGTCAATCCCACTTGCTCTTATTTGGTCCATTGCAAATCGAACATTGAGCGCCAATCAGCCGGGCAATGACGCCTTGGCTCAGTTGACTATGATTTTTACTGCCCAGGAGTAAGGTACTGTACTATAAGTTTGAGTATGTTCTTAAACCTCGTGCGATGCACTCTTCTAGTTCCCCTCCCCGGGCCCACTTATCTTAGTTTAATAGGGTCGCCACCCTCAAATAGTTTCCCCGTGATACATGGAACACCTACTTTATGTCCTACAATTACAGTACGTTCATGACATAGCTGACCCTGTCCGTGGGTACCCTTCTGTGATATAACTTCTGCACCGTGATGTTTTAGATGGACAGGAGGGCAAAGAATGCTGATTGAGCGAGTATTTCAAAGATTTTGGGCCAAATTTAGGGAGCCAAACTGTTAGATCTTTGATGAACCTGCATACCAGAATATGTTGCAAATTTTGGTTTCCCCTCGAATAATTCCCCTTCCTCGGACCCATCCCCTTATCATAGCGGCTAGACTGCCTAACTTTTTAATTTTTTTCGAAAATATCGATCACTGGATTCACAGGTTTTTGCTACACTGGTCGTGGCATTCGTTTAATTGCGCGTGGTGACTCTGCTGCGCAGAGAACATACAGTATCCTATTCCAAAACAGCTCAAAAAAATGCAGTAAGTAATGAGTGGGATTGAGGACTGTCCAACGTGCTTACGAATAAGATATGAATCTTGATTGGAAAAACTGACGCTGTAAATTTTCTGCTTGAAAATGAGAAAACTTTGGTATCGTTTCTTCAGTCACTTAGGGATGACAGATGCTACTCTGACCATTTGACCACCATGATGTAAGCTTATCACATCTCGAGACCTTCATTCTGTGCACCAGTTGTCGAGCCACCCGCCTTTCTGCAACAGAGAGATCCGAGAATAATTTGACGAAACTGCTTTGAAATAGCAAGCAGTGCAAAAAACTCCAAGATACCACCCATTTGCAAGACAATGTCATTCATTGGCGCCATCAGTTTTCCGAAACAATTGGGAAACCCAGGTAAACTGTACACCAGACTGTAGTATATATTATACATGGTGATATCAGCTGTCATGAATATCGATTGGCAGAGAGTTAATAAAACTAATGTTCGTTGACTGGCCTTCCGTCTAGCAGCTCTCTGAGTGTTTGCACCAACGATGTCCACTTTGGCGAAATTTAAACGAAAATATATGACCATGGCGACGTTGCAGACAATTAAGGCCACGTTGGCCACGATACGGATTGTGTTACGGAGCAGGGCTAGAACGAACGCAGTGATTGATTCCACATAGGTATCGTCCACATAGAATTCGTACACATCGCCACGCGAGCGTACTTGAAAACGAAACACGTCGAAGAGTGTGGTGGACAGGCCGAGGATAAATGACAAAAGTACAGCAGTCATTTGATGTCTATTGTGATTTATCGATTTATACTTAAAGGGTCTGATCATAGCGAAAGCCCGATCAGCGGCCATGCTGACATACATAAGAAGGGAGGTGGTGACCAGGCCTTGGTACAATATACTCACATGGGCTGCGTACCACATCAGAAAGTAACTCCTCTGAAACCATGCGGCACCCGGTAACCGATAGCCGGATAAGTTATTGATAGTAGTCATGCACAAGAAGACAGATGTCACTTCCAAAATATCACTTAAGGAAGCAAATATCTGATAAGCGTAAGCCTTCTCTTTTTTGTACTGTTTGACAAATGCCATTAGACAAATACCACGACTGCCGACACCGATCACGAAATAGATTGGGGAGATGATGCAATACGCGAGGTAGGCCAAATCATACTTTATCGATTGGATGGTATCAGTGAGAGAACACGTCGAACTATTGGTGCTCATATTGGCCTTATTCAAATACTTGGTTCTGAAACTATAACAGACCCGACCCTGGCGTCATTCCTGCCGACATCTGAGCGGAGCACTGTTAGAATTCGCCTCATTTCGTCGTGATATCAAAACAATAAATCCCTGATGTCCCTCTTTCGTGATATTATGCCTAAGTTATCTGCACAGCTCGTCCGTACAAGCTCTAAATGACACAAAACTCATGTTCTTTTCTGCGCTGAGGGATTTCAAAATATCGGACATTTTCAAATAGGCTCCTGGGGGCTTATGTTTATTGCGATTGGACATTTCAGGGGCAGCTTGGTTCGCAATTATAAATCGAGAAAAAATTGAACTAGTTCTGCATACTGTAGATTCCTTGAAGAGCCCACTCAGACTTTAAGAACGTGAGTGCATCATATATCGTACGTGCATCATCGACTTTCGAGAGTCACTTTTTTGCAGAGTTCTGTATCCTGCTATGAAGGAATGAGTGTTAAATACGTGCTGCCATTGATAAAGCTCGACACCAAAAGACATGTTCTCGCATTTTTTTGCATGGATTTCTTGTTTTCGTGATTTGATAGGGTTTTTAGGGGAGGATTCGGCTTCATACGAAATGCTAGATTATGAGATACGCGTAGACGACCCTTCCTGGGCCGTTTCACAACCTGCAAGCACGGCATGGCGACCTGCATCACGCGTTATCATAGCGCCCCGCTGCGCTAGCCACTGTTTTAGTGTGCGGGGAGAAAGCAGCTGGAGAGAGATCATTGCAGTGTAGAAGGGCTGTTACCCGAGGCAGAGGAACTACAGTAGGAATATGCAGGTTTAGATAAGCGCTACACTAGAACAGTAGTTTTGCCGTTGGGGCAGAACTTTGACTGGGAGATTTAGGCACAACGAGGTTACGGAGCTGAAAAAACTTGCTATGCTGTAAACATACACTTGGTTCCTAGGTGATTAACGCATTTGACCATGGGGAGGCACATTGGAGGGGAGCATGCTCAATATAGGAGACTCAAAACTATGCTCTTACAGCATGTGCCGTACATACAGTAGTCAAAGGAGAAAGTTTCCAAAACTGGACAGAATGTGATGGAAGAAAACAAGGAGACGTTATGACAAACGCGGGTACCGATTATCTCAGGCACTGCGATCAGCGTAGATAAACAAAGCCTTGTAAATGGTCAAACAATGGTGAATTTGAACAGGTTACGAGTAAGTGCATCTTATCGTTAGTTTCCTTTCGATGACAAAAATAAAGCCGGCAGCTCCCCGTAAAACCGTTACAACCTGCAATTTTGAGTGAAATTGCACTGTGTGTTGCCCAGTGCCAACATAATCCTTCCCGAACCAATGTTCGTCAATGTCCAGCCTGGGCACTCCACAATTCAAAATCTGCTTCCTTATTCTTAGCACTGGCAAACACTGCAAATTCGCCTTCATACCCGGCGGCTGCGTGCCAAGAAGGCACCAAAGTCCCTTTGAAGCCGCTCCCTTATAAACTTGGCGATATTCAAGTCCTGCCGTCCTCCTTGTTTTTTCATATGAACAGCATCAGTCAACATTTTGACCAGGCATTTGATTTTGCAGCTACAACTTCAATTAGCCCTGACTGGGGCTTATAACTGTGCCAACGTGAATAAAAATCTTGCTAATCCGAAAAAAACCCAAAAAACCTACAAGCACTAACTTAGACGCTGCGTTCATGCGGTACAGAGACCGAATACGCCTGTTTTCTTGTTGTGCAAGCATCGGGCTGTCTCATAGTCAACTTCCGGAGCAACTGCTCATTGACGCATGCAAATGCCCAGATTCCACTAATTCGTCATTTGCTGCACTGGCAAATGGCGTAATTAGTTACATTTGATGGTGCTGGTCCACGAAACTCTCGGAAGAGTGTTATCTCTTTCAAAATTAGTCTTTCTCGAAGAGATGAACAAGAGGCAGAAAGGAGAAAAGTTTGACGGCTTGGTAAACTGATAAATTCTGCGACAATGACTCCGAGTCTAGTAAGTAGATATTCTAAGGTTTGTATGCATAGTGTGCAATTATTTCCAAGCAAGATGCAAGGTTTCCTAAAGTCAGTTGAAATCAGACAAGATTACGCGAACACAATAAAAAGTGAGTCACCCCACAAATGAGGTTCATGCGCTTTCTGGAACCTACTCTACTGGGTGTGGCATACATATTCTGTCCTGATTTCAAACCATTTTTGCCCCAAGCAACCACGATGAGTATTCCCCAGATTGCCGCTTGCACATACTCCACAGTACATGTGTTTACATTTGGTAAAGTGTTGACGAATGAACACAAGACCTTTTCTAGGCATTCATCTGCGCTCTTGGCATATTCTCTCTCAATTACGATGGCTGCCATTCGCTGATTGACGATGCGTCTCTGCCTCTAATACCAGGCTCCTTACCAGCGGGGTACTCTAGACTGGTGAGACCCAACGCGGGTGGGCCACCTGTCGAAGTCGCTATTTCCCTCCACGTAGCAAGCATCAAATTAAAAGACCATCGCATGCACGCCGTACTGTATCGCAGAGCATTTTGGAAAGATCCTCGCCTGAAAAATGAAAGAGTAAGCCTAAGCCCTTTTTTTTTATTCTGACTTTAAAGAAATCTTTTGCGTAGGGGATCACGCAGTCGTATAAGGCTGACGAAGCGCTGCCTCATATTTGGACGCCAGATCTATTCTATCCAAACGTGGAGGAGCCCAGCAAAGTGATCAACACGGGATTCGTCCGTATATCTGGGTCTGGCGAGGTCGCCTACAGCCAAATGGCCAAGGAGACCTTCACATGCATAGGTGCTAAGCTAGGCTACTCTCTCTTCCTAATTCCCCTAATTGAATGCTCGATCGAAGTCGAAAGCTATGGATTCTCGACTGGTGATATAATTCTTAAACCGAAAGAACCGGGCAATTCTTCTATTTCTATGGGTGAAACTTGCGTCACCTCGGAATTTTACAGATTTGTCAACAGCACTGCAACTGAGCGAAGCCTTGTGTTCAGTACTGGCAGTTACAGTCGAGTCCAGTTCGACTTGGTGTTTGAGAACACTTTGAGGCATGCGCCCAGAGGATCCATGGTGGGAATGTTTGAGGGCTGTGGGACATCTTGATTTGGGGTAGCGTTATTCGCCGCGCTTGCTGGAGCGGAATCAGGAAAATGGAACTCGCAATATGCTAAGCCTGTTCGCTTTTCTTGCCTGTGTCGATTGCATGCTTAATCTTATGCTGCATCTTAACATTTTGTGCATCATTCATACTTTTGCTGCATTTGGAAGCACGTGCGCTAGTCTGTGGCTGTGTACTGCGGAAATATTGGCTAAAACCTTACAGCTAGGGAAATAAATTGAAAATTTGTAATGTATTGTGTGTTAATAATATAACGTGTAATGTATTTAGACGACCCTAGACTAAAAACACGAAATTTTGGAGTTTTAGCCGAAAGTGAATAGGTTTAATATTATAGCCACTGTTTCACCGCAAAGTGCATACTAAATGTCTAAGTGAGGAATGAGTATCCTATTCCTTATTCAGAACCTTCCTTTGATATTTCCAAGACGATCTGGAACTGTGTGCGGCGTTTGCCAGCTGATGCATAGTATATGTACATGCAGTGTATATAGATATGCATATATATATCTATATATATAATGTATGCATGTATTTTGTGTATATATATATATATATATATATATACTGTATGTATATATCTTGTATATATATACTGTATGTATATATCTTGTATATATATACTGTATGTATAAATCTTGTATATATATACTGTATGTATATATCCTGTATATATACATATATATATATATACTGTGTGTATATGTGTATATATATTGTATGTCTATATCCTGAATATATATATACTGCATGTATATATCCTGTGTGTGTATATACTGTCTGCATACGCCAGTGAACAACGAAATCCAAACGGATTGGCCAGGTAATAAAAAGACCAGCGGTAATGAGCTTTATAATGATTAGGCCATGATCTAGTCAAGAAAGACCAGCCTCTGTTGATCACATGGATGTTTGCATAGTCTCGAACCTCAAGGGACTCCATATTCACATGTGGATTGTGCTCGCGATTGATCTGTCTATTATCTTGATTACAGTAATATAGCTGCGCTAGTTATATTTCTAAGTCAATTAACTAATCGTGAGAGCTAGAGAATTTTATTGCGTAAAAGGTTTGAAATGAACACATAGCGAAAACACGTGTTGGTCAAGTCAAACAACATGAAATCGGCTCACTGGACATCCCCGGGGCGCTATTGCGCTTTTGCCCCAAACCAATTTCTGCGCATCACGTTTACAGGGTTTAGGGATCTCTGCCCCCTCGCACCCATGCCCCCTAGACCCCCTAAGCCTAACAATAGGGATGAACACAAAGGCAGCATCACGCACTAGCAAACGTTCAACATAGCCAAGCCAAATCTCTGAGGGAGGGGATAGAAAGCACGTCTCAGGTGATCTCAGGCGGATCATAGCCCACCTGATCAAGTAAAAAGGTGGCACAGGTCTCACTCGGGACATAATCGAGTGGAAGTTGCGTCATTAGCCAAGATTGATTGGGTGCAGGATGAACTCTTCTGAGATTCAGCCTACAAGTTTCTGGTGAGGTGGCAGTGTCATTAAAAGTGAGGCGCTGAAAGCGTTGATCAAAGGACACAAAAATATTCTCAATGAGTTCAATTATTTAGACAGGTTGGATCGAAAAAAGGTAGCCCGATCAAGTGGATTTCTTCATTTTCTCTGCTTGCAGTACGTAGAATTAAGTGGCCATAGGAGGCCTGATGACTCTTTCAACCTGTTCTAAATTTCTGTTTGATTGAAGGAAAGTAAAATAATTTTGAAGGGAGATTACGCCAGACCTTTTCTTACGGTCTGTTCTAAAATCAACGATGCAATGACGAAGAAAAACAATAAAGCTTTCTATCTGATGGGTGTCACGGGTAGCAGATGGACTAGAGTGCCCATTCCAGCGTTCGATGATGTGCTAAAACATGAACATGGAAATATTAAAGATTTTCAATGTTGTATAAATGTAACCATGCTTTTTCAGGTCAGATCAAGACGTGTATTCGTGAAAGTGCGTTCCGGCGTAACTTCTAATTCAAGCATTTGCCACAACAGTAAGAAAAATCCAGCTATCTCTAAACTGGACCATAATTTCAACGGCCAATTCATCAATGGCGGGTTCTCAAATGGATTCTCAAATGGACAACACCACACTCGATTTCACTTGTAGCAGTCAAGTCGAAATCGATCGCTTCAAGTTTTGTGTCTATACCATTTTGACCCCGATCTATTTCGCATTTGGAGTAGCGACTCGTGGTGTTAGCTTGGCTGCTTTCTACAAAGAATCCAAGAAAGAAAAAGCCTACGCTTACCAAATTTTGGTTTCAGTTAGCAACGCATTGGAAATCTTCGTCATCTCCTTTCGTATTCTATGTCTAAACCACTTGGCTGGTTTCAGACTCCCGCCGGGTGTCTCGTGGTACACCAGTAATTACGCCTTGATGTTTTGGGGGGCAAGACTGATAGGCCCTTTAGATCAAACCATGATCACTATGTCTCTCCTGCTATCACTGGCTATGGCAGCAGACAGAGTCTCAGCTTTGAGAAAACCCTTGATCTACCTCAATTCTAATCATAGACGTCGCCAAATTATCGCCACAAGCCTGTGTTTTTTGCTTAGCTTCGCAACTAGCGTGTTTGATCATTTCCGTTATGCCGTCATCACCATCGGCCACTACTCGATCACTAGCAGTCTCTTCTACGTTATATCACCCGTCGCCCTCGGACTCAATTATTTCCGTGGTGCATTTCGTACGGCTGCTGGGTTAGCATTGATCGGCTGCGACATCGCCATGATCTTCTTGTATCAAGTGCGATCGAAGAAAGTAGCGGCTCTTGAAAATCAAGAAAACGAAACCAATCGCCGATTAGCTCACAGAAATTTAGTTTTATTGACCCTCTGCGAGTCGATATTTGTTTTAATTGATATTTCAGCAGTCAATGCCTATTATGGGCTCGTGTATTATCATTCCACTCACCCTTGTTTCGGGACGCTTATAGCACCAGTGAATGATTTCATATTGCAAGTAACGGGCATATTGCGATTTATTGGGTTCACTCTTATATCACGCAAGTTTAGGCAAATGGTTTTAAATTATGTGAGGTGTGGTAAACAAGTGGCCACTTCGTCAGGCACTGAAATGAGGGCTATGACGTCCCGGAGGACTGATACTGTGTGAGACAGAGTATATGATATACGAATCCTGTGATTATTATCAGATAACTTGTCATGAAATAAGAACACGAAAAAAGTTTTTTGTTATTGTTGACAAAACAGCGTGTGCACCGGCTTCCCTCGAGATGATCCCCAAAAGACCTCGGCAAAATACTTTATCTTTCACATGGACATTCAGAGAATACAGCTGCTGTGAAATGGAATCCCACGTGGTTGATTGAAAACTACCTCTGGGACCATTTTTAGAGAGAGCTATTTAGGTATTTCTATTTTGTTCGAGACTTGAGAGATAGTCCATTGATTCAGAGATTTCTTGTCAGCTGGCTGAACAGGACATTAATTATTCCCCTCCTGGAATCTTGAAACTAGACCTTCATTGCACCGAGGACTATCAGAATGGGGTACGGGACACACAGTGTCATGGGACACCGCAGCTTATCAGAAACTGTCTTTCTTTGCCTGTGACTACAGAATCACTAATTAGTGTCCGCTTTCGAATGGATAACAGCAAAGTCGCCACGGAGCTAAAAAATTCGCAAGTGCTTCCAAATCAGACGTGGAAATTCTGCCAGTGATAGTGGGCAGAACGTAGTGTGCCGCACAGTACAGCCTACTACCGGCCCAGCACGGCCGTAGTGTGCCGCGCAGTGTGTACATAACGTTGCTGCACTCTTGGTTCTTGGTTCTGCTGCAGACCCGGATTGTGAACTGACCTCAAGTGCCTTTGTGGAGGCGGGAAAATGATCACTGCAAGGAACTTGTATTCACGCATCCCTTTGCGAGAGAGATAAATAATTCAGACATCCGATCCTTCTCGTCCTCAAAAACATCCTCAGTTGACAGTCATCCATAGAAAGCTCTATCCGCCATTTTATCTTAAAAAATTTAATCATACGTTCATTTAACATTCAAATTTTATGGAGTATCTGTCAATAAATGATTTGTTAATCAGTTCCGCAAAAGCGCAAGCGATCGAAATAAAATTTGTTTCGATGTAAGCTAAGGCCTGGAAATAGTAGAGCGCTAATTGCTTAGGTCCCTCCTGCATTTAGACAGAAGTGAAGTCCGCCAGAACAAAAAATCGTTTTTATATTTCCTTGGACCAGAGAGTCCTGCCAACTGATTATGAGAGGACAAGTGCAACTTCTTGCGTTTTTTTCGAGCCTATATAATCCGATTCAAAGTTGTCGATAAATCGGATGATTCGTCGAATAAAAGCTAGTGAGTGAGCCATATGATGGCTAAATTTCTGGGGCCTTGTTATCTAGCAGGTATGATTTTCGACTTGGGCCTGATGGTTCAAACGAATCCTGCTAGCTGAAGCTTGGAATTGGTGGCGGGAACGTTTCTTAGCATGCAGTTATCGATAAGGTAGTTTTTGGCGGCTTCAGAGGTTTCACGATGTAATAGCCTAGGGACGGCCTAGGCGTGCGAATAACCAAACGATACGAACAAGCAAAGAGCTTTACTTACATACGACCGCACGGGGCAAACACACACATCAGACCTACTGGCGAAACCTCGCTCAGCCCACAAGGCACACTAACCAGACAGGGCGCGGCGCGCTAGTCACGCGAACAAAGGGGAAAACCCAGTTCGAAAACACCTAGGGGGGGGCTGACCTGGATCGAATGACCAGGAAGACTAGCCATCCATGATGACTGCAGGTCATAACTCGAATAGCCACACCCTTACATGGCCACCCTTACATGGCCTATCTTGCCCACCAATGTGGACTTCCACTGTCCACCAGTCGGTAGAAGTCTCGACAGCACCAGGAACTCGCTCCTATTACCGAGGTCTTCTTGGCCTTCGTGTCACCTCAACGGGGAACTCGGGTTATCACTTTGGGCCCCTAACTGGATGGACTATCGTAGCCTTGGGCTAACGAGCCATGGCGAAACTTGACGTTTCTGATAAAGCTGATCTGGACCTGTCCTAAGACAAGGCCCTCGAACTGGCGTCCCACACCCAACTCCCAAAGTACATACTGTACATCAAATAAGCGCAACACTATGGGCACCCCTAATAGCCACACCCTTACTTTTAGGGGGCACCACTGCCACAAAAGAAGGCACACACACTAGAGCCTGGCTCTCCAATACTCATCAATACTGTACAACGCGTACTTATATAACCCGTGCGGCCCCATCTACGTGATAAGAAAAATCAGTCTAGCACACCAACAAATCCAACGAAACTGGGTCATGACATTCTAGCGGCAGTCTTGGACTACATATCCCACACGAATTACTTGCGGCTCTTTGACTTGACTAACGACGACGACGCCCTGCATAAGGAACGATCGGCTGGCTTGAGGTCGTGTCCATCGGTTCTTGCGACTGGCTTGCTGTAGCTTGTGGCTGGGCCACCTCGGTCGCTCCTTGCTTGCGTTTCTGATGCTTTTTCTTCAGTTCTTCGGCGAAAAAACGGGCTAAGGAAGTTAGCATAGAATTCCTGTTCTGGTAAGGCGAAAGGCAAGGCCTTTGTCCATTTCGAGTTCGATCTCCTGTTTGCTTGAAAACTGGCATCGAATGATCGATTCATTGCATGGTGAACGATGACCAAAATTGCACACATGCCAGTAAGGCATGAGTGACTGACGATGCCATAATCTTCAGGTACCATAAACAGCTAGGCAGGCTTGGCCTACTGATCGTGAGACGAAACGACCACTCTGACACGGTTTTGGACGAATGATAGGCACGTTCGATGGCGAACCAGTGTGACTGGTAGCTGACAGTTCTTCTCATTCTTGCTGTTGACGCATTTGATGTTCGTGTTGGCTTGAGCCGTTTCTGGTGATCTTGCTTGTTTTCTTATCCACGCTGCTACATGACTTCGCAGCCATTCAATCGATCGATCTGATCAGTGAACTTGTCCAATACTATAGCTTGATCATCTTGTGCACTATAAATTATCGAAGCGACACTGGGCGTCAACAAACTCTTCGATCGTGGCAAGCAGACGAGACGCCTTGGGCATACAGTATCTGGGAAGACCAATTGAGGCGAAATCTTCCAAAAGATCGACAGCTTGGGGCAGTTTCTGGGCAGTTCGGCAGGCTTGGCCCGACTGGATGTAACGTTAACAACTTCTTCAGAATAAACTTCTTCCAAAATCATTGAACCGCTATGATTTGCTAATCGGAGTCTTTGACCATGACTGTGACGACTGTAGCATATGGATCAGGCTTGGCCAATACGCAAACATTGTCGACGAAACAACTGAAAGGCGTTGAACTTGCGACCATTTTCCTGCCATTATCCTGTTCTGAGGTGGGGCATATTCATATTGCACATAATCGCGAACCATGCAATGAACTGGATTTGCAGACGTTCTTCCATCAAATCCCATATTCGAGCAACTCGTTGATTCCTATATGGCATATCGAGCAATTCATGATCAGTGTCAGGCTTGGCCTGTATCTTCATTCGAACTAGCGCTGAGTAATTTCCCCACCTGAACCGACTGCCTTCCTCGAGATGGGCGTCGTAATGAATATTTGCCATGAACATTTCATTGCCATAAATGCTGCAATATTCTCTTCAACGCCCTTCAAAAAGACCCAACTGTCGCAAAAGTTGAAAATTTGCGCTTTTTTTTGTTATCTGACAGTGCCGTACTGACCCCGTTGGGAATGCACACAGAGAGAGAAAATGCAACTGTCTTTTTTCCTGGGGAGGATTGCTGATCACTCTTCAACCAATGGCAAGTGGTCGTACCTGACCGTGCCACTGCTGCTTGCAGTAATTACTTCCTTGGATTATTTCAATTGAACATTTCTCCTGACGGAATTGGTCTCAGAAGACTAATTGGGAAACTACAAGTATTTCCCCTCGTCCTGACGACGCACACACTTCAGCTAATTTTGCACAACACCAACGGTTAATTTAGCTTTCGCTAAGAAAGCCTTCGTTTCTAGTCTTGCATATAGCTTTCGCGGAAAAAAACAGGACTCACTGAAGCGTTGGATTTGAGTTTGTGTGCTCTAAGCGCGGCCTGTAGATACATATTTTGAATAATTATTGGCCTTTTTTTTAATAAAATATTTTTGAGATGGCCAACTTTACTAATTGTGGCAATATGGCAGTTTTGAACACTCTGAAAGCCGATTTCTCCTTATCTGCCTATCACATCGCGGCGCCAGTGTATTTCGTTGTCGGAACGGCCACTACTCTCATCACTGCCATTGCTTTTTATAAGCAATACAAAAAAGAAAAGGCTTACGCGTATCAAATTTTCGCCTCATTTAGCGATTTGCTGCAAGTGATTAGCTTCAGCGCGTGCATGGTCACCTTGAACAATTTGTCCGGGTATCGTCTCAGAGGTGCTGATTGGTATCAAAAGAAGTGATGTGGTACGCGCCTCGTCTGTCTGGCCCCTTATCACAAGCATTTATCACAGTCACCCTGTCCGTATCACTTAGCATGGCTGCTGATCGAGTGTTCGCTATGGCTAAACCATTCGTTTACAAAAATATCAATCAAACTCGCCACCAAATCGTGGCTGCTATCATTTCTGTTAGTCTCGGATTAGCAACCAGCGCCTTTGATGTTTTTCGGCATCAATTGGTTCTCAGAAATGGGAAATACGAAATTGGTCTGAATGAGGTCTATGTGGCGAGCACAGTGGCCATAACCCTGTCAGTATTTCGAACTTTATTTCGCATCTTTGCGAATCTGGCGTTAATTATTTCCAATGTGATCATGGTCTTGTGCTATCGCACAAATGCCAAAAAGATTTGGGCTTCAACTAAAAATACTCAAATGGCGGCCAAACGTAAGGCCACGGAAAAAACACTGGTTTTTCTGACAGTCTATCAATCAGTTGTTACATCATTGCACATGACCACGTACAACGTATAGTTCACACTGGTCTATACAAGCCCTAATTTTGGCAATTGTTTTGGGAAAGTTATGGCACCACTGGATGATCTACTTTTACAAGTGGCTGGAATCGTGCAATATTTTGCATTGTTCCTAATTTCGAAGCAATTCCGAAACATGATTATACGTTGTATACGAGGAGAGAAAACGGGGGCAGAAATGGCCTCTATGCCCAGTCCTAACTAACTCCCGATGACGGCCGCAAATACAACAAATCGAAAAATGGTGCCTATAGATTTATAAAATGAGTTGTCTCGTTGTCTGTCCAAAATGTCGCATGTTTTACTGGACTGGCAGGCAGCTGTCAGCTTGTTGGTTGCAGAGAGATGGCGTCTGCATGCAGTGTCATTACATACTGTGCCTATACACCTCTAGGACAGGCTCACCCACACCGTTGATGCGTCAGGCTGTTTTCTGAAAATTTTACGCAGTCAGGCGGTGTTTCTTGCAGAGATCACTACGCAGCAGCGCTCAACCTGAAGATGCGGCGAAAGATGACTTTTAGGCACCCTTCCAAGATACTAAAATTAACACCTGTCGGCAAGCTTTCCAGTAGCCAAGATAACAATTTCCTTACCTTCTGCCCCACTGTGGGCCAGAAATTACGCTCATAGCAATATAGTGCCTCATCTAGTAGTATAAGATCGGTTGCACACCGTATATGAGCGAAAAAATCTTGGACAATGCTAAATTTATCTAACGCGAAAGGTGACACAGGTCCTTCATGACAAAAGGTGCTAACCTTGGTTTAGTTGCTCTATTCATGCACTAGAATGGTTCTTTCTAATTAGATCTCCGAGTGGAATGATCAGGCAACATGATTGTCCAGTTCACAAAACTCTTGCGAGACCAATTTTAAGGGCAGTATTGGAACTGAAGTTCACCGCCGAATGAGTTTGAGATGGTGAAAATAGAGCCTGCGCTTATCGTTAGCTGCTGTTACATAACGTCATTTATAATTCAGCTTTGCCCAGCTCTGCCATTCAAAACAGGAATATAATAATTACCTCTCTGTTGATGCTATATTACTCTTCAAAATGTCCCAGGGCCGTTTACGTAGGTGGCCAAGGATATGGATTTATAAGAGCATCAGCCAGGAGGCTCTTCGTCGCTGACCTCATTTCTATTCTACATCTGCTTGCCACAAATAGGAAGAATAGACAGTTGATTTCCTTCTAACATTAAGTTTGGCCATGGCTAACAGCACCATCCCCTGCTTAAGCGAATACCTCCTAGCTGTGAAGAGCAATTTGGCCTTTGCAGCCTACAGCGTGGTCTCCCCCATCTACTTCTTTGTGGGGACCACGACCCGCGGAATCTGCTTGCTGGCCTTCTACAAGCAATACAAGGAAGAGAACGCCTACGCCTATCAAATGTTCGCGTCCTTAAGTGACATGTTGCAAGTGATCGGGGTGTCCCTGTGCATGATGACCATTAACAACGTGGCTGGTTTCCGTTTGGCCGGAGCCGAGTGGTACATGCGGAGTTACCCGCTCATGTGGTACGCGGCCCACTTGTCGGTGCCTCTGTTCCACGGGTTCGTCACCACCTCGCTGCTCACCTCGCTCAGCATGGCCGCCGACCGGGCCTTCGCCATGGCCAAACCATTCGTGTACAGGAATATCAAGCATAAACGGCACCAGCTCGTCGCCGTCACCGTCTGCTTCACTCTGGGCCTGGCGACCAGCATCTTCGATGGATTTCGATTTCAAGTGGAAAAACAAGGCGAGCTGTACAAGATCACCCTCAACCGGGAACATATCAACTCCAGTGTCATTTTTGGAATGGCCATTTTCCGCAATGCATTCCGCATTTTTTGCAACCTGCTCTTGGTGGTGTGCAATGTGGTCATGGTCCTGTGCTATCGATCGAGTGTGATCAAACTTGTCGCGGCTGACGACGAACAAAGAATGGCGAAACGAAAGGCCACACAAAAAGTACTTATTCTGTTGACTGTCATGCAGTCCACATTCACCACACTCGACATGACATTCTACAATGTCTACTTCACCCTGGCCTACCTCCTCCCCACATACACCAACTGCGGGGGTCAGCTGCAGGCGCCCATGAATGACCTCACACTCGAGATAACCAACGGCATCGAATTCTTCGCTCTGCTCGCCATCTCGAAACAATTTCGAAGCATCATCTCTGGGTTCTTGCGGTGCAAAAATCAATTGGGGAACACAACTGCACCACAGGCCACCTCGACTGCTGCTCGATCTCAGAGAAGCTGGATGTGATCTTTGAACTGAAACTAAGGATAAGCCCTCTTTCGGACAAACCAATGTTTACTAGAGGAAGGCATGTTAGAATCTTGAAAACGGCTTTACATGTTCTCGATTAGTGTGGCACCTAACTTCCCGATACGTTTTCGTGTGTCTGGGTCGAGGGAACGAGGTAGGGACAGGGTTCGAGCGGATGTGGTTTTCACTTCATTATAGGCATGGCGCATAGGAGAGGCAGACTACTGCTGAGCCGTAGCAGCCCCTTAATTAGATTTGTCTGTATTAGCTGACTGCTGGTTGACTCCTCAGGTAGGTCGCTATCAGATGGCAAATCATCGCAGCACCCCTGTTTCCTGCACACTGTGACCAGCACGCCTGGCGGTCGGGAGTAATCGATACGCTCCCCTGGCTGGGACGTCAACCTCTTCGGTTGATGTTTCTAGAGCAGGTATAGTCGCGAGACTTGCCCACCTTCAGTCGGAGTTTTTGCTTAGAGACTTCGGTCTCGTCTATCTCCCGCCGCCTGGGTGCGCTGGTTACACTGGCGTCAGGAATCAATGGGCCTTCTTCGGATGTAAGCCCCTTATGGACTAGTGTGCTAGCCCGGGTGGTTGTGGTGAATGCCGGACTGGCGCGCCTGCGCTTGCTGTGGCCCGAGGGCTCCCTGCAGGTGTACTCCCTACCAGACATCGGTCGGGGTTGCCTCCACTGAGGCACCAGGGGCCAGCGGGCGAAACCTACTCCGCTATTACCTACGCGGGAGGAGAGGGTTCGGCGAGCGTTTGGTGCGCCTTAGCGCGACGGTGGGTGGAACACCTAGCGCTGATAAGGCACCACCACTCAGGTGTTGGTTCTCCTAGTTCATATAATAAACACTAGTTCATATAATCACCGTCATGACGTTAGTTAATCTCACATCATCTTGTCAGATGCGCATCATGCTGTTGCCTCACTTGCACGCACCATCACATGCCAACAAAAAAAACAGCCACAGTCTCGGATTATTTGATCACATCTCGATGTTCTGGACGGCGGGGGAAAATGAGACGAGAGATACCGTTTCGGATTTTTTGTTCTCTTCTGACGCCACAGGAGACGAGTCGCACATGCAGGCTCGGCAGTTGGTCGAGCAATAGTGATCCTTGTTCTGACCGAGGAAGTACTGAAACGGAGACACCCATGATAGAATCTGGATCGGTTGGAGACAGCATAGCAGACTGACCTCACAAGCAATCACTTTCCGGCACCACGAGCTGCAGCATCGGAAACACGATTCGTGCCAACTCTTGGAATTTCCCCGAAAAGAATTTTCGTTCCACTTGAAGCTTTGTTTGCATCCGTGGCATTTCTGTCGCTCCTTCATTTTCGCCTCGTGACAGGCCGGGCAATAAATGCGCGTGCCGACCAGCCCGCCGATGTGCTCTCCGAAAATCATGCCGCAGTACTCGGTCAACTCGACACCACATTTGTCGCACTTGAAACAAGTTGGATGAAATAACAGTTTGGCCGCGATCGCAAGGTTTTGGCCATCACTCACGACTTGTCTGCATTTCGCGCAGTTGACCTTGTTCATGGCGCTCGACGACAGAGCACGCCTGCACGACGGCCTGGGACAGACTGACGGGGCAGTGTCTGCCAGGGCATTCATATTGCTTTACAACGTCTCCGTCAACGCCATGCCTACTTTGCGAGCGGGCACCTGGTTTTCGGCATACTGTAGAATTTGGTGAAACGCGAGCAATCGGTAATGGCGGATCCGTTTTACTCCTCCGTCCGTTTCTGGTAAAACCCCCCTCCCTCCGTCATTTCTAGAACGGATCCGTTGACGGAGGACGGAAGACAGGTCTGGTGAAACAGGGCCCAGATCTTTTCTGGACGAAAAGGCATTGATGTCCGTATGTTACTGCTACGGGTATATCAGATTCAAAGATCAGCGATTTTATATGCCAGTTGCAAGAACTTTTTGAAATCCCCTCGTATTTCTGTGCAGCCGTTGCTATTCCCTATAAAAGGCCAAGCTGGACATTTCTGTTGTCTGTGTGTATTGCGACGCTGAGCCATTCCGCATCTGCCGTCACATGTCTACATAACCCAGTGACTTGTGAAAAAATGCATGGAACGTTTATCTTTGTTTGGATTGCTCATATTGAATCGCGCATTGCCATCTTGGGCTTGGGTGTTTTCTAAAGCATCCAAACAGCTAATGTAAATGTAGACGCTAACCAGAAGAATGCAGAAGAGTGGCTGATTGTTATGATGATGGTCATCTGCTTCCATCTTTAGGGACTACCTTCAGGGCAATCATGTCTCTTTCAGCCTGACAGGGGTTTAGACGAAGGTTACCCCCGCATTGCACTGCCATGTGATGCGATGCAGTCATGGGCTCTGGCAAGTGATTGATGGAGTGAGCTACATGCTCATGATTTGGCAGTGCTGAGGTGAGAACGTTGCGAATACAATAAATACCGGTATATTTCACGTTCTTTCCTATGCGTACATCACGCAGCGACTGGTTCGTTCTTGAAGATAGCCATTTTACCGCGATTATACTCTATTTTCCTTCCACTGGACGCCTTCCGCAATTCTATGTATGTAGTCCCGAAGATACACAAGCAGGACCCCCAATGCGTCCGATCAATCCTACGGCGGTTTCACGGTGTACGATTCCATATTGTGCAGTTCGTCGATTTGCAGCACAAGACATAAGTCAGCCATTGCATCGCGTGTACTGGCGCGGCGTCGGTTGTACCAAGAGGTTATTCCGCCAATATCGCTCGATGTGGCATCCCTCAAAACCATGATCCTGCTCGAAGCGGCTATCTGTGTGGTGGTTGACAGATACGAGTACATGTTGTTCTGCGAGCACTTACCACCCGCCATTGTGACTCCTGCTGAACAATTGACGAGGCTCTGCGCTTTATGCGTGTCCGTCATCCATGCTTCCAGCTAGCGGCAGGGTCGAAGGTACCGGAAGTTGTTGGCAGTTGCAATTGGACGACTGATATGAGTCACTATTGCTATAATCTCTACATGGAGAAACTCGAGGCGTAATTTACTACTATCCCAACTGTATTTTGGTACCAGAGAATAAACGACATCCTGACCTGCATCCCTCCAGCCAGTGTCGCTGAGGCACTCAAGTGCCTAAACTCCTTGCCCCACGGTGTCGCTGAGGCACTCAAGTGCCTAAACTCCTTGCCCCACGGTAAGATTTCATTCAAGCAGAAGGAGGGTCCATCGCCTTCCTCGATAACCTGCATCGTGCTGCAAACGGCCATATACCAAGAACTATCGCACGATAGAAGTGCGTTGTTTCAAAAAGAGAAAGGCAAGTTTGCGCTTTCTAGCGCCTCTTTGCCTGGTGTAAAGTGATGGCTCAAAATAATTGCAATAGCTGCGGTTTGAGCGCATACGCGTACACCTTGGAAAAGTCTTTGTCATTTTCGGCGCATACGATTGTAACCCCTGTTTATTTCCTTATTAGCATTCTAAGCCGTGCTCTATGCCTTGTGGCGTTCTATAAACAATTAAAGAAGGAGAAAGCTTATGCTTACCAAGGCCTTGCTTTATTCAGCGACCTCATCGAAATAGTTACTGTGGCCTTGTATATGCTTACAAGAAATAATCTCTCGGGGTATCGTCTGCCTGGGGCCTCCTGGTTTCAGGAGAACTATTTTCTGATATGGTATTCGGCTTGCCTGGCCTCGCCATTAGAACAAGGCATGATCACTACTTCGCTGTTGGTCTCTCTGAGCATGGCCGCTGATCGTATCTTTGCCATGGCTAGACCCTTTGCGTACAAGAATATCAATCACACTCGACACCAGATGATCGCTGTGATCGCTACTTTTGCATTGGGCTTATCGACCAGCCCCTTCGACGCCTTTCGTTATTATGCGAGCTATCAAGGTGGCAAGTATGTGATCATGGTCAAGGAAGCTTACGTGGCCACCCAAAGCGCCATCGCCTTGGCCATATTCCGCAATGTCATACGCATCATAGGCAACGTGGCATTGGTAGTGGGCAATATTTGGATGGTCATCTTGTACCGATTCAAAGTAAACAAAGTCGGTGTGGTCGATGGCAATGAAGAACGTGCTGCCAAAAGGAAGTCAACTCAAAGAGCATTATTTTCGTTGACTTGATGCCAATCGATATTCACCACATCGGACTTGACTATGTTCAATGTCTACTACAGTCTTGTGTACACTAGTCCCAGCTTTACTAACTCTATTGTAAAATTCATGGCGCCGATCGACGATTTAGTTTTACAATTTACTAGTATTCTAGAAACTTTTGTTCTCTTTGCTATATCTAGACCATTTCGTGACATGGCGATTACATTTGTGTGTTGCAAGCATGGACAGAGTGAACATGCTGCTGTTTCGTAAGAGCATATACCTTGTGCCGTGAATCGTGCCTCGTTCAGTTTCTGCTCTGACCCAGCTCTGAAAGAATGCTTATAACAAAGCCGACAGAGACTGTTTAAAAGATAAAAAAGCAAACTGCATGAACCTGCTCAATATTGCCTCAGCACTGGGCAGGGAGGACAACGCATATGAGACTTTAAAAATTTTTGGGTCTGATTTCAAAGATGAAGGCGCTCTCCCAAAGGAACAGTCGACAAAGATGGTCATAGAAAGGAAGCCCGGGTTGCCAATAGTTTTTTATTGTCAGTCTGTAATCAGCTGTATCCTTCCAGAAAAATGTAGGTAAACTAAGGGCTAAAACCTGGGGGCACAAGCCCAAACATTCAAATGTAAGTTTTAGATCTTCCAGAGTTCAATAGTCATATGATCAGCGGAGATCATCAGCTTTGAACCTACAGCAGTTGTTATGCCCATACAATACCTTATTTAAATTCTGCCGGGTGGCGTAAGCTAGCTGACAGATCTCGTATAAGTATGAGCCTGCAATAATCTGTATGAGTATGTCATTGCTATGCCTTTGTAAGCCCCCCGTAGTCAAGATCACTGGAGTTTCGTAAAAGCCAAGCTAGAAAGCGGACGGGTCTTCATGTTATCTTCTCTCTCGAGTCTCGACCTACAATTACGCACACCACAATCTCTCCCACGATGCCTAAGGCCCTTTCATTGCGTGATGCATGACCATCAACGGAAGGCAAAAAATTATAGGAAGAAGCCAACAACTGAAAATTCTTGCGAGGCGAACATAACTAATTTCAATGCCTGTGCCAGCAGGTTCTTTGAATGTTGTACTTTCGTGGGCTCCTAGAACCCAGCTAGGTACGATTTCCTCTTCGAAGGAAACCATACCTAGCTGCCTCCTCGGAAGGAATATTTTGTTCGGAGAGGATCTTTTTTCCATGATTGATTATACAACATTTGCCGCCAGCACGGACTTGATTAGTCCTTTATACAATTTTTCCTTGACAGATAAGAGCATCGCAAGAAGATGAAGACCTTGTAATAGCCGAAATTCAAGAAATGTGTTCTAAGCATACTGTATATACTGGTGCTAAGGAAAAACTACGAGCACGTTATGCAACAAGGAAAATTTTCATATATTTTTTAAATTTGCTTCGCGCAACACAGAAAATGACTCTAAAAAGAATAGCATAAGATTGGGTAGGTACAGAAGTTAGCATGGGGTCATCCGAAATTTAGGCTTCTCCTCTAGCTCCTCGATCGGACCGATCGATAGCAAACCTCCTTTCAGAGTCCGCTCGCCTCGTCCGACGGAGCCTTTCTCATGGAGAAAGCCCACGTGCACAAGGCTCTCACAGACACCAATGAGCGGTTTAGTCGAACTGTCAACAAAATCTAAACAGCATAGTTTATTATTATGATCTCATTCTGGAGACAAGATACCATGTTAATAAACAATATAGCATATAACCAGCAATATAACGTAGACTGCGTGGAAAAGGCCAGGCCCGCTCGGAAGAAGAGGGAACCAGGAGAATGTGGCTAGTTTGGGTTGAGTGCTTAGCTGGAAGGGGGAAGGAATGCGTGAGAGTTGCTCGGTAGGGGCACGGGAATAAAGTAATGCCCTAACGGCTGCCGACAGTGCCCGTCAAAGAGCCTGCTGTATAATATGCGACATCATGGAGCACGTCGTAAGCTGATAATTGTGAGTGACTGAGCTCGCAAAACGCTGCTGTACTTGAAAGTAAAGCTTCGCGACGTCGCGACGTCTGGTCCAATATCTACACAATCTTGTTGTCTTGCCGCCTCCGGCCATAGCTCCATAAACATACTGTAACCGAAGGGACTCGCAAAGTTCACCTCTTTGCAAGAGTCTGCGCTGCAGCTTCGCATCCAGACGCGTGATTGTAACTTTTCATGATAGTTTTTCCGAAAGTCCAAGATCCGGGAGAGATATGATAAAAAAAGTCGGTCTCATTTATTAAATTCATCACATCACAAGCTGTCAGCGAACTGAACTTTTCGGAGAGGTAACGGCCAAGCCAGGTTCGCGCGGTTTATTACAGGAGACAGGAAAGTGAGGCTCCTGCCCTACCCTTCCATTGTACCTTTCCATTGTTAAACATCGCATCATTGTCTTGGCCTTGTGGGAACGTAATTTGTTTATGTTGAGAATCAAAGCATCCATGGTTCAATGCGTGCTAACCGCGCATGCTCGACTCGCGGCCGTGTGGAATTTGTCATATGTGCAAGGCATATGTGCAAACAGGAGATTAGCACTTTTTGAATTCCATTGTGGTCGCTACAGGCCCTCCGTCTGACAAGCTTACTATACAAGCAGAATTCAAACATACACAAAGTGGTCACTAAATTCTGTCTCAGGTTGAATCTAACTGTTTTGGTTTGTTGCGTAAAACATTGACAAATGCTTGTCTATACTGATTTTAAAAAATAGCATAAGAGATCGTATTCAGACTAAAGCAAAACGTCCCTAAAGCATTGGCAATTAATCGTAAAATCGAACTTTGAAATACTCCATAATTAATTACAGCAAAGTAGAATCCTAAAATTGTGGAATAATTTTAAGAATAGAATCATTGATATAACAGTTTGAACTCACCTTTCATTGCCATATGGATACAGATCGGCATGATTACCATTTTAATCACACGCATATCATTTTCATCAAATCTGCTAATCTGTCCAGCAGATGTTGACGATATGCTGCGAACTTCGTTCTTAGTCTTTCGGACTCGAAGAAACAAAAGACAACCAGACGCTGCAATCAGTGTGAGATTTGTGAGAAAATTGACACTGCAAGCAATTCTGTACTTTTTCTGGAAAGCTGTTGGCAAACAGCTGACGCCTGGCTCGTACCAAATGGCCCATTCCGGCCATAGAACCCAGATGATCGTGCCTAATGCGAGTGTAAAGCACAAGGCGATATTGATAATAAGCCCGGTCGTGCTGTACACTTTTTGGTAGGTCAAAGGGGACAAAATAGCCAGACAACGATTAGTGGAGATGGAAACCAAATGGAATCCAGCTGACCATGCGAAGGAGTAGTGAAACAATGTCATAACTGCACAGCTACTACTCGTGTGGAATGGAGGTGCATTCTGGATCTTTGCTGTGGTGTGAGTGGCAACAACAAAAATTGACACAAACATTATATCGCTGACGGACATACTAGCCATGAGCCAGTGGAATGAACTGTGCACTTGTTTGTGCAATAGGATGGCTGCAATGACGAGTCCATTACCGAGTCCTCCTGCAGTAGCTTCCGTGAAATCGACCACAATTTCAATATTTTTGGTTACGTGGGCTTCATAATCGAAGGTGTCAGTGATGTTGCTTATTTTCCCCCTTCTGTTTTTGACCCTGTAATGAAGAGATTTATTCTCCCTTTTAAGGTTTTTGCTAGAGACGCATAATCATTGAGGGTATACAGCCCGTGCATACCAGGAGTCTGAAACAAGGGCAGTGTTCAGAGATCCCTGCATCTCGTGATCTTGAAGCGTGTAACACAGTCACAATAGTAGGATGCACAAGTTTAATTCCCATTCAAGGCAGGTTTTGTGTGCCCATAGAAAAGGCTGCCGCACACATCGCGCGAATATCGCACGACATACGAGTATGACATCTGCAGTAACAGAGGCACAAACCAGCTTTGTTGAGACAGGTGTCACTTGCACAGCATCCGTTGAAAACCTTGTTAAGCTAACCTCAAGGCATGAGATTCAGAAACCTAGGTCATAATGGGACCTTGACGGACCACATGAGGACTGGAGGTTTAACACTACAGGATGAAAATGACGAAATAGGCAGTCAGGTGCTCGATCACGTGTTGAGGGATATCCGCAGCCTACTGCAGAAAGAGCAGCACATAACGTCTGTGCCATATGCTGTACGTGTGTTCCAGCAGAAGCTGACGATAGTGCTGCGAGGAGGAGGGGCCCCTGTTTAGTCAGAAATACCTGAAGACTTCATGACTTTCTGGACAGGAGGCACTGTGTAGCTGTAACTCGCAGATTGTAGAGGTGTCCGCACCTTTGAAAGCCCGTAAATTTATATCTTGAGTTTAGATGGGATAAGGACCTACAATCAAGCAAATCGAAAAGCAAGTCTTTTAACGCAATTTGAGTATGTCTGACAACACAAAGTTTCCATTATGAATTTCCGTTGCAGCTTCCTCCTGATCACGGTGCTGCGGATATTAAGCAGCATTACCATACATCGCGTGCGTAAGGCAGGAAATTAGAGAAGATTTTTTCGTCATCAGAAATGCGAGTAATCTTCTTTTCTGTAATTTTGTCAAACCTTGCGCCCTACTGTAGATCGGTTTTTATCAAAGGCTCGAGTGGCAATCACGGCAAGCAGCTACAAGATAATATTTCATGCCGATTTACATAGTATGTCTGGTCATGTGGCGATTAGGAAATCTTTTGTGGTCAATTCACCATATGCTGTGGGCCTAGGGTGTGACAAAAGTGCAGCCGCCATTTGCAAACCAAATGCTGTTTGTCACGCTCGGTTTGAAGGCACACTGTGACACTAATTGGCCCTGCGCTCCTGTCTGAATATGTCAGAGCCGCAATGTCGTTCAATTAGCTAATTTCACACTTGTTCGATGAAAGCAAGTCAGTGAAAAACCTTAATTTGCATTTTGCTGGCTTCAGTGCTCAACTCGAGCCATCAGAATCCTGCAGCAGGCTGACATAGACGCAAATTTCAGAAGCCAAGCAAGTGTAAAATTTGATGCCTGTTCCACATTGAAATCTTCGAAGCCTGTCGAAAAATTGGCCATGTAATCAATAAACACTATCGCGCTTCTTTGACTATGGGTCGAGCGAGGACAGTCTTTTCTTCAGTGACTACCTTTTCAGCTCGCTCTTGAGGTCTACCCTGAATCTACAAGTTTGATACAATATCTTGACGATGCCGTCTTTCCGTTGGAAAATTTTTATTGTAGTTGCTGTCTGTTTCATGCTGACGGTTTCCGAAGCGAGACGTATTATGAAAACTCCGAGGACAAGGGTGAAGCAAGCTGGAAGTAAGATTTGGTATTTCGTCTACTGGTTTGTGAAACCCTATTTCGCTCGGATTTTCAGCTTGGTTGAAGTACTACATGCCTGGAAAACGGGATTATCTGGAACCGGCTGCGATTTTCAAGAAGAAAAGAGAGATACCTGCGGACTTTGACCAGGCAATGGGAAAAGGATGTTGGAAAGAAAACGTGATTGGTGGGTGAGAAATATAGAATATTCTGCATGAGTTTTTCCAATTGGATTTTTCGGAGGCTAGCATAATCATGAAGCTTTTTTTGCAGTAAAATAGCAGGGGTATGAAAAAGTGCGCTCCGAACGGAAGCAATGTAGGATGCACGCGGAAGTGATGAACCGCTTTAATCAGTTATACGTGGATTGAGCTATCAGGTAGATTGTCCGAGCATGAGGCCAGGAAGGGGAAGGAAACGATGTTGGACATATAAATTGAAAAATCTCTGTCGGTGGTCCTTTATTGAAATGTGTTCGTGCGAAGTGTCAGGTTTGAGCGATGCTCTTGATCAGTCTCACAATTCATTCAATGACGCATTGTCAGAGAATTCGCGACAGCCCACACTTCTCTCACAAGTCGCACCAGCGTAATCGATAACACTCACTGTCAGCAAAACCTCCGTCAAGTGACTGGAAGTTACTGGGAACAGGTTGTGTCGAGAACGTTCCTGACTTGAGAGCAATGTAGCAAAACGACTGATTGACATGCACAGACAGCTGAAAGGCGACAGATGTTTCACCTCATAGCTGAATCCTGCGTAACACATGCCACCAGCCACTAATCGGGTGCTCTTTCCACTCACACTTCCAGCACAGCAAAAGTTTTTTAACACTCTTTCTCACCTTTTGTTGCAAAAACAAAGGTTCCAGTAGGAAGTTCTCTGATCCTGCACCAAAAACAATAGGCGCAGATTGTTATTTCACACACCTGATAACATACAGGTTTAGATATCACAGAAGATACCATATTTAGATGCTAGCAAGATAACGGTGCACGGCTAACAGAAAAATAGATTCCATTTGATGACGTGAAGTGTGGCAACTTGCATTTGGTAAATGTAGGTTAAGAATTTATTCACTAGCTAAGCAATTGTTTGCGTTCAGAAATTTGCTTTGGACTCTCATTTTCCGTCGCCTCCACATTTTGTTGCGCATCGCAATACAAGGAGTCATTTTCTGAGCTACTTCCCCTGGTAGACCCAGAGTTGAATGTACTCGCCACAGTCGAGCAAGTCAATGCCCGATTTCGGCACGAAATTGCTATTGGATCTAACTGAACCGGGCTCTCCACCAAGCTTGTCTGTGGCCCGAGTTCAAAATCAGTGTTGGAGACAAATGACGATTCGACTTCATTTTTGGACGAATCAGTATTCCGAAGATACATTGTTCCAGGAACGAGTAGTTGGTTTAGAGACACTTTAGACTTCGTTTGATTGCGAGTGGTGCCGTTAGTGCCCAAAGTGTCATTACCAGCGTAGATGATGGTTGATCGAAACGAAGTTCCATTGGCTCGAAAACTACTACTTTTTGAATCCCCGGCCATCATTCCGTCGTTAATGCCATTCGTCAAATGTTTATTACCGAACGCAGGACGTTGTCTCGAGACCGTACCACCTCGATTACTGAATGAGCCCGCATTTCTGATAAACAGTGCTTGAGCTAAGCGAGCCCGAAATCGACCAGATGCCAAACTGTACATGATAGGATTGATGGACGAGTTGACGTAGGTCAGCATGTGACCTGCAACTTTGATGATGAAATAGATTTGATAATTTTCCTGAAGCGAGGCCACGATATCGGGATAAAAGTTCAGCCACATGAATGAAGCATTTTGAGGTAACCAACAGAGGAAAAAGGTCAGTGCCAGACCAAATACTAGCCAAACAACACGTCGTCTTCGTTTTGATATTACGTTACCTCCTGGCCGCACCTGCGATCGAGAATTGCAACCTCGGTCATTGGCTACCAATAAGGGCTCTTCGGCCGCGTTCCTGATCGAACGAGCAACCAAGAGGGACATGCAGAATATGATGACCGATGGGAGGACAAAACCAGTCAGGAACACCAATAAGAACAACCATTTTCGATAGTCGTACAGCCCGTCTGGCCAGAAATCGAAGCAGGCCGTTGCTGTGACACCTCGTGTGGGCACCTCGGCTGTACGGTATAGGATCCACCACGGGATCGATATGACGCCTGACACCACCCAGACATAACCACAGATACGCATGGCCTGGCCCGGACTGCGCCAATCGACAGATTTCAATGGATGACCGATAGCCATGTACCTGAAAAGAGTGCTTTGGTTGATCATTTTGGGGCTCAAAACAGTGTGAATGGGTCTCCTACCTGTCGATGGACATGATGGTCAGCACCCATATGCTGGCGTACATTGTGCAATACTGGCAGAAATGTGCTGCTTTGCACATGAATTCTCGAAAGGGCCAGTCGTTGAGGATGTAGACTGTGCCTTGGAAAGGGACGCAGAATATCAGGAACAATAAGTCGGCTATGCTCAGATTCAGGATGTAAGCATTTGTGGTGGTGGCGCGATGTGCCCTTGTACGAATCAGGGCAAATATGACCACCGTATTGCCGATTAGACCGATAGTGACCAGCAAGGCCAAGCACACGGTGAACGATATGAGAAGAGACGATGACAGTTTTCCGGGCGCGTCGTAAGCGGACGAGTCATCAGTTGACGGCAGAGTGGCATTCCCAAATAGAGTCGAATTCGGCAATACGGTGTCTGCTCCGGTCCAATTTTCTTGACCAAACATAATATTTTAACGTGAAGCTAGCAGTATTTGTAGCAAATACAGATGGCATACAGCGGGCAGACAGACCTTGGACAAGCCTGACGAGCGAAGGGAATCGTTTAGCGGCTAGGAGCGACGGCTGGGACGAGACAGGGAAAAGGCCATTAAAGGGAAAGCAGAGACGGTGCTAGCCGTGATCTTTGCGCGTCTCCTTTTTCTCTATTATCAAGGTGACCGAAGACGTCTGCCTCTTTCCTATATCATCAATTAAAGGCAGAACAAAAACGCCCCAGCGTGTTCTCAATTCGTCCTTTCCTTTCGTGCCTTTTCTGGTCTCCACGCAAACACCTTGTCTGCACAAGAGGAAACCCAAAGCTAATCAGACTCTCGACTCCTATTGTCTCCCTCTTCGCCTTTCATTTCCCAATCGACTTGAATAGGAAGAGTAAAAGTAAAAGTAAATTCTCCCATCCTCTTCACTTTGTCCAAGCCAAGCTTCGCTGGCCATATTGATGACGAGTCCGATGGGAGAATTCGTTCCACGATCAATTATGTGGGCAAAAAATGAATAGAAAAAACCGTCAAGCCAGACCTGATTGTAACTGCCGCCAGCTAGATAATGGCTGGGAAAGAGAAGCGGGAAGGGAAAAGCAGATGCGCAAGAACGTCCCTCTCAAAAATTGATAAGCTTTCTCATTGATCTTAGCCGGCGTTGACGAGTCTAAAATATAAAATCCCACATGTTTCGGATAAAACTGCTTCATCTAAAGTAATCAAGTTGACTTGGCAGCTGCCTCGTGGTCAACCACACTACTTATCCTTGGCTAGGTGGTAATCATTCATGGTGCGCGCATAGGCGAAGTATCAACCACTTTCATTTGTAATGAAATACTTTTTTTGCCATCAAGATTATCAGTGATTTTTCATTTTTTCCTTGGAGCTTTCCGCCCTCGCAATGAAATTATAAGTAGGTGTTCTAGATTTAGATGATTCTTTTAAATTCGGATTTGTCGCAAAAGGATTCAAAATTGCAGGACAAGTTTTTTCTGATTATTCCTGTCTTGACCAGACTTCCTTTGAACTATTTATGTTTCAGAAATGTTCTTCCTCCAAACGCCCAACGCAAATGCGTCAGCAAAAATGGCACAAACATTAATTGAGCGAGTAGGCCGAAAGTATATGGCACCAGGGCCATTGACGTAAACATGTTCGAAAAATAAATTCATAAAGTGAGAATATTTTACAAATAGACCAATTAGTCGACATACATTTAGAAAACCCGAGCTCACTTTTCTTGAATTTCAGACAAGAAAAAAACCGGGGACATTCATTAGGCTTTCCATGTTTCCTCCCATTCTGACAAACAGATTTTTTAATAAGCCTCGGCTGGCTCGCAGACAATGAAGAGAATTCTTTAATCTGATCTTCATTTCACACGAGAACTTCGCCTTGGTCTGTTTTGCGAAAGCACGTAAGAATCGCGCCAATCACTGGTCGACTGACTCAGAGACAGGCTCGATAACGGATTCTACTCAAAGTTTCTATAGCTTCGAAACAGGTGACAACAAGAGGACATGAACCAGGTGTCGTTTCCTGCAGAAACGGATAGAACTCGATAGCTTATCCTTTGAAAGAAAAATGTACGATCGGCACGGCCCGCCCATGTGCCCTTATCGCACAGTTGACTAATCAAGAGTTTTGCAGCGCTCGTGCCTTCGAGCAAGTCGACTGAGAAATACAGAAGTGAGCTAACGAGCCGCAAAATAACTGAATTTATAATCATCGAAGCATACTTGGTCAGACAAGTGAGCACGTTGATGAAGCCTCGATGTGACCAGCGAACGCTATCAAATGGATAAGATGCACATCGTAAAGAAAACGGCTCTTTAAGAGTGTCGACTCCAAATCACGCAAGTTCTCTTCAGCATACAGTAGTAGCTCAATGGTGATTCATTTTTCATTTTTTAGCAGTAATTAATTAATCCGCTGTGTAACCTCACTCACAATCAGTTTACGAACACCGCGCCCGGCGAGAAAGATAGCGAGCTCTGACGCATAAGAGCACGAAGACCGCACCTTATATGGCCTCAGAACCGGATCACTTTACAATGAACATGCCTGATATCACCATCACATACGAGTACAGTATGACAACTTTAGTTCTTCTCGAAGCTTTCAGGTTGACCTGACTCGATTCACCTTTATTGATCGGCATCGATGATGCCGCTGACGACTGGAAACAGGCTTGGTGCAGGCCTAAAAGCAGCATACTCTTGACAGCTGCTCTTCTAGCGCTTTTTAAAAAATTTTTTGGGGTCGAAGCCCGTTTTGCCTATAACTGGCCAGCAGTCAAACCTTATAAGCAAGGCTGCTCTGGGACCAGCGCACACCGCAATGCTGGGAGCGGGAAAGTGCACGGCTAATGGGAATAAACAGGAAAACTTGGGGGACCATGTAAAAGAGGGCCGCTGCAGCTTCTCTCTGCGTGTCTCCACGAGGAGCACCTCCACACGAGGGCATCCTGGACAGGACACCAACTTTCTTGGACGATGGCGGGTGGGCTTTGAATCCTGTCGGTGTTCGGCAGCTGAGACTGTCTACTCGCTTGGCATCCGTCTCTCCACTCGAAGCACCTCGGCAGTACCGGGTGAGTCACCCACGGCCAGGCGTGCAAGGTCAGGGAGGGTTTATGGTTCGTAAACCGACCTCCATCACCGGGGATCGAACCTGGGACGAGTCCAGCCACTCGCTCCCAAGCAGTACGAGGAGACGAACGCCGAACCGCTGCACCACCGCGGCCACGCTGTTCTTAGAGCGTTGATGTGAGTTATCAATTGTTCTGCGGGCTGGATAGCGTTATTTATTTCCTTATACAGATTGATAAAGCAGTTATGACGGATTTGGGACCTTATGAACATCAAATAAGGAACTGATGACGGACATCGGAAATTGTCGACCGCCCCTGACGGGCGTGCCACCATCCGCAGCACCGATCTCGGGTTCAGCCTACCGGAAATACACCGCCTTCTTCTCGGGCCAAACATGCTTGGATACTTTACATATTCAGTCTATTCCGCCATGTTTTCACCGAGACAATGAAACCAGGGCATGCTGTAAATTTACAGATATGATATCCAAAGAAGTAATCCCCTTCCCCACTAAGTATCAACAGCGACCAGAAACAGGGTTACCCTAGTTGCGTCTGGTATAGCACGAGCGAGTTAAAACGCCTTCTGCTTGTCACAAATTTTACAGTCATGGAGCCTGACTCTGGATTTTTGCACCCATTTTAGACCGATTAAGAAGATGACTTAAAACAATGCAAAAATTGGCACAAATCACAATTAGATTGTAATTGAGTTCTATCTTTCTGATTGAATCATGTTTTCAACTCTTCTTATTCAAAAGGCTTATCCAGGGACTCACTGACACCGATTGATAAATTTTTAAACTGCCCGCTAAAATGGGTGCGCAGTGCGTACATGCGACACCAATGCGTGCCGAGACTAAGCATAATTGTTATAGGTTCGCAAAAGTGCGGCGCAATGTTGCGAGCATAAACCATTTTTTGTGGCCTTCCATGATTTTGATATTTGCAATTGATAAATGATATTTTTATGTAAAAAACATCTGTTACGATTCTTGACATTGTTGTTTTCTTTATTTTATAGCTATCATTCTGTTGCAAACGCGGAACCTCGTTTTGAATAACTAGGCTTCATGAGTCCTGATTTAGTGGACCATTCCCGTCGCCGAAAATTTTTTGTTTTTCATCTTGTTTTACAGCACTGCCGCGAATGTTTAGGCACTTCGCCATCGAAAAATTGCTGCTCTATATGAATAAATAATGCGTTATTTATTTCCTTATACAGATTGATAAAGCAGTTATGACGGATTTGGGACCTTATGAAAATCAAATAAGGAACTGATGACGGACATCGGAAATTGTCGACCGCCCCTGACGGGCGTGCCACCATCCGCAGCACCGATCTCGGGTTCAGCGTCTTTATTAATGTCAACGTCTAGTAATAATGGTGTGGTTGGACAAGCTTCTTCGACCGGTTTTATTCAACCAAATTTAAACGGCCTATCGTCGAGTTATGCCAATATCGCTTCAACGGCATCTGCTGCTGGAGGTATTCCATCTTCTTCGGCTGGACCGGTGATAAATCCTAGCGGCCCCATGACTGATCAGCAACGGAAACAACAGACCGCCTTTATCGTCTTGCCTATCTCGTTTCGAATGGCTAGTGGAGCGACTGGTACGTCCCAGCCTCTACAAATTCACCAGAATTCTACATCATCGGCACCAGTGAATCACGACGGTACTGTTCATAGAATATCAACAAGTACGGCTTCGATGAAAACGATAAATCAACCAAGTTTTCCTCAGCAAGAATCGACTGATTCGTTCATTCAGAAACAACCGTTGTCATCAGACCAGGCCGTAAAAACTGCCGTCAATTGGATTGTTCAAGATGCGAAACACAGACAGCAACAGCAGGAATCAATTTCACAACCGATTTATCATCGCAATAATGGAAAATTAATGGCTCCATCCATGCCATCGCCGGCAATGAAACACGCTAATGAAGCAAATTCAAGAAAATTTTCGACGTCCTCGACGAAGCAAAATGAGGTAAAAGCTCGTTGAGAACTTGAAAATAGTTTTGGTAGGGGTCAGATTTTCAAAACCGGACGCGTTATTTACAGGTCCATTTCTTTCTGAATTGTTCCCAGATCTTTGGCCAATAATGAATGCTTTAAAATTTTGGTTTTTTTGTACAAAATGGTACCAAATGGTACAAAATCCAGTGTGACTTTTTGTCCAATTTCGGGCAGCCAGCAACTTTAAATTGAAAAAATAATTTTTTCAGGATCGTTATTTTACATTTGATATTCCCGCAACAATTTCTCATTCTGAGCCTAATACGCCGCATCCTTATTATTCGCCTGCTCCAGATGGATTACCGAGATCAGCCAAAATAATTCCAACATCTCGATCAGGGGTTTCAGATGCCGTACGTCGAGTAAAATGCGGTGCGTCTGGGGAACCATTGAATGGATCAACTCCATCACCGGCTGGAATAAACGATTCTGTTTTGGGTGTGCCAGCAGGTGTTGACGGATGTGCATCATCGGCGCAATCGAACTTTGTTGGCAGCACCGATGAATTACGACGGAGCGATAGTATTGGCGAAGTGGGAGCCTTTATCGCCGATGGACTTTATCACGAACCTGATCTCGCATTGTCCACTCATAATTCGTTTTCGGGATCGATTTCCAGCCCGACGACGGTATTATTGAATTCGGAAAATGGAACTTCTCTGCATCAGTCCGTTGTGCCCACCTCGTCGTCCATGTTAATATCGCCGGCGGCGAGTACGATTAGTGAGACTGCATCATCCGCCACACCGCCAGGAAGTAATGGCAGACCGATCCAACAAAAACCAAACGCCGGAGGGAAAAGTGGAAAAAGTTCGGGCGGAGGAGCATTTTGTGCTTATGAAGAACGTCAATGTAAACAACGTTGCATCAATGGATTTCGTCATTGCATCCGGCATATATTATGCGATCCAAATGCTCCCTATCGCCCTTGTAGCTACGTGAAAAAGCAGGGTGCCAAAGAGATCCGCTGCAGCAATGCGGTGGCTCTTAGTCAAGGTTCTGAGTAAGTACAGAAATTGTGGTTTAATTGTTTCTAACGGGAGTGGGGAAATTTGGGAGAAAAGTGCTGAGTCAATTATTGAGTGATCTCTGTTTTAGATATTGCAGTACACATCTGATCATGATGGGAATGAAAGAAGCGAAAAGGAGGAAAGTTTCGACGTCGAACGCCCCTGCTTCAGCGAATGCGACCCAGAAGTCTTCTGCGAACGACTTGCATGAGAAATCTGACAGTGATACTCCAGCTACTGCATCAGGGCCAAAAAAGAAGAAAGCACCTGCGAAGAAAACGCAAAATTCAACCAGTGGAACGGAAGAGAGTGCTCGAGGTGGTGTGGAAATGTCGCCTAATGTTTTTCATCAGCATACGTCCGGTCACGAAAATGAGCAACTACAATACGCTTCGCCGAACATTCAGTATCAGCAGCATCAGGAGCAACGCATTTACGCATCTCATTCTCAGCAGCAGTACGGGCAGCAACACCAGGAATCGCCTCACCAGCATCCTCAATCATTCCTAATCAATGGCGACGATGGGAACAACGGGACTGCTGGCGGATGTTCAGAGTTGCCAGCTGGTTCGTCGCTGATCGGCAATGGTGTGCATGTCGGCGGTCCGAATTTTATGCAGCAGCCCCAACAAGCTCCACACGAATTTCATGGATCTTATTTTATTGATCAACAACAACAACCGCAGTTCGATATGGCATCGTATCAGCAGCAGCAACAGCAGTCGCCCTATCAGCAGATGCAACCCCAGCCGGTTTACGTTTCGCAGTCGCAGCAACACGATTATATTATTACTCAGCAGCAACAACAAGCGCAACCGGTTTACGTGTGCCGTCAGCAAGATCAGAGGCCTGTGCAGGTAATTGGGAGGGATTGATGCGGTGATAAGCGAGTGGGGAGCGTTCGAAGGGGCCTGATGACCTTGATTGGTGGGTCTGTTAGGTAAGCAACCAACGATCGAACTGGGTCGAAGCTTTATCTGATAGCGCACCTTTGACTGTTCATGAAACCACAAATGTGTTTCTCGTGCAGGTGGTGTACGAACATCCTCAAGAGGGCCAGTCTTACGGTCATCAATATTCGGCGATCATAGTTCAACAGCAGCCACCTTCCTTACAGCAGCAGCAGCAGAAGCCGTACGACCAAATTACAATGCCACCTCCTTCGTCGGTGCTAGGCGTGCCAGATGGATCTGGTTCCATGATTCCAAACGCGTCCCCTGCTAACCGAGGCTACGTCGCGGGACCGGGCGAGTACATGATGGATATGTCTCGTGTACCTCCCGCTCACGAACAAAACGGTGGTCACGTGGCCTGGAAAATGTCCCCGGTTGCGTATAATGGAAACAATAATGCTATGCGTAGTCCCCAGAAAGTGATGGCGTCTGGTCCCACATTGGTCTTGTGCGAGAATGGTACGAACACTGGCAGCAATTCGGATCTGGTTCGGTCGCATCCCGAATTAGCGGCCCACTTGTTGAACGCTGGATCGAGCACGACATCCCCTCAGCAGCCTCGTCGGTTCAGTGTGAGCAGTGGGGGCGGAGGCAATGGAAATGGGCCGGCGGCTGGCTATCCGCCTCCTGTATCTCACGAGCAACCGCAGCAACGACAGCAGCTGACGCGAACAAGCTATCAGCAACAGCTACCGATGGTCGAGCCTTTTGATGATTCTGGTCAGGGATACGGCGCTCCTGCGCGTGTTCATGCGTCGTATTTGCTTAGCGGCGACGATCCTTTCTTGGGCGCGTCATCGTCCTCAGGATATTTGGTCAGTGGGAATGGAAATAGTGCGAGCATGGGTGCTGCGGCCATGGGTGTCGTGATGCTGTCGCCTGGTTCCAGCGAGTTGTCGGTGGACAGTCCGCGTTCGATCGCAGTCGTGGCGACGAATCCAGTGGCCAATGCTGGCGTTGGCCTGGCGGCGCAGCAACAGCCTAAATCTCTACCAACCTACATCTACGCGCCAGCCTCGGGTTCTGCGGCTCGTTTTTCCACTGACTTTCAAAGCACTTCTCCGTTGATTCAGTCTGTTGTGGTGCCTGATGGTGGCACGCAATCGGAGCAGAGGACGTCGCAGGTAACTGTGTCCCGTGTGGATATCGTATCGCCGGGCGCTGCTGCGGAACAGTTCGATAATGGTGCAGCGAGTGGAGCCGCAGCTACGGCTAGTTTGCCCGCAGTCACGCATCCCCATGTCCCGCCAACGAACAAAAAGGTGATTCGGTTGAAGCAGAAGAAAAGGCATTTGCGAATGGTTGGTCCCTACCGTCAGGTCCCCGCCGTTAGCCATATGTGCAAGATTTTGGAAGATTTGGATTTTGATCGAAAAGATTTGTTTCCTTTGGGTAAGCGGTGCTTATCTGATGGGCAGGTTCTATACGGCGAGTGGAGTCTTGGGGGGGGGGGGGTTAAATCCTGGCAGTTTGGTCAGTGGTGCAGACCAAACTGCCGGGAACTACTGTCTGGTTACATAGTTCCTAGCTTACTAGAACTGGGGAGTCAGGGATATGCCAGCTTTTCTTCGTTGTGAGTGAGCTGGAGCTCAGATGATAAAGAGGCAATTCAGATCATGGCATAACTCGTGATTGCAGGCTTGGAACCGTCCAGTAGCGATACGGATAGCGATGACGAGTGCGGCACTGACTTAATACGGCGTTCATTGTCATTTATTCCATCCAGTGATTGCAAAACGGCAGTGAAAAATGTTGCAGCGCAGGAAGATGGAAAACCGTTGCCTGGTATCACTGATGAAATTCACGGGTAGGTGAAACGTTTTTTAGTGGCGGGGCATCGATCAAAGGGAAGAGGGGCGGAGTTGGGCTCGGATAAGCCGTGTGTGGTAGGAAGGAGCTTTTCTTGTTTCAGGTCTATATTATCATCAGGCGTTGTTGCGAGAGCGCGACGACAGTTGTATTTACTCAAGAAGACGTTGCGATTGGATGAGAATCGCATACGTCGGCGTGTCACCACTGAATCGCGGGTCGTGGCAGCAGCTAGTCGTTTATACCCTAACAGTGTGGGCGCCGCTTTGACTGATCGTCGTCGTCATCGAGTTCGACCTCATTATCGTCGGAGATTCCGTTTTTGGCAGCCATCGGCATCGAGTGACCAGAAGAAAGCAACAAGCAGCCATGCAGCACGAAAGACAGTGTCTAAAGCGAAGAAGCCAATCTCGAATATGCCGCTGTTGGACGCGGATGCAGAGTAAGTGACATTGGAGTTATCTGTCGAATGTGGAGTGCATAAATTTGATATTTTTAGGCTTGAATTGAAGCGCGTTTTGACTCCGAGACGATGCACATTCGAAGTACCTGCGACTGTGGTTCTTGTGCAACAGACGGGAGCGAATGGAAATGTTGAACAGCGGCGGCAAGTTTTGTCGCAGCAACGTTGCGCAAATCGGTGCCTGCCGTATTGTAATTTCTGCCCTTCGCATGTACTGCATGATGAAAGCCAGCAGTTGTATCGAAAATGCGCCCATGCCGAGTGCCATCGTGCTGCCATCGACAGCGGACCGGAAGCGGTTGCATCTTGTTTGGCTCATCGAACGCGTCACGTGCTGAGACCATTGGATCGAGTGAAACTAGAGGAAACGGTCAATCCGCACCAGGCCATTGTACCTCCTGGAGATGATCAGAATCTGCAACAACAGCAACTACAACCTCAACCGCAACTTCAGAAGGCTTCGAGTAAAGCGAAGAAACAAACGGCGAAGGCAGCTACGACTGGAACAGACCCAAGTACGAGTAGAGTGGGTGAAGGTGCAACGGCAGGAAAACGTAAAAGAAAGAAGCCCAATCCGAAGAATGTAGCTGAGGCTGAGGAATCGGAAGCAGGTATGCTGGGGTTTTGGTCTCTTGATTTTCTTGTGCCGAAGTGGGCGTCAAAAACTGGTGAAGTTTTGGTTTCCAATCAAATGATTGTGCATGTCAGGCATGGGAGCGTGACTGACAACCCCTGCTGGAACTGATGGTCATTCAAGCGGTAAATTCTGTCTGTTTTGTAGGAGGCTCAAAAAGCGTACAGAAGAGCTTAGATACTGTTCCAAAAGCAGGTGATAGCAAACGAGCGTCACGCCTCTCCTCATCGTCGGTAAATAAGGACGAGGAAACTGTTGCCGCTGCCCAAGAAGCATTGACATTGGCATCAGTGGCGCAAGATTTCGGTTTCGAGGATCACGAGTTGACCGAGATGTTGATACGCCTACCGGACGAGGCATTCGATGGCATTTTGGAACCTGATCTGGGTAAGAAATGTTTAGAAGTAGAATGTGTTATGGAGGCAGACTGTTTATTTTGAAGCTCGCACTGGACCAGGCGTGATCACAGTAACCGATTCAGGAGGCGGCAACGAATTGGTGACTGGTGGTCAGACCACAGTGCCGTCGGCGCTGGGCGTCGATGCCATTGATATGGCCGTGCAAGCGGCGACATCTTCGTGCAGCCATAATTGGGCCGATGTTGAACAATTCCTGCTTTCCGAAGGCTATTGCGGAGCGACGGCTGGAGGAGCTCCCAATGCCGCAATGGCGAATATGGCTGGCCTGTTCTCACCACCTCCGGCCTATACGAATTTGACTAATGCGGCTACGGTTTCGGTAACATCAGCTGAACAAGTGCAGTTTCGTCAACAGCAGCTGCATCTGCACGCTGGGCCAACTTCGACGGCACCGATGTGGTCGGCGGTCGCCGTGCCAGGTATGTCGGCTGAGGGATACCAGACGACGACGGAAGGCCTGCCAGTGCTATTGCCAAGCATGGACGCATACGCGCCACCGAGTATGGCCACGCCGGTGACTTCGTCGATCCTGCATTTGGTGAATAATATACACGAAGAAAGCGCGGAGCGAACGATGGCGGCGACCAGTGCTTCGTGGAACACCAGCTAGTCGCCTTGGTGCGTTCTCATTTGTAAGTACATTTGTTCTGGAATAATGACGCCTGATTGGTTTCTCGTGGCTCCGGGATTATGTTAGTATTATTCTAAACCTGTGCACTGATATACATTTTATTACGCTTGGTATTACACATACGTGTGCGTAGTGGGGTCGAGAGAGAGAGAGTAGGTATTTAGTTGGGAATCGCATATAAGAGGGCTGAAATCGTGCGGCTTTTTCGTAGTTGTGGTTTGGCGAGGGTGGGTGTTTTTAGTAGGAAGCCGCTTGATGAAATAAGTTTTTTGCGATTTCCAAACTGAGTGGCAGGCGATGGTTTTTGTGTTGGTTGACTTTGTTAAGAGATGGATTAAGGGACTTATAAGCTGTATGATTGATTTGCACACGCGGATGCCTCATCGATTGTGGACACGTAGTTGGAAGATTTGTGTCTATGGGAGAAATGGATGTGTGACGAAGGCTGCTATTGTGTACAGTATCTATAAGTGTGAGAGTGCGTAGTTGTTAGGACCTCGTTTCTATTGTTAGCAGTAGATGGGGTTCTCGTCTGAGGGATATCTTATGTACTTTTGGTAAGAGTCTTTTATTTGAGAAACAGTATGGTCTGAATCTCGCTCGTTCTATGTGCTGTCCCGTTACTGCATGATTGTGTGCTATGGTACGCCAAGTAGGGGACAAGTAGCCGCCTGTAAGCTTTTCTTTCGAATGCACTAGTGTAGTGTGTTTGAAATGTGCGAATATATATTATAAGCTTATTGGATTGTGAACCCGTTCCGACATTGTGATCAACGTGAGAGAATAACGTGAGTAGTGTTGACCACGAGGTAGTGTGCGTGAGGGTGACGCCCAGTACGTGGCTATCGAAAGGTTCGAACACTCACGTGAGCTCTAATAACTTATTAGAGCCCGTAGAAGGATGGATGCGAAGGCGAGGTGCCAAGTGAGCCCGAGCGTAACAAGCGTGCTGAAGGAAATTTCAGGCCTTGCGACACAAAAAGGGTGCTCCTGGGCGGGCGTTGAACCTCGGACGCCCGCATTAAAAGAGGGAATACTCACCAACTATACTACCCGGGACACAGTGCAGTGATAGCGTACGATCCTTCTTTGGAAGTTGGAGAAAATGCATATATGCTTCGTGCAAGTGTTTGGCATAGCAGATGCTGCTGTCTTATATTAGTGCAAGAGCACTCCCCAGCAATATCTCCCGGGTAGTATAGTGGTGAGTATTCCCGCCTGTCACGCGGGCGACCGGGGTTCGATTCCCCGCCCGGGAGGTTATATTTTTTTTTTTCTGGAACTTTTTGTGCAGTTTCAGGGAAGACACAAAAACAAACAAGAGTCAGCCAAAGCTTTACGAAGGCTGGAGTAGTTTACACTGTCGTTCCTTTCATATTACAGAGGGAGAATGGTTTGCTCCAGGTGCATATCCAAATGGAAAGTACCTACTAAATGTGTCGTCGACCTGGAGTCCCTGTGAGACAATTAGTCGTGACGTGTCCCAAGGCCTATCCTACATCAGAGTAATGCGACCGTGCTGAATTGGGAATACGTCCTAGACGACTATCCATCGGCTATCGGCTATCTTTACAAAAGATATTCTGGCTGGAGCGGAAAGGACAAAAGGGGCGCCTATTCAAAAGAAAGGGAACTTTGGCCGAAACGGGCCACAATCATTCATCATCCGCACACAATCTAAGCCAAGTTTCAGCAATATGCAGTCGTCCAGCATCTGTGAGGCGCCCAGGCGCCACCAGCACCCAGGACCCTATTAGATCGCACCTTGTATCATACAGTAGCACTTTGTCGTCTCTTGACTTTAAAAAGTAATGACAAAACGGGAAAGCGAGGGGAAAGTTTCTGCGAACTATTTCGTGTCATTATCACAGCGATACAAATTTTGCCGACCTTAGGCTTTGTAACTGCTGGAAGCCCAGGACAATCAGAAACACTAAAGCTAAGATATCATGTGCCGGTAACCTAGTTAACACAAGCAAGTCTGCCTCCTCTTCCACTTTTAGGGGCAGTGTCAAATTTACCTGCTGCAATATTTGCCTAGCCTTGCGTCAGTCGAGTCAGTCGTTTCGTCGAACTAACGTTGAGTGAGGCTGCAGCGCGGGCGTGTATTGACAGCGAGCCGCATCGTCATGCCGACCGAATGACGTACACTGACGTGCAGTGACGTGGGTTGCAGGCACTATAAAAGTGGCTCGACGATGGAGACTGGTTGCTGTTCGCTGCGCTCCAACCGAGTGAACGAAATGGGGCTTTCAAGCTACCGTCGTTTGCCGGGTGGCGTCCAGTCCGCTTACTTCTGCAACTGGAAAGAGAAATATCGATAACGCTTACTTCTGACGCTTCCTTCGGATGTATCCCTTTCCAGGGATAGCCGACTTCCGCCTTCAAGGTCCTAGTGAGTGGAGCCCCGGAGCGGCCGCGCTGTCATACCGTACATGGTTTGCTAGCGGTGGGGTTCTGCTTGCTGGGGCCGCCTGCACCTTTTCTTATCTCAACGTTGCTCCCATGGGCATTATTCGCGTTGAGATTTGAGATTGGGTTGGCGAGTTGATAAAGGTGGGAGTTGGATATTGGTGAAGGGTGGATGCTGGTCCCTGATCAAGGTATGTTCTCATTGATCATCGTTCGATACAGTTGACATTATCGATTGATTCGCACAGACAACACGGATGTACAATTTTATCCCAGGGCATAGATATCAGCTACAGTGGCCCCGTAGTGCTCTCTGGTCATATGATCAGGCAATGAATATCTGGCTAATGTTGTCAACCGTACAAAATCAGGCGCATTTCTTAATCCATGCCGTCCAGGATCACCAACGATCACTTGGATTTGATCGCGTGATCTGACTATCCGGTCCTTCAACCAAAGTAATAGCTTGGCTGAGAATTCACTATCATAGCACATGTCGCCAACCAAGATCACGTCCCACGAACAGGAGGTCTGGCTCAGGAGATCTGCCTGCTGGAAAATGATGTCATCACGTCGCAATCCATTCAATCGTCCGTTCAAGGCTGTGGCGAGGAGAGCTACTGTGAGGATGCAAAAACGTGTGCTCTGATAAGCCCATAGTGACCGATAGGCTGCAGTCACTTACCTTGATCAATATCATTGGCCACCACAGACCTGGCGCCACACAATCTAGCAGCGATTGCGGACGCCCCGCATCCGCTACCAAAATCAAGAACTCTCTTCCCTCGCACAGTTTCCGGACGATCTAATATGTAGCGAGTGAGTGCTTGGCCACCAGGCCAATAGAAGGCCCAGTAGGGATCAGGGAACGGACACTGCTCGGGCTGAGCACTCCACAACGGGCATTCTGGTGTCAATAACCGTAACCGGATTTCTGGTGTCATGTGACCAGTCGAGCAAATGGTCAAATTGTGGTACATCCAGGACACGGCTCGAAGAAGAGAACGCTGTCGAATCAATGCCATTGATCAGGCCTTTCCTAAAAATTGAGTCGACTCCGTTACAGCAAGGTTTTCTTTTTTGCTGTTTCACATATCAGATGATTGCAAGGCTTGCTTCGCTTATCCGCTCTTGTCCAGAGCGGATAAGCGGACTCGACTGTAGTCAAAAAAAATGCAAAATACTGGCATACTGAAAGCACATTTCCAAGCTTGGTCAGTCAAGAGCGTCAAAAAGACTATAGCGATTTAGTTTCTCAATGTACTCTCATCCAAGTCAAAACAGTCCGTAAACCTCCAACATCTGCCCATACAACGTATAACCAAGGGCACACGATACTTTCAAATACGGTCCTAATATATGTGCTCTAATCGAAGAGACCGAATCCCATGTCTTCGTCAGATTCCTCTTTCTCTTCCTTCTTTTTCTCCTCTGAAACAGTAAGCGATAGAGCACCCACCAAGCTGATTCGTAGATCGAATTGACTCACCTTTCTTCTCTTCCTTGGCTGGTGCACCACCACCAGCCGCGGCGGCAGGAGCAGCAGCGGAAACAGCAACGGCACCAGCGGATGGTACAGACGCTAATTTCTTCTTGCCTACAAAATAAAATACACAATAAGAGTGACAGGGTGTACAGCGGAGAATGAAGCACGAATACACAAATATGGTAAGTAGGGCCCGCTACAAACAAGCCCACAGAGCACGGCCCACCCAAACAAAACGCGCACTCGGGACTGCACTATCCCTAGTGTGTAGCAGAAGTGGATCATTTCATGCGTTGATGGCTGAAAGATGTATAAAGCGTATGCAGAGGGCTCAAAATGTTCCCGGATCCGTGGAGTTTTTAAACCCTCAATGGAATAACCCGACCCGACCATGGAATTTCTGCATGCATAACATCAGCATCAAGGCAGTGTAAAGTTGATTCGATGACGGTGACTATATTAGATCTAGAAACTAATGCAGCAATGCATGAGATCGATTGCTCCGCTCACATTGCACAAAACTTTGAAAAATGTCCTCAAGTGGAAAAGTATGTAAAAGTTTTCCGATGAAAAAGAGAGGGAGCTTGCGTGTATTCTAGTCGAATGGCTGGCTGACGCTATGATAGCGTCTGACTGAGAGATATCTTTAATATTTTTGAGTTAATTATGTATGTGTGGGGCCTACGAGACTTTTCTAACGCCTTTCTTGCTAGTACTACTACTTATTCTAAATTCAGGTTAGACTTGGCACTACAGATCATTGTTAAAAGTGTCAAAAGGCGCCTATAAATCCACAGTACTAGTCCCGATTTCCATCCGAACAAGGATTGGCCAGGTGAGTCGGCAGGAAACGCTGTTTTGATTGATAGGGCGAACACATAGAAAATAGGAGCCTGTACTGAATTTTTCACCTTGAAAATCGCTTGGTGTTTCCTAAAGTCACTAGTGTCTTCTTTAGAATTCCCGTCGCTCTGATACTCCTTGTAAAATCAAGCAAGCAGCATAACCAGCTAGTCGCTAACCTTGCTCAATAAGGTCTTCGACATTCTTTCCTTTCAACGATTCGATCACTTTCTTGGCCTTTGCTTCGTCGAAGTCGACGCCAACACTACCCAGAATTTTTTTGATGTCAGCCGCGCTCGGATCGGTATGACCTCCCAATTGAGCCAACAAATAAGCCGCGACGTAACGCATTTTGATCTGACTTGATTTCTAAAGACAACAAAATTCACTGGCTGGCAATCGATCGAAACCATCTTTTTGCCACAAGTGTCATGAACTTCAGTAGTGTTTCTCACGGGCTAAAATAAGTAAGAAAATCAAGATTTAGAAATATCCGGATCAAGCGATTCTGAAACACAAAGTGCAAACAAATACTTAACTAAAACGCTTTGAGTTATAACCCTTAAAAAGAGCAGAACAGTTTTTATATAATTTAAGCAAGGTAGAATTACTGGCGCAAAATCACATGATCTTGAGGTACAGTGCCTTGTTGACTGCTCGAAGCGCGAAGTTAAATTTCTCAAGTATATTACCCCCTACAGCCCATGGATCGATGACGACGAAATGACGTATGATCAAATAGATCGGGCAAAGCGGCGGACACGACTGATTCTCACTAAGGCCTTTTTGTTTTATTGCTCTATCAATGGAGACTGAAAAGGACGACCCAATCACCAACATTCGTCTGATCCCCATCGAAACGTCGCCTTTCGTACGCATGAAACGAGCACATTTCACAAGGGACGATGGGTCACAGTTCCAAGTCGATATTCCACAAATGCACGACAGGTACACTGAGTCCCTAGCTGAGTCTCGTTCTCATAGTTTCACCCATGGTTGACCCGATTTCAGTGTTTCCATACTCTTATGCCACACTGGTCGCAGATCCCTGATCGTAGTGAAGCAGTTTAGACCAGCAGTTTTCATGAGCCGAATGTTTCCTATTTTGAACGATGATCAGAGGATCGATGCACTCGATTTAGCATCGTGTTCTGGTCCTGCAGCACTGGGCTACACTTACGAACTGTGCGATGGTCTCGTCGATAATCCGAATTTGAATGCAGTGCAAACAGCAAGGCAAGAAGTGCTGGAGGAGTGCGGATACAATGTTCCAGTGGAGAAGATAGAGCTGATTACGACACACAGGTAATCAATCACTAGGCAGTGCCAGCTCGAGAGACTGAAGTCTCTGAGATAAAAACCTCCAGGCAGGGCCAAGCAGGACTACATTTTAGGTGAATGGAAATATAGCTAAGACATCAACCAGACCTCCCTTCCGGGGGGGGGGGGGGCGGTTTGACAATGAGTTCTGATCTCCCGACCGCCCAGGAATGCCCAGGCAGACTGGTTCGAGATCTGATGCAAGGATTTTCAGGTCGCTCGATTCGGGAGCAGTGCAAACTCTGTTCTACGCAGATGTCGACAACACCATGAAGGTGTCTGATGGCGGTGGCAATGCTCACGAAAACGAAGAAGTCGAAGTAGTCTATGTTCCTGTAGACAATGCTATGAAACTGTTTGTGGAGGATGAGAGCATTCAGCGAAGTCCTGATCTCATGTTCAGTGTGCTTTGGTTCTTGAAAGAGAAATGTCATTAATGCGTCATTTCATGAAGTGTGGACTACTCATTCAAACCAATAAAGCTCCTGTCTAAAACTGGTGTTTACGCGCAGGTAATGTGGCACTTCGTTTCGTAGTGTAACCAAGCCTGGCAGGCGTAGGAAGGAGGCGGCCGACCCAAGTCGGCGGGACTAAAACTCCGACTGGAGCGACGGCTGAAACATCAACCCGAGGGGTTGATGTCTCCCAGCCAGGGGAGAGTATCGATTACTCTCTCCCACTTGCCATGGCCTACCAGGCGGGGGGTTACATTAGGATCCTGAACTCATGCAAGTTTCAGATAATGCGTCGCCTACTTGCAGATGAACATGCTTCTTGCATGGCCAGCTGGCATCTGATCTATGGCTTGCGGTTTCGTGTTTGCGCCTGCTTTCTCATATGGAAACTTGCCCCGCGTGTCATTGCGAAACTACTGCAATGGATGAAAAATGTTAAGTAAACAAAAACGGATTGTCGGCCCATCGTGCGCCTGTGGGATCACTGTTCGCCTTCATCCACGTGCCACCTATAGCTGCATCCAAAGGCTGCATCTAACGTGAGCTCTTCTAAGATCTGAAGGAAAGTCAGTATTAAACCGCAGCCAGGGAAGGTCGATAGTTCTAGGCAGGGAAGGTCTGGCACAGGGGCTACACGATTTAACAGCTGCAATAAAGAGGTCAATTGCAACAATAGAAAAATAATGTGACAGTGGAACCGAGGGTATTTCGTTGAGACACTGAGAATAAGGGAGACGGTCTCGGACAGGGGTGCAGCATGAAAGCTGCAGGCTCACGTTATCACCATTGAGATCACTAGATGTCACACTGGCACTAGACGCGTATCGATGGGCGGGTGGTTTGATTCGATCTATTTGCGGCGTGGCCATTGAGATTCATTGGACGCAATTGCACTTGACTGCTCACGATCTGTTTCTGCTGGGGGCCGCATCAATGACAACGAGGACAGTGATCGTGTCAGTCAAATACACAATCTCAGAAGAACGAATTCCCTCCCTTGACCCACGTTTCTCGTACGGAGCCACCTAACGAGTACACGGACAAGATCAAGATAACGTATGGCCGCACAATTATCATAATCGAGATCACTAGATGTCACAATCACGATCGCGAGCTGTCGCACAACGCCCATTTGGCCGACGATTGATCCATTGCTTGCGGCCTAGCCGTCGAGATCCGCTCCTCTTCTTCCAAGCACCGTTTGATGCTCGGGTTCTCTGTGATGCAGCTCAAGATGATTTTGAATTTCCCACCTCATTTACGACAATGCAGATACTTTACACTGCATGGAACTAAAGCTCCAAGTTCAAGTGAGCATTCGAGTGGGGGCCAAATGAACCTGTAGGTTATATTTTCACGAGTGCTTTTGTGGAGAAATGCCGGAAATGATTGAGCACACAATTATCGCGGAGACACTGTACCCAGGAGGAATGGGACCTTATATTCGGGTACCGAATCTACAGGCCTGCTAGAATGTACGAAGCTATTAATTGCATCCCTATGTGATTATACCATGCTCGAGAGATTCACTGCTTATCTGAAATCGGTTCTGTGAGTTCCGGCTAACTACTGCATGTCATACAAAGTAAAGACGTTTTTGGACAGCCGTTTACAGCCTGGCCACATGCTTATAAGTGAGCACGCACTAAAAACGGCCTGAAGCGCTCTGTTGCCACTCTCCAAGTAGTGTGGCCTGCTGCAAACTAGTTTATGCCTTCGACTTGACAACTGCCCCAAAATTTTCAGCATCTGCTACCCGCACTCTGCAACACACTCTAGGACTCCCGCGTCGGACTCCAGTTTGTGCAAGCAAAGGCAGTCAAGATAAGCCCAGAGACGTAGTGCTAGTGTTTGAAGAAGGCCAGGTGGGGTACATAGGTCTTCCCTGACCATTGTTCTGCGCACCATTTGCTCTAACTCTAGTGCTACAGCGAGGGAAAAGGTTATACGGATTTGGAGATGGAGAACATTTTGAGTTCACATTATCCTGATGCAAATATTGTTGACGAAGATGTCAGCTTTCCCGCATTTGTATTGAAACATTTCGAGGAGTATGGGAATAAAGTAGCTGTGGTAAGGAATTTGATTTTATGATCAAAATATACATAATTCCCTTGCCCTGGATTGCCATTTGGCTAAAGTGACTCGCCTTTATTTCAGATTTCCCCCAAAACGAATCAGTCATACACTTACTCCGATTTGATCCAGCTTAGTCGACGACTGGCTATTGGACTCCACAAGAAAGCGGGCATGCGTCGACGCGATGTGCTGAGTACTTGTATGGCTAACCACATTGAGCAGGTGCCAATCTCGTTGGGGGCTGGGCTGCTGGGTGCAGTGGTCAATACTGCCAATCCTGCTTACACTGTTCGAGAGCTCGTGCATCAATTCAGTGGGTGTAAAACAAGATACGTCCTCACAACCGCCGACTTGGTCGAGAAAATTAACGCGGTCAGGTCACAGTGCAAGTTTATACGAGTAAGAGTTATGATATGGATTGTTACAGCGTAGTGACTTGAGCATAGACCATTGGTCATGAATGACCTCATGTTCACTATGCACCTGGCAGGACACATGCTGCAAGTGCTGTAAGGACCCTGTGACGAAATGCTTTGCATAATAATCGTAATCCTGTTACACTAGCGTAATTTGATACTCACGATAAGATTCTAAAACCTACTGTTTTTAGTCGAAAGTCTCCCAGGGAATATAAAGTTTTATGTGAAATAAGCTCGGAGCCAAACCCTTATCAGCTGTTATCTCGCATGAGTTAAATTCTATCGTAAATATAGTTTACGAGTGCTTATTTCGTGACTAGAGAATTACATGGAACTTTTGCAGTTTATAACAGTCGGACTTAATTATAATGTGTATGTACAGTAGAGTGCTGTGGCATGCTCGGTTCTGCTCGGTGAGCCAGTCTCTGTCCCCAGCGAAAGCACCCTCTTTGTCTCTTTCCTATGCCAGCATTAATGCTCGCAAAATTTATTACTGCAGGTCATTATTACCCTCGACTTTCGCGTCGATGATTGTCTTTACTTGCCCGATCTCGTGGCTGATGAAGACAACGAATTCGTGTTTCCAGTAAGTCTTGACTCTTTAGAAATTTCAGCAAGCCTACATATATCCATGATGGGGCCTGACTAAAGCTACAGTGCGGTAAGATGCGCGATAAGATGTGCTGTTACGCTTGGTCGACTTTTCGTGGGTTTAGTAACTTTATCATGAGTATGAGTTTTGATTAATTTTATGTGTCTCCCTCCCGTCAAGTGCATGTATTTGCTTGGGTACGGAGTAAACGATGATGATGATGATGATGATGATGATGCCACAGAATCAAGTACTGTATACAGCACATGCTGTGCGCATCTGGCGACCTGAGTAGGTTGGTGGGGGTGTGTATGTCGGTATGTGGGTTTAGCCGGTTTCACGACTTTGTCACTTTCAGCATATCAATGCCGTCAAGGAGCTGGCCTACTTACTGAACTCTTCAGGCACTACAGGCTTGCCGAAAGCGGTTATGCTCACCCATCGAACATTAGTGGCCAATTTGTGTCAACTGACGTAAGAATATTCGGGTTTCAACATGACTGGAGGAAAAATATCTCATTTTCAGGCAACGATACTTGAAACGCCCTGCACCAGCGTTATTCTCGCCCAGCGTGAGTGATGTGGTTCTATCAGCATTTCCTATGTTTCATATCGGAGGCATCATAATATCGGGTATATGGATGTTAATCAATGGAGCCACGGTGCTAATTTTTGACAGATATGACCCCGATGTCTATCTGGAGGCCATTCGAGCTTACAAAGTGCCTTTAACTGCTTCGATCTCTAATTTTAAATTTACTCCAGCCGCGTTTTAGGTTACTACAATTTTCACTCCGCCCCCCGTCCTCGTTCACTATTCGAAATCTTCCACTGCAACCACAGAAGATTTCGAAAGTATTCGTTACATTATGTGCGGGGGTGCTGTGATCAGCAAAGAGCTGTCTGAGGCAGTCACAAATAAATTGAAGCCAGAATATATCATTCAAGGTATGTCGCACTTTGCATGGTGCAGGGATGTAACACAGACTTCCTTTCTAGCGTATGGTATGACAGAACTCAGCCCACTCTGTCACTTGTCTCCATTGACTGGCCTGAGCTCGCAGAAACCAGGCTCGTGCGGTGTTTTGGTGCCAAACACTCAATGCAAGGTGAGATTATTGCTCATTCCTATTATCCTAAAAACTCACAAGATTTTGCTCGCAGGTCATAGATGTCGAAACGGGCAAAGCAGTTGGTCCTCACACTCGCGGTGAGATCTGTATTAAAGGTCCACAATTAATGGAAGGCTACTTGAACAATCCCGAAGCCACTCGGCAAACGATCGATGATCATGGGTGGCTGCATACGGGTAATGGGGCTGGCTGGTGCTGATAATCAACATGGTTGAAAGGCTGTTTTGCAGGGGATATCGGCTACTACGACGAGGATGACTACTTTTATATCGTGGATCGGATTAAGGATATCATCAAAGTGAAGGCATTTCAGGTACGCATTGATATAATCCAATCCCTGGGTTGTGCTGAAGCAGGTCGTCTCTAATACAGTGAGGCAGGAGCAGTAAAGGAAATTCAGCAGTGGCAGCAATTGGGTACCACACAAATGTCAATATGACTCTGCATAGCCTGGCCAGCTGTCTATTATGAGGCATACAAGATTCTGCCCAGAGCTGATTAGGCACACAGTAATGGGTCCCATCCGCAGTTCCGCTGGCATTCCCTATTCTTACTTTTATCAGACCCAAAACACACATCTCCTCTAAACCTGTAGGTTGCACCAGCAGAACTGGAAGGCATCTTATTTACACATCCCGCCATCGCTGATGCGGCTGTAGTTGGGTGCCCAGATCAGTACGCTGGTGAGCTTCCACGCGCCTACGTGGTCCTGAAACCGGGCATCAAAGTCACTGCCAGCGAAATCCAACGTTTCGTGGCTGGTAGGTCCTGTTATTTCTATTTTATCACGGTGAAAATTAAAGCTTTGGATTTTCAGGTCACGTAGTTAGCTACAAACGTTTGGATGGCGGCGTGGTGTTCTTGGATGAAATTCCCAAAACTCCAAGTGGAAAATTACTAAGAAGACTATTAAGGGACCATGCACGAGATGATATTAAGTCAAAACTATGAACATAAGTTCAGTACTTTAGTGAGTCGCTTTCGCTTGTTTGATAAGTAGGTAATAAGCAGATTGAATGGATTACGCATAAATTATTTTCTGCGCACTGCAGTGCTGTGGTATGGGTATTAAAACCACCGATAGGTCCTACCCGTTTCGTAAAAGTCGTAATGCCATTTCCGACAAACACAGTAACGACAGGCTCATTCGCACTGTTCGGTATCACTTTTAAGGGAGCGGCTGGTGGAGCTTTTGCATTACCTGTAACCCTGGTTCCTGGTAGGCCATGGCGAGTGGAAGAGAGTAATCGACCCCTGGCTGGGAAACGTCAAACTCGGGTTGATGTTTCAGCCGTAGGTATAGTCGCAAGACTTGCCTTGCTCCAGTCGGAGTGTTTGTCCTACCCTCTCTCCGGAGCCTGCCGGGCTTGGTTACATTTGCAGGGCAGCCTGCCACCATGCCAGTATGCACTCGTAAATGGCTAAAACATCATTCTAATCGATGATGCCCAAGCTGCCAGAGGGTCATCTTGTAAAGTGCAAGTGGCTCTCGCAGGTATCACCCCATTCTGTATCTTCTGCATTTTTATGCTTTGAAGTGAGCGAGCCTGGTTGATATGGACCTGTTAAGGTACATCCTCGCAGGGCTTCTCGTTTGCTGGTTGTCGAAGATCGTGTTGGTTTCAATCGCGGTCTGCTTGTGCATCATTCTCATCGCATGCGCTGGGCTCATCCTGATTTTGATTCTATGGTTCCTGTGTGAATTCGTTTTCGTACAGATGATGACGTTGTGGAGAAACCGTTACCGGTCGCCGCCATCAATCCCTCATGATCGTTGGTCACCATGGGAAATTATTGCTAGCGTGCAAACGTCGAGCGATGAAATTATTAAATTCGGCTATCACTGGGACAGCGACCCGATCGACGATCCGCTCTATCCTCATCATTCATTGGTGTATGCGATCGGAGTCCGAAGGCGAAATTCGTTTTGGCGGACGATCACAGTGCAGCGAGTGTCAGTGGTGACTGGTCGAGGCGAATCCGTGAGTCGCTTCCAATGCTTCAGCATTTCTCCATCCACGATAGCCATTCCATCTCGTGCGTACGTTTTTCAAAGTCGCGGCGCCCTATTCATTCATTTCTACGGCTATCATGGTTCTCGTTGCCCTTGTCCTGTCCTCATAGTCTATGATATCCGTTTCAACCAATGGGGCAAATTTTTGCTGCCGAAATTCTCACCGGCAAGCAAATATCAATCTGCTCTGCAAATAGTCTGCCTCGGGCGTCGAATGAAAGACCACACGACAGTGGATCAATGGCGAATCCGATTTCTCGGTGTGAACGAAAGGTTTGAAGAGTTTGATTGGAGAAGTCATTTCGGCAACTACGTCATCGATCTGTCCGCCAGCTCGGGACTGGTCCAATCAGTCAGCGAAAATGAGCTCATACTTGCGCCACCGTCTGTGACATGGTATTTTGCTCGTTCATCAAGTCACACGATTGGTATTGCTCGCGATCGTGATCGACACGTGTTTGTATATGACACAGACACGAATCGATTCGAAGTCTTCTCAAGTGATCGCGATTTGGTCGACTCGGAAATGTCATTGAAACGATACATCGAAAAGGTCAAAGTCATTGGCAACTACATTTATCCCCTGGCAATGAGCGATCGAGAAGCGATCAGCCGAATAAACCGAGTCAACAGCAACTGCTACACTCTCGTCCGCGTGAATTTAAGGCCGCCAAGTTTGAAGCTTTCAGCCGCCAGAGCATATTTCAAGGCGAATACGCAATTAACGCAGGTGACCGCTGAACAATTCGTTCAAGTGACGGGTGTGTTCCTGCATCTTCATTTGAAGCGACTCCAAAGTCGTTGACGCCGGACAGAGCTCATGCTTAGATGAATATGATTTGATCTGATATGTACTGTTCTGATCGAGAGTGAGAAGAACACATCCGACATGCGGCTGTTTGTACTGTGCATGGTTGATAGGCAACGAAAAGAAACCAAACGGCTGGCGTACCAGCAGTTTGCCGCACATTGTCGAATGACCAATTGTTCTGCTGAAGAAAGAAGGGGTTGGTCAAAGCCGAGTTCCAGAAATCGTATTCCAACCCTCAAAGAACATGCACACAGAGAGACACCTCCGCACAGAGTCCCCCAACACGACAATAGCACTTGGGATCAAATATAGAGTAGCCCTAACCCAGCCGCGAAACCCACGGACACACCAAGGAATAGATCTTGGGGTCAGCGCCGGACGTTTTCAAGTACGAACCAAAAGGACGACAATCATTCGAGAACGGTTTGAAGCACCCCAGAGGGCCTGTTGACACCCGCATAGTTACCTTTCCTCAAGTCGCCGAATAAACAGAAACTGGCAGAAAATGAGCAAAAAAAACAACCCAGTGCAGTTTAGACCAACAAGATAGTCTGGTGACTTGTAATCAAGCCAGTAATAGTCAACACAGGGGCATTTTCAGGGAAGCAAGTCACCACAGCACTCCTTAGAGAGCCATGGTGATTCAGTTCGGCGACTGTCCCATATTGCTTGAGCTCGGTGTCATCTGCTCAATATGCAAGACTTTCAGCCAGGCGTCGTAACAAATGATTGCTAGAAAAGTCAAGGGTGCCATTTTTATTCATCATGGGTACAGTTCAGTTCGTAGGATCCTTGCCAGCACCCTTGAGGATGTTGGCTCGATTTTTAGAGTTGTTCTAGCCCGTTTTAGTGCGACAAGAATCAACTATTGTACGTAGGTGTTATGTCGTTGTAGTTTGAGAGTGCGACAGCTCTTCTTCGCTCTCGTACCGGCGGGTTCGGGCTGATCTTACAAGCGAGCGGTCCAAGGTCTTCAATAGCCCAAGCCTGGTAGAAAGGCTTATTCCTGCAGAGTATCGATTACTAAGACCCCGATTCCTCAACAAATCCCTCAGGCGTGTCTGCCGCGCCTCTCAAGGGTGCCTGCAACTGCTCTGTGCAATGATACACTAGCCTGGCTGCTGGTCGAATGCACCCGGTCCTAAGATGCCCACGCTGGCGAACAGTTCCACTGTCGATGGCGCAGTAAAGACTTCCGTCAACACCAGAGGATCCTTCACGAAGCACAACAATGCACGACGATGTCTCAACGGTCCTAGATCTTACCCACAGACAAATCCGCAGACAAATTAAGTACCTGCCCAGGAGTCAACGCCTAAGCTTTTCCAGTATTAACCAAAGGGAACGACGACCGCATAGGCCCTTTGAGAGTATGCTAATCGAAGTCCATGGCCAGCACCTGGATCGCCCCACAGTCCTGCCAATGGGGCGGACCACATGAGGGCTGGCTTCCCTCGAAGGGAGATCACTAATCCCACCTACCAGCCTGTTCTTATACCGCCCTGGCTCCTCACCGAGTTAACTGCCCAAGCCACACCCCCAAGAACTCCCGGCGCCCCCAAGCGGCAATGTTCACAACATAGGTAATACAATCCATAACCATGAATATTTCGAACAATCACTTTTCTCAGCAGCTTTTGGAAGCGCAAAATTAAGTTTTTAAAATGCCTTGCTGCTACAAATGTTTTCATACAGACTTCAGTTGCTGACTGCGTATCAGTTCTTCAAGACGGGAACGCAGTAGTTTTGATCAGACCACACAGATTTAGAGGGTCGGCAGGCGGAAGCCGAACGAGCAGCGATTCAGGGAAGTTGTCCTCGAAAACCAGCACTGACCCTCCCGCCTCTCGCTATCATCGTGGGACGCTGATTCTGTCACAAAATTCCATCGCTGGAGGTGGTCCCAGTCGAGACGTCAGAGGGTGCAAACTGGTCCCCTCATAGCTCCGCTGCTGGCGGATTTACTTATCATGACTGCTTTCCGGCTACAGGCGAAATGGGCTGCAAGTCCTTTGGGAGAACTGGGCGGCACAAAAGCCCAGACTCTAGACAATTTTTAAGCGAACAACAACAGTATACTATTCCTTCGACCCTTTAGCCTTGACTATAGGTTAGTTAGCGCCAATGACATCCATCAAGCCACAGCATTATCACACTCATGGTTGTGAATTTGTGTCCTGAAGGCATGTCATGTCATGTCATTTTACTGTCGCCAAGCATCGCTAAAATGCACTCATGGGCGCAGCACACAATGTATATATATATGCACATGCGAACTACACAAGAATATAAGGACTTTGATAATTACTTAAAAAACAGGAATTCACGCAACGATACTTTAAAAGCTTTTAGCCCTTTCACCACGATGTCATTTGGTAAGGAGTTCCGTAAAACAAGGGCGCTATGTTCAAATGACTGAGTAAAGGAAGAAGTCCTATGCTTCGTTACAACCAAATGGTGCGGCTCGACTGGGGTCCTGAAGCTTTTACGCATGCGTGGTCTAAAGATTCAGTCGACAGGACACTATTCTGTGATCCAAACTGAAAAAGCTGTTTGCAAAATTTCTTTGCTAGCGAACTCTGCCTTTTCAAATTCCGTAAGCCGATACTTTTTGCTTAGACTTGCAAAGAGTCCCAGGCTGGGGAACGTTAGGCTTCAGCTAGCAGTCTTTTATTTCTAACTCTCCCCCCCCCCCCCCCAACGAATCACACCAGCTGCATTACGTATACAAAATCATTTACGGTCAAAACAATTGTTCCGCTTCAAACTATAAGCTCATGTTAGATCGCTTTTAAAATTCGTAGTAAATAGGCTCCTGGTGCAGTCATTTCGAAGTGTCGCTGTGACTTTGCTTAAAGTACATTTTAAACGGATGCCGCGCCTTCTAAAACCATAGAGTTCAAGTTTAAGCCAGCTCGCCAAAGAAGGGTTCTTATAAACGTTTCTCATATCTCGCCCATCATATCTCCCATTGCACCCCCTCCCACCAGAGGCGCGTGCTGCGAATCACCCATCTTATTTCCCCATTTCCCAAATACAAAGCCGTAGATCTCATTTTTTTCTTCGAAAAAAAACTCCTCCCCAAATGGGACCAGAAAACGACAAATCTACTAGAGTCGAATGTGGTACTTCAATGAGAATAATGGCTCCCACTGGAATGCAGAAGTACATGTGTTTGCTTGAAAACGAAAACGATCAGAAATGAAAAACTTTGCTGTCTAAAGATTTTCTGTCAACTTATTGTCGCGTCTTGTACTTCAATACATCCACCTAACACGTGACATTCGTCCGCCCAGTAAGTGTGGGTGTACCCCATTTTTTAATAAAAGTGGCTACCATTCGAGTAAAAATCGCTTTTTTGGTGTTTTGTTCCGTCTCTGAGCAGCTCGTTTTTGTGAGAACCTTTCGCTGTAGTGACCACAGGAAACTACTCGACTCTCGTATAAACGGGTTCGAGTCACTGACGGTGAAAGGAAATGACTCACCATCCGTGGTGTCGCTTTCACAGGCGTCACTTATGTTTTGTAGTTTTGTTCCTGATCTGCGAGAATTTTCTATCGGAAGTAAATACGATGAAAGTGCCACTGCTAAGGGCTTTGACGGATGATGAACTGCGAGCTCAGAATGAATCCAGCTCGAGTTTGGAAGTTGATGAGTTGGCACTGTGGAAAAATATTTCGTCAACCATTATCGGGATGATCGAAGTTGAGATCAAGCTCGAGAAGGAACATGAAATGTGGAAAGAGGCGAATGGTAAGTGCGGATGAGCTCGTTTTTGAATGCGGTAGGGCGCAGGCGCGTTCGTCGTGTTCATGTTTTGCTGCATCACCAAACACAGCTCTCACCGATAAAGGGGCGCGCAAAGTACAGGAATGATTTACCTCGCTGGGAACCAAACAGTCGCCAGTAATTCAGCAGCCAGCGTGGCGAATCCACCCGGCCACCAGCTGATAATACGGCTAGCAACACATGATCTGGTCGCAATGGTTAAGACAGGGAATTTGAGCTCGCTCTGGACCTGATGGCTGAATCTGATGCAAATCCTTCTAAGATTGTCCCAGCATCTGCCGAAGCGAAGCCTGAAGCAGCCTCCCAATTCGCGCTTGTGTGCGACTATCAACCCACTCCACTTCCCTGTCCCGCAAAGTGCCCAGGCCCCTGTTATGGTGACGGAGTAAAGGTTCGTTAGCATTATGCTGTGCATTTCGTGTCTTACCATTCATTCAACAGGCTCATTTCAGGTGCTCTGTCGTGCTTACCCCAGTACAGCTGCTCTATAATTGCTCACCCGCGAGGGAGCTATTGTAATTACCCTGGACCTTCGTATTAAGCGCACCTCCTGATCGTCAGTTGATTAATTCCTTTTAGCCGAATCCTTCTAGTTCTTCAACCTGACTTCATCTGTGCTTTTGTCGTGGCCTTCATCTGGGCGCTCATCAACTGTGAGCGCTCGGCGGCCGCGGTGATGCAGCGGTTCGGCATTCGTTTCTCCATATTGCTTGGGAGCGAGTGGCTAGACTCGTCCCGGGTTCAATTCCCGGTGATGGAGGTCGGTTTGCGAACCACAGAACCTCGCTGGCCTTGCAGCCAGACCATGGGTGACTCAACTGGTACCGCCGAGGTGCTCCGAGTGGAAAGACTGAAGCCAAACGAGGAGACAGTCTCGGGTGTCCAACACCGACAGGGTTTGAAGCCCACCCGCCATCGTCCGAGGAAGTCGGTGTCCAGTCCACGGTGCCCTGCGTGGAGGTGCTTCTAGTGGAGACACGCAGAGGGACGCTACTGTGTGTGCCGGTCCCCGCACAGCCCTGCTTATAAGGTTTGACTGCTGGCCGGCTACTGTAGGCAATAAATGTTTCAGCCAACAAAAATTTTTTAAGTAAACAAAACTGTGAGCGCTGTCCAAAATCACAATTGCCATGCCTACTGTGAGACAAGCTAGAGTTTCTTTCCAGCCTGATGCGACAGATTGAAAAGGCGTGTTTGGCCCGCGGGGAAGATATACTGAGCAGTACTGTACGGGTATATTGGGTTGCCTTCGTTGGCTGGTCGATACAATTATAAACCCGTCGGGTTGCCGTCTCGGGCTCCTACGATTAGGAGGCCTGCCCCGAGTGTTTTTGAGACTGTTCGCTCCTTGCGGCACCTTCTCCAAGGTATAGCAGTTTAGCCAGTTGCAGCGTTAATTGAATTTCCTGCCCCCATTCCTGCGGCAGTGACAGGCCATACTCGTAAATAGCACCATCCTGCGGGTGTACCGCAAGCAGAAGCACTAAAATGCATTTATACTCGTACGCGTACAGTACCCTGGCCAAGGCCACAATAATCATATCACGCGCTCTGCTCTTACAATATCGTATCCACTTTCAGGTTCACCTTACGATCACGCAAGCAGGACCACTTCCAATGAACGGAACATATATCTCGTCAAACACCCCTGGGAAACACTTGAAGACGCCACATTCTCTCCGGCTGCTCTAGCTGTCCTCGTGGCCTTGGCCGTGGCAGTGTTCGGCTTTGTGGTCATTATTGGCGCCAGGATGATCCAGATGTAAGTTCGCAGATGTCGTATTTCTCATGCGGTTATCTCTAAATTGGAATTCAGGTGGTGCACAGACAGAGCAGTCCATCAGCAAGATGCGGTGGGCAGGGATTTGAAAGACATGGAAGAACAGATCGATATGAAAAGCTTCACGAATCCAGTATTCCATCTACATCTTCAAGATGGTTTTGATTGATGAATTTTTACAAATAATCATGGCTTTTTATATTATTTGCTAGCTCGTATTACATATTTTTCCTACTGTGGTGGAGTGTACGTAGAATGCAGTGCAAGTGAAAGAATGGCCAAGTCTCCAGTGTAAATCGGATGCAGTGCTGTCCTATGTAAAGCCAATCTAGATGGACGATGAATAGGAACCGGAAGCTATGATAATAGGATCACGGGTTTTATGTGGTTCTGTACGTCAAGATACCAGGATCCACAATGACCTGAACATGACTTGAACATGAGGCGATGGAATGGTGTGGGAGGTAGCAAGGTACCAACTATTTTGATGCAAATGATGGCTCAAGCAACAACCGTCATTATAAAATATTAATCACCTCGGATCTGAATCCCATGATGTTGTGCTTCAGTGAGGAAGTATGTCCACCTGCACAGAACGTATGCCCGTACACATTTGCATGGATAAGCTGATCCGGTGCCACAGAATTTCGCTAATACAGCCTGTACGAGTATGTGTTTCCTGTGTTGTGCCGTCAGCTGTGCGGTCTTTATGACCTCGCTCTTACATGATCACGATCAGATCAAGGTGCTTCACTGACCACTCCAACTGCGTTCGTTAAGTGCCCAGACATTCGTGCTAACTTTCGAGCAGCTCGACGAAATTCGCTATTGAAAACGAGACTGGCCACAATAGTGATAATGGCATTCGCGCCGTAGGCTATTGTAGCATAATTGCCGACCTGGGGCGGCACAGGAAAGATGTTACTCAAAAACAATATCGCATTTGGAACAACGACTAAAACGAAATCAGTGACGCAAATGCTCATTACTGTTTTAGTTAATGATAGCTGCCTCTTCATCCTGGCCGCGTCTCCGTCCGCCAATGGCAAGGTGGCAATGTGACGACTTCCCAGTACGAATGCGCAAACAGTGATCATGACTGAAAAAGGTCACTGACCACAGAAAATGCCAAATAATACGAGACGTAAGACTAAGCGAATACTTTGGGCTGGACGCACTCGCAGGTGCTCACAGGACCTGGAGCAGCCCACGCTGTGCAAAATGAAGCAATTAGGGAACCAACAGTGAGCACATATCCGTGTAACATTTCTACCCATGCCTTGGGTCGAGTACATCTGCTTTAGAACCACGAGGGCGCCGTAAAGACCAACAAACGTTCGATGGCTGCAATGAGCAGCATTATTGCCAGTGACTGGAACACAAACGGGCACAGGTCGGGGAACAGGACCAGGACACAGTCCCAAGGGTATCGAGCTTCGCTAAGAATGTCCACATTCAGAAGACGATATAAACCAGCCCAAACGAGATGCACCCCGCATAAAAAGTGGCCGCAAGTCACACCAAAAAGTAGAGCAGACTTTTTTTAGCAGTTTGCGATCACTGAACAAAGTAATGAACGCAGTTAAGTTGGCAAATTTAGCCGCTATGCCCACACCGATATAGACTCCGAAAGCTGGTATCTTGTATTGTAAGGAGGGCAGGGTTGTGTTGGACACTGTTGACATAATGCAATCTGACTGCAATCTGAGGTTGCGACATCTACCCCTGGCACTCACGCAAGGTACTGTAGGACGGAAGTGCAGCAGATGGGCTATCTAAAGGTCATGCCTCATTTACTGTAAGTGACATTTTCGCAATGATGCCATAATGAGGAGGGATGAGCAAAGGGGACATCGCCGGTTAGTGACAGCAATCAACTCAGTGCATGCAGGCAGCTGACACAGCTGAAAGGAGCATAGCTATCTAAAGTTGGTGATAACCCAAATGCATGGCTAATATGAGGTATTTGCGAGAATTAATAGATAGCTGAAGACAATACTAGCATTATCGACAAGAAAAGAGTGCCTTTTATGATGGGCACATAGGTTTTTATGGAGTTCTTGACAGGCCGAAACGAACAAAGGGTGGCTCGCGTTTTTGCTCGGGACAACCCTATGCGACAATGTCAAGGCATATGCCCCCCCCCCCAATAATTGTTTCTCTCTACTTATTTAAAAGCAGAATACGAAAATTGGAGGAGGCTTGAGGGAAAACAGGGGCCACAGTGCAGACTCGATCTGTATACTTCTTGGCTTTGCTCACTCACTTCCGCTGCCAGTGAAGACACATCCTCGATCTGGGGAGATCCTAAGCTGACACGAGCCATGTCCTATATCTCTCTGATCATCTTGAGTTTGGGAAATGCTGCTATAAGGATATCTTGATTGAGAAGGCGACACCAGCAGGTGGTTATTTCATCGCACAGCTGGGAAACTTGTGCAGGAGTTCAAGAAGCAGCTATCGCATGTATAGCAGGGTGCGAAAGACTGGAACAAAATTTCCTGCAGTCCATTAAGGGCAATTTGAGGGAGAGGACAATGAACGGAAACGCACGTCATATTAGGCTACGAGAGCACAGGCGCCCCAAATACTCCTTTAGTTTCTCCTAGAAGCCATTTGGTAAAGTAAATTCTCCCTCAAATGCATGTTCGGTATTTGACAGCCGAGACTGTGTGCTCGTTTGGCCTCCTTATCTCTACTTGGAGCATCTATTTTGGTTTGGCACAACAACATTTAAATCTTCAATGGTGTTACTCGATGCAGTCGATGCGCATGGAACGATTTCGAAAAAAAGCTGGCAACCATTATACCAGAAAAGCTTGTTGTAGGCAATTTTGTTCTGATTTGTGCCGTAGGTCAACGGTGTTCCCATGGGTGAGCGACAATCTGGATGAGCGACACCATGGGTAAGCGACAATGTAGAAGGAATGACCCAAGTCAATGTGACTAATGAGCGACAACGAGTAAACGAGCAATATAGTTATTATGCTTATAATACCCGTACATACAGAAGTCCTTGTACACCTGAACTTATTTAAATTTTGACATTTTACTTGATCAACCCAGATTACAATCACAATTATTTATTTTGAACTTAAAAACAACCTATAAGCTGGTGACATTTGTCATGGGACTTTTAGGAGCCTGTCAGGGTCAGATTCATCAGGCGAAAATGCGACTAAACACTCTAAGGAGGTTTTCTTCAAGAAGTCGATAGTGGACAAATTAGTTATCGTCAAAAACGTGAGAGAAAACGTTTATAACTTTCGCATTTCGCCTCATGCTCGATGCCAACTATTCGTGATAAATGCCGAACTTGCATTTTAACAATTCTTCTCATTTCCCTAGGACTATTGTGTTTTTCGTAACTCGATCAAAAATTTTTGCTTAAAATCTTACGTGCCTGCGCATCATACTTGAATTTCTTTATCCCTGTAAGTTTTTCTCAGTGCATTGTCGCTCATCCATGGTGTAGCTTATTCAAGCCACGCTGACCTGGGTCAATATTATGCACTGTCGCTCACTCGTGGTGTCGCTCATCTAAGTTGCCACTCACCCATGGTTGAACGAGGTCAACATTAATCGCGCTTGCAAAGAGAAGATCTTGTCGCCACGCTTATCATCCTCCAATTGATCGTATGACTTGTGGGTCCAGGTTTTTGTTGAAAGTTGCAGAGTGGAGACGACTCGTAGGATCTCCCTCCAAACATGTTCGGTGTCCAACAGTCGAGACTTTCTTCTCGTTTGGCGTCGGTCTCTCCACTTGGAGCATCGACATAGCGGATCAGTCACCCATTGCCTGGCGTGCAAGGTCAGCGAAGGTTTGCAAACCGACCTCAGTCACCGGGAATTGGACCCTGGACGAGCATAAAAAATAACATCGCCTGGTTCTTTCCCGGTTGAAATTCAACTTCCAATTGTGAAAATAGAGCGGAAGAAAGAAGCGGCCAGGAAGCGCCAGAAATACGCTCCTTTTAAATTTCCCGCCTGTGGAAATCGGGAGACAAATATACAATTTTTTTATTTTTCACGGAACACAAACACTCTAATGCAAATTAGATCGACCGCAGAGAAAAGGTGAGAAACTTATATATCATATTTTCTCGCGGTTTCCAGAATAAGCAGCCTAAACCGATCATAAGCGGCGCACAGGAGCGAAATTCAAACGGCGCGTACTTCCGGCACTTGGTTACCGCTACATTCTTCCTCTCTATTTTCACAATTAGAAGTCGAATTTCAACCGAAGAATCCAATCGATGCCATTTTTCGTGCTCTGTCGAAAAAATTCGTGCCTGAAATGTACCTATCTCGTCTTGGCCCCAGAACAGCCCCGACTCCTTTCCCTTTTCTGACCTAATTTACTCTAGATTTCCAAAAAGAGCACATACCACAAAAACTTTTCAATACTTCCAAATTATCAGGCTCACTCAAATACTGCGTGCTTCCAACTCTACACAAAATAATCATGAGGATAATTTTTATTTGCCTCGCTTCTAACTAGTCCAGTGCCTCAGGCACTCTCTCAGCTGTAGTGCCTATGCAGCCAGCTGTCACAAACAATAAAATTCCCTTTCTTTCTGACTTCAGCTTTGAACGTGGGTCCATTTAACCACGTTGCACAAGGCGTCTACGAAGCATGGAAGCAAGTCAACCCTGAAAATGTGAATGGTGGTAGATTTGCCGCTGAATACGGCGACGGAAAATTGTGGTTGGTCAGCCAACGCATATTTCGTCATGGATTCGAAGATCCGTGGGATTCGGCAGCTCGCGGGGGAATCGTCTCGACCTTGCAGCTGTCGACGAAAACCTGGACCCACAAATCATACGATCGATTAGACGATGATAAACACGGCGACAAGATCTTCTCTTTGCAAAGGCGCTTATTCATGCTGACTTATGGCACAAGTCAGAACAAGATTGCCTACCACAAGCTTTTTTGGTGGAGTGACGAAACAACTCAATGGCTGCCTGTGTTTTTCGAAATCGATCTATTCGCATCGACTGTGTCGGCTAACGACATCGAGTATTTAAGCGTAGTTGTACCAAACCAAAATGGAAATATAGCCTATGCTGTGGCGTCAGCTCATGCGAATGCTTACATAGGCTCTGAAATCGCGTTCGCCGAGCTGAAGGTAAAATTTCAAGGAAGTATAGTTGTCAAAGCCACGCTGAAACCCTTGGCTCACCAAGTAGTTCAGGAACCGTCAGCGGTTTTTTTCACCGCAGTCAAAAACCGCAAATTGTATGCACTCGTTCAAGATTATTACAGCGAAGGCTACGTCCCTGATTATGGCCTTGCATACGTTCTCGATCTGAAAACGAACCTGGTTGGCAATGTCAGCCTGAGCGGTCCGAGTCCCGGAGTGTATTTTTTAAATGAAAATATGCATCAAACAAACAACGAAATTTTGATGGTTGGTGGCCTCCAATCGTACGAGTTTGGTAAATTTCGCGATGTCGATGACATCTACGCCCTTAACCTAGACGCACTTCGATGGGAGAAGACATCGCACAAGATCCCGAAAGGCGCTGGTCGAAAGTCAGTTTATGATCAGCAGGGCAAGAGATTGTTTCTGATTGGGTTGAACGAAGGTGTGAAGGAAGCTCAAGTCGCTAGCTAATATGTTCGTGCGACAATGTGCTGAAATGCTATCTGAGGCAGTAAAGAGGAATCGTTGATCTTTACTTCAGATTTTGTCTTAAGATACCCTGTCTCAGGACTTGTATCTGACGGTTATGCTTTGCGAATTTCACTTATCAGGCTTGGCAAAATGGCATTTCCAGGCCTCTCAAATTTTTAGTCAATATTCAGCCTATTGAGAATACCTCGAAACATCATGTAAGATGAGGCTCAAGAGAATTCAGAGCTCAGAAATTCGAGTGAGTAAGGGCAGAAAGTTTTATTAGAAAAAGAGGGCACGTTATTCGCCATGTTGAATACTATGCGTTAGTAACAAAATTTTTTATCAGAGTATACATTCGATTACATTCTGGGTGCGGGGGGGGGGGGCGATGACAGCATTTTTATTCGTGTGGTGCTTTCATCATGCGACGCCCATTTTTATCAGGACACGTATAGCATCGTAACTACTGTATGCGAGAAGAAATTAGTTCCTCTCCATAAAGAACAGCAGGAATACTGTGAATCCTTACGATTAGTTACGCGTCACTTACAACAGGGTTTCACAGGGGGTCCGGCCTGGTAGATATACTGCACTGAAAGTGAGAGGAGGTTATCGTTAGTAAAGGATTTCGAGACTCTTAAATACAGGAGGCAAACTTACAGATTATTTAAAAGAAGTGCTCACTCTCTTTTATGACAAGCCACTAAAAATACTCTTAATTGCAGCAAATGTATTAACTGTGCGGCAAGTTGTCGAAGTGACCCTGGTTGACCTTCGGGTGGCTACAATAGGTAAGCACGTAACGATCAATTATCGAACAATAGTCCTAGCGAACAACTGATTACCTGCAATTGACCTAGGCGAACAATTGCTCACGAAGAAACGACCTAGCGAATATTTTATTATTGGCGAACAATTGCTGGCGAACAAGTGCCCGCGAACAATTGTCCGCGAACAACTGTAGGCGAACACTTGACCGGACACCAGAAGGGATCGGGCACTAGTGCATATTCAGGAAGATTCAACAAAAGTCTGGACAAGAATTCAAACAAGAAAGACTGTGAATGACTGCTACTGCTAAAATCGAAATTGCCGTCTGCAGACTTTATATTTTTTAGCAGATGACGGAAAAGAAACTGATATTCAGCATGGAACTCCAGAATAAAGCAATGTACAGCATGAAGCCTGATTTGTTCGGTTCACGATCAGCTTGAATGCACGTGGCATTTTGTGCTCAATAATTCCGTGGCACGTCAAAAGATCGCGGGAAAAGGTCGCAACAAAAAGATCGCAAGGGGAAAAAACCCCAACTGTATTGTCACGACAAGAAAATCTTTTTTCATTTTTACATATACTGTATTGTCATGAGCGCGGAGAATAAAGTATTTCATTTAAAAAGCATATTTTAAAAGTTGTAATTATGAGCGACACCTCGCAAATAATCCATGATATCTCTGTTACCTGCATACCAGTGAGGGCTGTGCGATAGCAGCTGCAAATTCCTGTCAAATTTCTGAGGGCTGTGTGAGGGCTGTGAGGGTCCAACCCCTGTGAGAGTCCAATCCCTGAGGGCTGTGAGGGCTGTGCGATAGCAGTTGCAAATTCCTGTTCATGTACCTTATTCCTTATTCTGGAAGTTTTCTAGTTTTTAATGTTCTGCTCTTTTCCATGTCTTTCAATGCCTGAGTGCAGTGTAACTGCTTCATTGAAAGTAAAGTCATACGTCATAAGTCATAAGTCCATAGACGAAATCAAAATCCGATTTGGACCTTCGCCGCTGTCACGCTATAAAAACTGTTGGCTACCTTCGCTTCGTTGAAATTCCGGAGGAATGATCACGTCTTCCAGCGATCTAGGATTTGGAAGCACATCGCCAAGTATTCCCCGTCGTGTTCTCTAAACTTTACGTTTTATACATGGAAGCTGACCTTGCACAGCAGCTGACAACCCAGCCGTCACTGCGACAATAATCTGATGAGTTGATTCCTGAGCTCCTGATGCTCGATCTTTGATAAATAATTCACGTGCCAAAACATAGAAACCTGAGCAGGAGTACTTTCAAGGCAAACTGGAAAAATGGCTGAACTATCAAACCGTACAAAAGTTGGTGCACTATTGCCTATAATCCTTACGTAAAGTGACGATAAGCCCACTTATGTTTTAGAGAATGAAAAGTCAAAGGCACTACAAGAGGATGACTTTTATGATTGGCACGTTGATCCCAACGTTATTTCCTTCTTATTCCACTGACAGCACTGAAATTTCCCAACTACAAGCTTACAATATTAAGTAGCGACTTGTGCCTCCTTCACACCTTCGTTCAACCCAATCAGGCACAATTTCTTTCCCTGCTGATCATAAACTGACTTTCGACCAGCGCCTTTCGGGATCTTGTATGATGTCTTCTCCCAGTAAAGTGTGTCTAGCTTGAGGACGTAGATGTTTTCGAAACTACGTGATTGACCCTGGGCGTACGACTTGTTACCACCAACTATTAAAATTTCATTATTTGTTTGATGCATATTTTCATGAGTAAAATCCACTTCAGGATCTGGACCGCTCAGGCTAACATTGCCAACCAGGTTCGTTTTCAGATCGAGAGCGTATGCAAGGTCATAATCAGGGACATAGCCTTCGGTGTAATAATGTTGAACGAGTGCAAAGAGTTTGTTGTTTTTGACTGCGGTGAAAACGACTGCAGATGGTTCTTGAACTGTTGTGTGAGCCAAGGAGTTCAGCGTGGCTTTTACAACTATATTTTCTTCAAATTTTACCTTAAGCTCAGCGAACGCCATTTCAGAGCCTATCGCAGCGCGAGCATGAGCCGACGCCACTGCATAGGCGATATTTCCATTTTGGTTTGGGACAACCACGCTTAAATCTTCGATTGCGTTACTCGATGCAGTCGATGCGAGTCCGTCGATTTCGATAGAAACAGGCAGCCATTGCGTCGTTTCGTCATTCCACCAGAAAAACTTGTTGTATGTAATCTTGTTCTGACTTGTGCCATAGGTCAGCATGAATAAGCGCCCTTGCAAAGAGAAGATCTTGTCGCCGTATAAATCATCGTCCAATCGATCGTATGATTTATGGGTCCATGTTCTCGTTGAGATTTGCAAAGTTGAGACGATTCCCCCGCGAGCTGCCGAATCCCACGGGTGGTCGAATCCATGACGAAATATGCGTTGACTGACCAACCACAATTTTCCGTCGCCGTATTCAGCGGCAAATCTGCCACCCTTTACATTTTCGAGGTTGGCTTGCTTCCACGCTTCATAGACGCCCTGCGCAACGTGGTTAAATGGACCCACGTTCAAAGCTGAAGTCAAAAAAAAGGTAGAAGGCGTAAAAGTTGGCTAGCCATTGAAAGATATGTTTTGGAATGTTCTAGATCAAGCTTCGGAAACTTATTTGGCATTTCTCTGCAGGGCACCCTTTTGTGATCTGCTGTTCATCAGATTTCTAGCGTAAAATATACGCATCCGGCCTATCTGAGCATCCGCAGCCATCCATGACTTCAATTGAGCACTAAGAAACGGGGTTAGATTTTTTACTTGTTCGCTTATAGTTGCATGCGCCGAAGGCCTTAGAACACCTGTTTTCAGGTAAAATAAGTCTATGATCTTCGGTCTGAAGATATTCATAGTCAGAAAACATTTCACAGAACCTGAAGAGACATCAAGGCAGTAGAACTCGGCATTTCGACCGTTCGTGGCGTTCTAGATAAAACATTTTAAAAACTGCGCTTTTGCGAGCTGTTTCAATTATTTTTGTGCAAAGTGTTGCATCAGTGCGTCTCAAGTTGGCTGCTAGCTCGAAATCCTAGATAGGAAGTTGTTCGCATGTCGCACTGCAAACAATTGCCGCCTAAATTGTATCCAGACTAAGGATGTAAAATTGTATTCAGATCCAGAACTATGTGTCATATCTTGAAGGATATGCCACTCTCGAAAGCCCTCTCATCAAAACAATTTCAACATGCTCCTTTTAAAATGAGTTGTGTCAAAAAGCAAGTATTGCGTATAAAAATCTTACCGTGAGCATTGACCAGGAGCAGTACTCCAGCCGCTACCACTTCCATGCCGACCTAACCAACAAGTAGTTTTTCTAGCACCTGCTGTTATTAGATGAGATTTTGAGCTCGCACACTCTCAAGGAAAAGGTTTGTTAAATTCTGCTTTTTGATTGTATATTCAACAGATTTAAAAGTCGTAACCAGCGGAAGCTAATTTCAATTAAAAGCCACCACTCTAACAACTTATTGTAAGCTAGGCTCTAGCAAAAAGCTACTGCACTGTATGGTCCCTATGCCAGCCATATTCGTATTCTGTGATGAACAAAGAGGACAATTATTGAAATCGATCCATTCGCATTGACTTCATCGACTAACGAGATCATGTATTTAAGCGTACTTTTACCAAACGAATTTGAAAATTTCGCGTATGCTGCGGCGTCGGCTCATGCTCACGTCTACGTTAAGGCAAGCTCTGAAAAACGCTCGCCAAAAATTTCGACATAAAGTTGCCAAAGCCCCTTGCTCGCCCATTAGTTAATGACGTCTGCCTCCTTAAGCTAGACACACTTAAATGGGAGGAGACATCATACAATATCATACAATATATCATAACATATACAACACTGAACCGTCTACCAACCGCTCTTATGCTCGCGCTGACTCATAACTGAAATATGCCGCTGCATATAACAGCTGCGCGCTAATTTAACCCTTTATCTCAAAATCAATGTTTTACTGCTGCCGTTTGAACGGACTCTGCGAAAGAAATGGATATTTCTCTGACAAACAGCCCAATAATCCAAAATTCTAGCTTTATCTACCGTGCCTGATAAATTCTTCGTGAGTGCAAGAAAAGTGCGATGGCGACCCTGCTTGCGCAAGTTCGCAATCCTATCAGCCCTTTCTTCTATCCTAGCTTTAATTGCCCATTCTTTTTTATGACTACTCTTCCAATAGAAGAACGGTAAGCTTCTGCTTATTCCTTCACCTTTGGCTAACCAGCTTGGTCCATCTTTATCCAGGTGATTCAAAAGAACGTCCAAACATTTTACTTATTTTCACGGTGGAGAAAACTGCGCAACAAAAGGCATGAAGTATCGGGTGCGCCATAAAGAATGACCCTCACAGAAATGGCTAGTTTTCTTCGGAAACAGTCGCGTAGTAAACTTTACACTAAGACAGACAGATAGACTAAGACAGACAGGCAGACTTCGATTCTGCATCAGGCAGTCCACTTATCGTTAGTGTCCATCACAAGTTGTGAAAGTGAAAAAAAGCTGTGAAAGTTGGTACTCTCGACTGCATTTTGAAAACGAGTGGTGAAAAATTTGTCAAGTAAAATAGGTCAAGCTGACTCAGAATTGAATGCTGAACAATGGTGTAAAATTTACTGCGATAACTTGCATAGTAAGGTTGGTAGAAGAGAAAACATTAGAGGTCATTCTGTATGGCACACCCGATATAACTCTCAGCAAACTGCCCGCCGAGGTAGTCGAACCGTGGACCTCGCTTTTGCAAAACTAATTTTTAAAGTTACAAGCTCTGATTATTGTGCAAGTAAATGTTGCCTTCTCCAGAACAAAAATATCGCGTTTTTTAAACTTCATTAAGGCGTAACGGATTTTAATAAAAATTGGCATGGTTGGAGGACACAGCAACTCTGGTACAAACAGTCTAGACTCATGCATTGACTTGGCCCGAGGAAAAATGTGGACCCAATGCATAAGTCTTAACTTCTCCGTGACTTAGCAACCATCCCTGAGTACGCAGGTCTTCCGCGCTACCCCAGCCAGTGAGCTCGATCAGGAGAAATGCCCATCCGTCTACCTGTTTTTCCTATCATATGACATACGGGAAGTTTGCCCCCCACATTTCGTCCCCCACATTTCGTCCCCCACAATTCGTCCCTGCACAGTTCGTCGCAGAGTAGTTTCGTCCCCTCACATTTGGTCCCCAGACCATTCGTCTCCACATCAACTATTGAGAGTTCAATAGGAGTTTGGAGGTCAGGTGATAATTGTCGAGAAAGGTTTTCTCGTTGAGCCCTGGCTCCAGGACGAATGCTGATTTTCTCAACGGCCGCCAATCTTCAGCTGCTTTCGCAAAGTACCGAATGGTTCGCCGATGGAACGTTCAGCACAGCGGCAGCCCTTTTCGAACAAGTTTACACTATTCATGTCGTACGGTTCAACGCGGTCATCCCTGTCGTCTATGCTTTTTTGCCGAATAAGACGAGGGCGACGTACGTCAAGCTCCTGCAAGAATTGAAACGTCTGCAGCCTGGTCTCCATCCAGCGCAGTTGATGACAGACTTTAAACAAGCTGCCATGCAAGCCTTCGATCAAGAATTTCCTGGAATTCAGAAGACCGGATGTTTCTTCCATCTATGCCAGTCCATGGAGAAAGGTTCAGAATGAAGGTCTCAAGGTAAGCAGTCATTATTCAATCATTCAGACCACTATTTAGTCTCATTCATAGTATCCTGATTTAAATTCTAGGCGCGCTACGAGCATGATCATGAATTCGCTCGCTGGATTCGTGTGTTACTGGCCCTGGCATTTGTGCGTCCTGCCACTGTCGCCAACGCATTCGAAGATCTGGTCGAGAACGCAGATTTCCCAGATGATGCACGCCCAATCGCCAATTATTTCGAGGACACCTACATCGGACGAAGGTTGCGACGTGGACGACAAGTCCCGCAGCTCCCTATCGCTCTGTGGAATGTTCATCAACGCACACTCGACGGCCAACATCGCACCAACAACGATGTGGAGGGATGGCACCGTGGATTTCAAGAAACGTGTTGTGCGATATTTCCGAATATCTACAGATTTATCGACGCTCTCAGAAGTCAGCAAGGCGTTCATAATTACGAAATCGTTCATATGATCGCTGGTAACCCAGGCAATCCGAGGAATAAGAAATACGCTGCGATTTCGGCTAGAGTCAAACGGATTTGTGAGGACTTTGATAATGGAAATGTGATCGATTTTTTTGGAGGTATCGCATACAATTTCGAGTTCTGAGTATCTTGGCTTATATTCTACATACATCATTGCGTATTCTTGGGGACAATATTTGTATTGCTATGATAAGGGTAATGCTATGATTTCCTTGACAATGAATACAAAAATTTTTCTGGGGATGAATGGTCTGGGGACGAAATGTGAGGGGGCGAAACAGCGGGGGACGAAACTACTCGGGGACGAAATGTGCAGGGACGAATTGCGCGGGACGAATTGTGGGGGACGAAATGTGGGGGACGAACTTTCCGCAAACCAGCTCATATAGGCAGTGCTCTTATCATGTCACTAAATCTACACTTTTTTGCAAGCAACGTAAAAAATTGACCGTCGCTTGTTTTATTCCAGCGCCTTTAAAGCACAACACGATCTGGGAGGACCAGCAATGAAGAAAAACGGGCTCTGAAGCTCAACATTGATCATCCATTATCATATTCAAGAAGCGTTTCGAGAATACACCAACGGCGAAAAGTTAAATCCTGTCAGCGTCCGCGCGGAGACGATGGCTGCCGGACACGGGTTCACCCGCTCCATATTACGACTGTCGCTGATGTGGGACGAGGAAGACAAAAATAAACACTTATATTTGCCTAAGTCGGCTATACTAAAGGCCCTGAGTAAAGATGCAATTGGAAAGTTATCCGACATGTTTAACATAGAAGATGGAGCTGCGAAACAGGGTTTCACTCAGATGGTGATCACCGCCCACAAAACCGAATGCACTGTGTATGGACTGTTTGGAAAAGGATACCACCCCCACCAGTTCCCATGGCCCGCACTTACGCCACTTGGGTCGGTGACAGCGTGCGTCCACCACTGATCTTGCTAGAAGACTTGGGCGATCGGGCCAGAATGCTGGGCGATGGGAGTGCATCGTTGACCTACAAGCGATTACTCAGTGCGGCCGAAGTCCAAGCCAGTTTACAAGCCTGGTGCCTGACGACTGACGTGAAATGGCGCGACAAATTCGAAGCGTTTGAGCAAAGGACGGCCACCATGTTTGCTGCTTTCATTCCGATGATGCAGAAAGGCATGAAGAAGTGGAAGGAAACATTTTCAGAAGCGTTTGGCAAATTCGATGATGTCAAAATTCTGAAACTGCTCCGCGTGGAGGCTATAGTCCAGCATCACAACGAGTACAAGGCTTGGATGCCTGCCGTACCGAACCACGGAGACTTCTGGGCCAATAACATTATGTTCAGTAAATTGCCGGATGGATCGATGGTAACGATGTGATGGCACTGATTGATTGGCAACTGTTTTGATTGGAAGTGCATAGTCCACTGACCACACTGGCCACCTGACACAGTTGACCATTTCAGGGCAATCCGTTGGACGATTTCAGTCACAAACCCAGCATGAGTTTCGATGGGCACCTGCGCGATGCCCACATGGACGACATCATAAAACATTACTAAACCTGTCTGGAAAAGAACCTGGGGAAGAATATGCCCAAGGAATTGACCATTGATCGAGTGCTCGCTATGGCTCACAAACAAACGGCACTCAAGTGTCTTATCCTGTTCTGCATGCAAGACACCATGAACGCGCCCAGATCACTGCCATTCCGAAACCTGGGAATAAAAATTCTGTCAAGTCGTATCGTCCAATCTCGCTGCTTTGTGTTGTCTCTAAAATTTTGGAGCGGCATATGGATAAACTACTTCGCTCATATTTGTCATTATCTCCAAATCAGCACGGTTTCTGCAAGCGGCGTGGCACGAATACTGCGCTAATATCTACAACACAATTCATCCATGATTCTTTGAACTCGAGAAATTCAAAATTCGTTATTGGAATATTCTTGGATCTCCAGAAGGCCTTCGATCGTGTGCCCCACGTATTATTATTAAATCGCCTTAAATCCGATCGTCGCATACCATCGAGAATTATAAGGTGGTTGGAATCCTATTTATCTGATCGATCTCAACACGTCGTAGTTGACGGTTCTGCTTCTTCACCTGCGAATGTGTCCTCAGGCGTGCCCCAAGGCAGTGTTCTTGGTCCGACATTATTTATCGCCTTCCTTGATCCGCTCCTACACGAATTCAAATTGCGATTCCCGCACTTTTTATTGCCTGCTTACGCTGATGATACGTCGTTATTTGCACCGCTCAAAAACCTTAAGTACAACCGCAGTGCGTAAAACTGTACCTTCTCCAACTCATCAACATCAGATTGCAAAACAGGATCCCACGCAACACAGCCATCCTCCAGTACAGAACGTATGCATGCATTATAAACGGATCCAAATATACGTGGATGCACATTTTATCGAGTCTGCGTCGTAAAGCACCAATCATAGCGTTGCATTTACGAGCAACAATGGACACGTGTTCACTGAATTTGAGGTCACCAGAAAACGTAATACCTAAGTAAGTTACCTGATCGACAAATTCCAGCTTGGTGCCCTGCAAAAACAGATTCGGTAGTTGACTGAGCCGGTTGTGACCATAGCGAAAAATATGGCTTGCGTTTTTTCCACGTTGATATTTAATCCAGCTTGACCAAACCACATCATGATAAAATCCAAGGCAGGCTGAATTAATTTCTCGGCTTCTTTAAATGATTTTACCATTTCTTATCAGGAAGGTCTTGAGCGTGCCGGTTGGATGTCTTTATCTGAGCGTAGACGTCGTCTGAAAGTGGTACAGTTTTATAAATTTTATCACGGGTATCACGATTTCAATAATCGATTTTTTATTCACAAAGATGGTAATGTACGTGCAAGTGATAGGCGCTGTGATATCGATCATCATCTAATTGTGCCTAAGCCAAACTTTGAGTCTTATCGTCAATGTTTTACATATTCTGGTATTTTGCTTTGGAATAATGTGCCACTGGATGTCGCCTGGGGAACGTATGGTTGGTTTTACCGTAATATCAACATGTGCTTGTGAATGTCTCATGTTTTATTTTTATGAGTATGTCTTTTGATCCTCGAGTGCACTCTTACGTGTTTGATCAAAAGTAAAGATTGATTGATTGATTGACGCTTTGTTCGCTCCAACTGATAGCTCTGACGACAAGATCAAGCAAGAACGCATGGTCGAAAGAGCTAAAGCTGCACTGGACTATGCGTCAAAGGTGCTGGACATTACCATCAAAAATGGGTAGTGATTTTAATTTTCTTTGATCGTGGTGGTTAGTAGTTTAACATCGGCTTGGCTGTATCACAGATGAGACAAAAGTCATAATAGGGCATTTCGTAACTGTGGTGTGTCTGCTCGGTTCAATGTTTTAGATATTATGGACAATAATAATTCAGCACAAGTTAAATATAGAAAACTGTTCCAAATGTTGCGCCTTCTCTGATCTTTCTAGCAGCTTGACTGAAAGACTTGGACCAGCATCGTTTATATGCCTGTCGTATAGAACCTGTTATTGCTCAAGTTTTTGTCTGGACGTATTGGAGAGGCTCGACTGGCGACCGATACTCTGCACAGAGCCTGCAACTGGGAGCGTCACCCGTCAGAGTGACGTTTCATTCATGTACTAGGTCGGAAGACTTGACTGGCTACCCTGGGTTCTTGGCGTAGTGAAAAAGCTGTATTGATCACTCCCTCCAGTAATACGGACCAAGTCGTATTAGAGTATGAATATTTGTCTGTTTATGGGACATTGCAGGGGAATTGTGCAAGTCGCAGATACATACTCTACAGTGTAAGTATAAATATACTACTGCAGAATGGAAAAACATCAGTTTTGGCCTTGCCAATGAAATCAGAGACCGCAGGTGTCAGTTATGATCACTTAACTCATCTTCCGATTTGCTTCTCCGTCGTCGAGCTTCAGCTGCGGATAATCTTCTCAACAATCGTATTCCCGTATTTAGAACCACTTGCACCGACTTCTTCTGGTACATAAGCAACGCGGGGTTGGCCACGGTCGACAGTAAGCCCATTAGGGTGAACACGACGAACAGCACGTCCACAGTGCTCGACGTTTCGGGTGACTCGGGAATGATATAGCAGATCAGCATGACGCATTCTAATGGCGTCCAACAAAGTGCGAACAGAGCCAGCATGGTGCAAATACAATGATTGACGCGGAGTAACAAAGTCAATTGAGTCCGTTCGTGGTCGATGAAGGAGAGAAATGAGCGACGACTTCGATCGTCCGTCCCTCGGCGGGAAGCAGTCGATGAGTGGGTAACAATCTCGGAATTGGAACACGGTCTGGACAATCGCCTATGATCACCGCTGGGCACTGGAGCAGGAGCAGCCAAGAGTTGACTGGAAGAAGGGAGCAGGTGTTGCCGGGGGTTGGGTGCAGGTACATCTCTGGGTCCTTGGCCCAAATTGGGCGGGTATTGATCCTCAAATCTCAATCTCAGATTTAACTCTTGGTTCGTCTTTGTCATGAGATAGGTGATAAATGCCAATGGAATAGCGAACAGGACCGTGAATAGAGCGCAGTTGATCTCTTTTGTGTTAGAATCGTAGCTGATTGCGCAGAACCCGTATCCATCTACCGACACACCGAAGTAGACAGTCAGATCGTAGTATCTCACACTAGCTTTCAAGGGCAGGAGCAGGCAGATGCTACATAGCCACACACCACCTATGACAATAATATACAACAGGACCCCCGTGGCTCCGCTACTTCGCCAATGCCTAGAGGGTCTAAACACGAGAAAATGCCTTTCGAAAGCGATCAGTACGTAGGTCATCATGGTGACTACCACGGGCAGGGTCTGCAAGAGTGGTGATGCGTAGCATAACCAAGGCCCCACACGCCAGTGGGCCAATGATAGAACGAAAAGAGATAACGGAACGACTACTATGCTTTTGAATAGATCGCTGAGACATAAATTAAAGAGAAGGAAGTTGATAAAACGATGACACGATGTTTCAGTGACGATGGTAAAAATCATGTACACATTGCCAGCTGCTCCTGTCACAGCTACAACAGTGTAGAGTACGACGTACAGGGGCCAGATGGCCCGAAAATTAGGTTTCAGGCATGAAGAATCAGAATGGTTCAAACTGAGGATAGCCGCTTTGAGCGAGAGCAGTTCATCGGGTGATAACTGCCTGATAGCCGTATCATTCAACGGTATGTGCGTATGGTTGATTATTGGACATTCGGTCCAGCGAAACATGATCGGTGAAAGCTGTGAAAGTGACAGCAATAATTCCAGATTTGACGGATTTATACAATGAACTCTGCAATTAGTTTCATCAAAAAAGAATTCGGCAAACACGAACGGCAATTTTAGAAACTCGTTAGCTAATGAGGTGGGGGTTACGCCGTTCTAGGATCACAAATTTGCTAATGACTGCTACACGATTCTGAGACTAGGATGGAAAAATGTCACCGTCCAGCATGCCTAAAACGCCTTTATCGACATTCTGATCTGCGATAGTGGTTTACTGTATATTGTTCTGATAACAGTATGTTCTGTTGTAACCCTCGTGCCTGGTTGGCCACGGCAAGTGGGAGAGACGTCAACCTCTCAGATTGATGTTTCACTCGTAGGTACAGCAGCAAGACTTGCCTCGCCAACTTTCTGTCTCGCCGACCTTGATCGGCAACCTTTCTTCTGCGCCTGCCAGGCTTGGTTACACTGTTGCTGCGCTGGTCTAACCAATGCAAGATATTGTTTGTATTGGTACGCCCAAAGACCAGGGCAACTATGTAGATTTTCTGAGACGCATAACCAAAGAAAAACCATATTTGCGCAGCTAGGCTGCGTGAGTTTTTCGCCAATATCTCAGAATTTGATAAATCGTGCGTCGCGGCCGGATTAGGCGCTGCTTATCACGCTGGGTGCGCGCTTACTGGGTAAATCATTATGTAATGCGTCCCTTCATCCTCGATACCTGATCTTGGTGATGTGGTGAAACATGAACAAGATCGTTGAAGTTGCGGGAATGTTTTGAATAATGGCTTAAACCTCTTCAAGTCTGCATCGAAGATGTGCTCAGGAAGTTATTGAATTTTTCTTGGCGGCACCTTTTTTGACACACTGCTTTTCTAGAAAGAATGTGAAGCAAGTTTATGTGCAGGAGAGAGTACCGTTCAACCCCGACAGTGTCTTATTCACCGGGAAAAGCGACGAGACACCATGTGACCTCAAGTCAATCCCTAATCCAAATTAGTACCTTCACGATCAGGTTTGCTTTCGATTAGACATAAAAAGTGTCAGATTTGATTTGTCTTACCCTGCTCGAATGTTTCGGAATGTATTACCCTGTCGAAAGCCAGCTACGCTTTCCAAACAGATGAATTTGCCTTTTCCTGGCGCAACCCGCACGTACTCTGCGATTTTCTCTGGAAATGACAGTATTCCACGTGTTTGCCACTGCAGTCTGCCGTCTGGCGAAGAAGACCAGAAACTGTTATGACTGCATATCGACCACAAGGATTACATATCTATGATAGGCTATCGGGGGTCACATTGTTTGTTAACTCCATTTTCACCAAATAAACTAGCATATAGCCAGGGAATACGTATCAGTCATGTCGTCATCACTCGCACAAGCGGCTTCGTCTCTTCCCACGGCATCTCTGAATGCACTCCCAACAAATACTGACGATTTCGAACGCCGAAAGAAATGAAACGCTCAACCAAAGACCGACATAAGAGCCCACATCCGAAAGCATGACTTCTTGCTGGAAGGAGCGGTCAGACGTGTGAACGTCTCTACTGTGGCAGCTAAATCCTACCGTGACAGAAGGACATTCTTCTTGTATTATCGTGCTTGTGCGCTGATAATAGACATTGATTTTGGCATAGTTTTTCCTGCAAAAAAAAGTTGCGTGCTACGTAAAATAAGACCATGTTCACTTCTCTCATGCATTACTTACCTGTACGTTCTGACGCAAACGTCGTAAGCTATATCCTTCTGTATTGTGCATCGCTGGTGCTGAAAGGATGGCATGCAAACTGCAAAATGTACCTGAGTCGCCTGTGTTGCTGATCCGAGTCCCTACTCTGGTTGACACTCTTCTTATGGAGATTTTCCAGGCGAGCCCCTACAGAGTCATGAATGGCCAGCTGTTTCTGATATCCCCTGAAAGTTTTTGTGCTTTCCCACTTTCCCCCACTGGACCTATTGCCCCATTTTGGACTGGCCAGCGATCCTAATATGATCAGCTTGGCACCAAGCCAACAACTCTCACAACAGCTTTAGTCTGAGGTCTCCAGTAGAAGCACGACCGCAGTGGGAATCCTGCGCCAGCAGCAGCGTCCCACGAGGGTACTGAACGGTAACATCAGAAGGATGATGCAGTCGACCACAATTACCAGCTCCCGAGAACCGACTTACTGAACTAAGCTGTCGCCCCCCCCCCCCCCAGCCTCAATAGGAACAGAACTGCGACGTCCCTGGGCCAGTAAGTGGGACGTCGCAGTTTTACCAAATTGAGCTCTGCTACAAACCTCTGCTACACCAAACCACCAGGGTTTGTAGGTCTGCGAGCGTTGTGAGATGGCAATTCAGACATCCTGGTACCATACAACATTCTTAAAAATTTCGGTGTTAAACAAACAAATGCCGCCTATTTTCCATCACGGGGTCCAATTTCCGCTGAATTTTTTTATTTTATTCCATTAGGTCGCCATTGGCTGACCGTCAGCCGCTAATATTCAAAAACATGTTGTATGGTACCATGAAACATTTTGCGACCACTCGCAACATGAAGTCCTGATTGCTACCTCGCGACCTTCTTTTGTCCTCGTATGTGCACACTGTAAGTGTCACAGAGCGATTGATGTCTGTCCTCGCAAGTGGTACTGTGAGGGATATAGTGTTCGATATATCGTGTGATTAGGTCTTTTATGCCTGTCATCGACACTGCCCATTATGTTGCGTTTTTTGGTGATATGTGCCCTTGCCCATCTGTCCGCCTAGTCTCTCGTCGCTCTGCGGCCTCGCCCTGCCTCTTTGTCTTGCTGACTTCCTGTCTGGTGCCTTGCCGTCTTGGTGTGCCTAGTCTGCTCAGTCGTGTTGTGTTATGTTGCCTCGTGTGGTTGCTCAATAAACCTCTCTCTCGTATTGGCTTGTGTTATCGATATGGGAGATCTCGCCTTACGGCATCCTACAGTGCGATCAAAGACCCTATTCTGTACTCACCACATAGTCACGTGAGGGCCATGTCGTCCTCGCTATGCTCATGTCGAAAAAGCTTTGCCTGAAAACAGATTAGAGAGAGCAACTCTTGAACGTGCCGCTATATGAAGGCGGCACTACAGTAGAGTGATTTCTATTTCAGGCACTATATATACGTGTACTGTAGATACAGTAATCGGCGCAGCTATTTCCAGCGTGAATTCAGGGTCAATCGAAAGAGGCAAGGCTCAGGCCACTCGCAAACTTACCAACATGGGGGTGGACACAGGCAATTGGCCTTCAGAAACGTATCATTAGCCCATTCTATAACTTCGTTCACGCAGTCCCCTGAAAGCACAGTTTTTTATGCTAGGGCGAGTGAGCGTGATAGGCACGTACGATCTTCGACTCCACATGTGGACTCATTAAGCGGCAATGGCAACCGTGGATCCCCACATAAGCAATTGTTCAACAGCATCGACTGCATACAACTGTTGATGCATCCCTGAAACTACTCGTCATAGTCCTTATTCTAGTGCCCAGTCCAACAACTTACATCCAAACTATATGCAGTTGGAAAATAGTAAATCAGCCCCTCTTTTGTCATTGTACAATTATTGTAGGGCATGGGAAGTTTGTGCAATTGATTCTAGTACCAAGAGTAAACTTTTACTATTTGCACAGACCAGAATTTCAAGGTCTTACGTATGCCAGACTGAAAGATGTTTGAAATCCCATAGGGGCCGTTAGAGCGTCGACATCAGCCAGCACTGTATCGTTCTGAGTAGCTATGATAATGGCCATGGCTGCTTTGGCTGTGCTTCGCATGTAGTCTTGTTGATCGGTGAAAAGGACCAGTTCGAGACCTGTAAGAGACAATGCCATTAGGCGTAGGAAGGAATGAGACCCAGATTGGTCAGAAAGGGTCCTGTACCCAGCTCCAGCAAGCACTGCTGGAGCTGGTGCAAGCGTGCCTGTCTCCATATGTATTGTATACTATAGTGCAGGACGATATACGTCATCCTGTCAAACACTCCTTGGTCAATGCGTGACGCCAGAAACAGGTGAGCTCTTTGCTAGTCAACCCACTCGTACCATTGTCAGCTCCGGCATTATTGACAGTGTACAGTTCTGCCGATGAGTTCCCGTTGAAAGTGAAACAGTTCCCCAATGTTGGGTCCATTCTTTCGACCCATGCCCTTCAAAAAGAGTGACTATTCCACAGGCAGCCATCTGCTTTGCATACTCACTCTTCCCGGCATGGACGCTGGGCAAACTTGCATGACCGTATGAAATCATCTTTTTGGTACCCAATTTTTCGTAAAGCGTCTGGAGACACTGCTGCAGCAAGGAAGCGCCGGGCATCATCAAAAGCCGCATTCAGGGACTCGGTATCGTTCTGATACTAAACAGAAGTCAGAATTATAGGCCACTGCTAGGTCATAGGAGAGTCAAACATACCTCTTCCAAACGCATAGCTTCTATAAGCTGCTGAATCCGGGGTGGTATATCTGGAAAAGATCATATCGCGGGCTGCATCAGCTTCATCGAACCTCACTTGCCAACTCCACTTACTAACACAACGGGGTTCAATGCCGTGGAAATAATCCCATTTTCCAGTGTCTGTCACACAGTGAGTCACGTAATCACCAAGCAACCTCCAGTCCGTCCCACTGCAGCCATAGACAGCCTTGGTTTGGTTTTTCCTTCTAGCGTCGTTGTACTTGACCCAGCCATGATCGGGTACCACGTGCGGGCACTGGACTGCAGTACAACAGGTCACGGGCGTAAACTGTGGCTTAGCACGAGGGAGCAATTGGCTTACTGAAACAGACTGGTTCGGGCTCATCCCACGTCCCATCATTCTGGCATATACGATCAGTATTGTAATTTGATAGAACATAATTTTTAGCATCGCTATTTCTAATGCAAGTGTAAACTGCCACAATTCCGGGATACCGTTTGTCAGCTTTGTTGGCCCAACTTGGTATCAGTCGAACGTAACCGTCGGAGGGGTTCTTAACTGGGGGACATTGGGCTAGAAATCATAGGGATTTAAGCAAGCGAGATTGGGCTTTGGAATTCTACTACTGGAGTTTTCTCAATACACTTACGCAAGCAGGAAGGCTGCATGCCCCATTCTCCATCGTAACATTGCAAAGTATCCGATCCGATCAATTGATAGTCTGGTTTACAGTTGACCTTGGCACGCGTGCCGTGTTGAACTCGCACATCTGTTTCAGGTACGGGTTTACCATCCGAAGCCGTGTATATGATATTCACAGTTCCATTCATCAAAAGTCTTTTGCATCGTTCTACAACATGGCTACGATCATTGGCTCTTCATGCATATGAATGGACAATAACTTACGGAAACAATGACCCATCTCATGCAATCCCTTCCACTCGCTCCGTTCGTTCGCACTATCGACTGAGCATACAGATGAATTCGTGCCAGAAACATCGTACCAGGTTTTGTTGAAACAAAACACATATGCGGTTTGTCCAGCTGTGCACGGTTGGTCAGCACCAACCGCCAGTTTTAACTGATCTTTTCGCTCAGGTGCCATCGATCCGAACATATCACTGAAGTATGTGGCCAGTCCAAACACCTTAATCATGCCAGCGTCCGCTGCCTTGCTGGCCTTTTCTACATTAGCGCATCGTACGTAAGCATTGTCGAAGTATAGGGGTGCGCCTAAAGTTACTTATTCTTACTGTAAATCTACACTAGGGCCTCGGTGTGACTGTCGTACATGGAAGAGTAGCTGATAATCCTTGCGGCAGTTTGCCCCAGGATCCATCATTGCAGGTTAGAGTGATTGTCGTTACAAGCGTTTCGTGCTCTTCTTCTTTGTACTGCGTAATGGTTGCCTTGCTGCCATTTTTATTCATCTCATTATCGGTATATTTGATGGAGAAAAAAAGGTCGGGGTCTGATACAATCAGCTTCGGACAAGCACCTGCAAGGTAAATTGATTGACCATCTGTAAGAGCGCAAATGGTTGGCCAGAAGCCAATTGACGCTAGCAGCTAAGAGTTGACTCCAGACTTCACTCACGAAGACACTTGGGAACTTTAGCCCATGTGCCATTAGGCCCACAGTGAGCTTGCTGACTTTGTTCTCCACTGTCTGATGCGACGGAGCCTTGACCGAGGCATAATACTCTGGCTGTCGAACCAGGAAGCCGGCGCGGGTCACTGTATTCCACATACGCCTGATAAATTGTTAACTTGGGACAGGTCCCTGAAAGGCTCATTGTAGAGTGTGAGATTCTCCAAGGGCATCATCATAGATTTACTTGTGCAGTTCGGAAATTTGGCTGGCTCCCATTCACCCTTCTTCGAACATTCCACTGTGATGTTTGGTTTGTCCAGAAGAAACCCAGCAAAGCAAACTATCTTTGCTTCGGCTCCCTATTGGGAAAAGTGCTTGAATCTACCTAGGAGCACATTATCTGAGTAAGCTCTGACATACTGGCTGACGGGTGACATCCGTGTAAATCACATCTCCATTACTAACTTCTTCCATGAAATCGCATTGCACTGAAAAACATACAGTACAGAAATCATTATTGACAAAGCCTGCAGTCATGGCTGCACCATTCGCCTGTTGACGAGCTGATGATTACGCCTCAATAACTGGCAGTCACGCGTGTATGTTTTGTGAAACCAGGATTAATAAGACTAGGAGAAGAAGTCGCTGATCAAGCGATGGCCTCTCCGGCAGGATCTATTAGAAAATGCCTCACACCGCAATCGTGTGATCTAAAGATGCTGAATCCTTGCTTCGCCCTGGGATAAGACTGGTCCCCAGAGGACACTGGCCCCAATTACCCAAAACAGAATCCCGAGCGGGCTGAAATCCGTGGCTCCCCCCCCCCCCAAAAAAGGGCAGCCACAAGAGCAATTCCGCGTAGCCCACGAGACCTCATTGTACTGGAGTTTATTGCGAGCCACCACAAGGGCTGCATAGACTCCCAATTCGGGGAGCGGCAGCGCGTGTTGGCCGTCGAAGGGGTTCTGACTGACTTAGCCTGAAGTGGCAGTTCAGATCAGGAACTCTGGGCCGTTCTTCAATCGATGTCTGCAAATCAAACCAGTCACTCGACCTCGATCTCGGTCTCGAGCCTGGCCATGACTTAGGAGAGGTGAGCAGTGCACTGATAGGTGCGGAGAAGCTAGTCCGCGCCCATTACACTAGTCCTCAACCGATGGCTGCAAACCAAACCCGTCACTCGACCTCACAGGGTTCCCTAAACCTGCGCGGATAGATGCTGGTAAGTTTAGCCAAGCCTTATACACCACTCGCTCCAGTTTCGCACGCACCAAGGATAAAGCCACCTTTGCTCACCTGGGTACCTCGCTGGCGGCCACTCAGATGGTACGAAGTTATTTGGTGGCTCGTCCGGTCTTTGTTTTAGTTTGATATAAGTCGACATCTATAACATGAGTGCAAAGCTGCAAGACACAGTTGATGTAGTTCTGCGATAAAATGGAAAGCAGCTTACCAAAGCTTGGAACTCCAAGACACCATTGGTTATCATTGCACTGGCACTGTACGGATTGAGACTGCATACGGTGACCGCAGGAAACTTGAGATCTTCTGACTGCAGCTGGAATCGCACGCACAGTATGCCAACAGTCATGATGCTACAGTATTTCTAAAGACCAGGAGCTACCGATTTATCATCACCCTAAAGGCAGGATTTATCACCTAGGCTGCCATGTGGAAGGGCCACATGCGCTAAAACGCAAAATTGAGTCTCAAGTGCACTACGGGGAGTTCAATAAAAGCAGCGCTCTCTGCAATTACGTAATCAATCAGCAGGTCACTGCAGATGAGGATCAGCATGCAGTATTCTGACGAAATGCACCCACTAAGTTTTGGCGCGGTCAAAATATGCAGCCACGCCCACACTTGACACCACCACACTTTACACGCGTACACCTTACCTTTAACTGCACCTCCTTGCCATAGGAAAAATAATTGGTTATCACCAAACCCACGCAATAGACACAAGCCACAAAGCATCCAATAAAACAAACCACCCAAAATATTCTTATCCAAATCCGCCATGGCATAAGAGCGTGGTACAATCCAGGTGTGCTGCTCAAAGATGCCAGCGTCGGTTCTTCATCGTCCTCTGATAATTCTTCGGGGCTTGGTACTTGGATAACTGGCTTTTCAATTTTTAGCCATTTCTGTGTTTTGCGCAGGGTCATTTCTCTGAAAATGCTAGAGCGCGGCCTGGAGCCTGGCAGAGTAAGACTGCTAGCAACCTCTCCAGCATCTCCCTCCCGCCACACACCCTATAATTCTAAAGCTATGATTTGAGGTAACGGGTTCATTAAATAAAATTCTCTTCCTTGGCAACTTCTCAGAAATACCAATCGAAATTCCAGACCCTCCCGTCCATTATTCGGGCGGATATACGGATCGCTTTATCACCGATAATGGATAGTCACAGCTAAACTGTTTGTTCCTGCCTATACTTACCCTAAATGAATGACAGTGATTACTGTGGCTGATAGTCCTCATAAGTTGCGTGAATTCATAGGCATTCATTCTCGTACTGTACAAAGTGACCCATTTCTATTGTGCATTGTTCAAATCATGGCTCCATATACTGCGGAAAGACCTCAAACACGTGCCCAGCTTGAATTACCAAAAAATGAGCACCAACATTCGTGCATACTCCATGAACAATCCCACTCAAGTACCCATAGGTGAATCAACGAATAGGAAAAGATCAGTGCAAGGCAGTCAATGGCTACATTTGCATATTCAACCTTGCTTTTCCGGCTCTTCTAGGGCGTGACGCAGTTCATCGAAATGACGAACGAACCAACGCGATCCTTTCAAGACGGACTCGCGTACCTAAAATAACAACTAGTCGCACGACGGGACTCGCGCCAAACAGTTTTTCATTTACCTCATTTCCGCCGAAACCAATGAATGCGTCGGCGGGAGGTGACGCCTCCATGTCAGTCGCCCCATCGCCGATCATTACCAAACGTTGATATTCGTTACGATGCTTGAGTAAGCCGCAAACTAGTTTCTTCCCGCCGCTATCCGACGTCGGTTGGCTCAGATCGAAGCCACGATAATTTCCTGAAAAGAGCGTAAATAAGATAGATGAGTCCATTAGATCGAGTCTGGCCAGGCTGATCGTGAGCAGTCACGCGGGCGGAACACGGAAAACCAGTTAATTCACGTGTAGTTCATCAGGTTCGTGTAGGCGTGACCACCCGTACAGAGTACAACTACGGAAACTATACTAATCGGTTAGGACCAACTCAAGCGTAACAGCTTACCATCCTCGTCAAACTGCAGTACGTTGGCGAAAACGTTCTCTTCTGGAATATTTAGTAGCTTGGCCACGGGCAATATAATGCGCGAAAAGCCGCCAGATACCAAATAAACATCCACGCAACGTGAATGCAACGTTTTGACCAATTCCCTTCAAAGATTTGAACTGAAAGATAACCTTGGACGATTGAGAAGCAAGCTACACTTACTGGATGCCTGGCGTGAATCTCGGTGGTCTCAGTTTCAAAAAAGCCTCCAATTTTTGACGGCTGGGTTGAATTAAGTTTAGTCGAGCGCTCAGCGCTTCACGAAATGATAAGCCTCCGTTCATCGCCACTTTCGTTCTGAAAATATAAAAAAGGTTGCAAGTGGCAGCAGATCCTTTAGACGGGCCTTGCACACTGGTATTTTCCGAGATAAGCACTAGCTTCATGCTTGCTGATCTCCCTCCCCCACCGCACAAATACGTCAGCGGTTACACAGGCCCAGTTTGCAGTGTCAGATCAGCGCTTATAAATCGATCTGCAGGGGTGGGAATGAAACCCAGCAACACGGATAGACGAGCTGCACCGCGTCCCACTGCCTGCGCCCTTACTGGCGCGTGTCCGACTACGGGCCCACCAAGTCATAGCGTACGTCTCCCTGCATCTTCCAGTGCACCTATCTGCGTTTCATGTGTTAAACCATGCACACGTCCCCTCGCAAGCAGTCGGTCCAATGCAAGCTGGGAGGGCACGGGAATTTGATGTCTTCTCTCGGGAGTAGGTTCCTACGGGTAGGGACAGCCTGGCTGCACTGAGCAACCCGAATGATTGCCTTCTGTGCACAGGCAGTCAAGAAAAGCCCGTCCACCCACACCTTCACGATTGCATCATCCATCCTCTCACACTTACACTTCTGAAACTTGTTGGCCAACTCCACAAAATTCGGCCAATTCATCGATGGCCTCGTCCTGGCATACTGTCGAATCGACATCGAAGCAAACGGCATCGCAATGGCGCCAAATGTATCTGATATCGTCGTTGGTACTCATCGGAGAAAAGTGTCTCGCTCCGATCGCCCCCAAAATCGTTGTCTCACTGGCCAACAGCGATTCGGCTAGGCTAACCTTATTCGCGTTATCGAGCCCGTAAATATCCATGATTATACGATTAGGTGAGATTTTATACAATGAATAGAAAGTACGAAGATAGAAAAGTTTGCACTTGGCGCTACCTACTAGGAGTTTGGCCGCCTTTCCACGGCAGGCAGACAGGATGGAGATCCAAGTACGAACAAGTTGGCTCGATACGAGGCAGCCAAAAACGAGCGACGAGACGTCCAATGCGGCAACTACAAGAATGAATAAAGTGTGAAACAAGTTTGCATATAATCTGCCCATGCGCGCACCGGAAGCGCTACTTTTGTAACTAGTGCGCGCCGCCGACGAGTGATGGATGGCGAGCACAGGAGCGAGACCAAGGGCGGGTCCGGACCACTGCCCTATTCTTCACGTGCACCATCAGGCAAAACACGAAACGTCACTTTGATTTTCCACGCCGAGGCGTTCTAGTGATGCATTAAGTCGACATCGTAAAGTGACCCCGATCAGCACGCCGAGGGCATGCAGATGAAAAAATTCACTGCACTTCGACCTGCGTAGGCAGTCTCACAGGATAGGTATGAATTTGCCATATTTACCATACAAAATCACGCCACCCGAGTTCGTTCGTTTTTCGAGCGGTGTTAAAACCAGACCGCAAATATCTAGGCCTGTAGTCATCACGTGACATTCGCATAGTTGAAAGCTTGCAAGAAAAAAGCTACGAGAAATTCTAACATCTGGAAAAAAATCAACGACCACGCCCACACGCCGCTCAACCAACCGCAACAGAAACGCACGCAAGGCAAGTGTCTTTTGTCTTTTTTTTTGTGTTACCGTACTTTATCAACCGCGACGCACGGCACATTACGGAAGGTCCCTGCCGCTTATATGAGGTTCAAACTCGGGCGAATGTAACGCAAATGATATTTTGGCACCGTGAAAAAAGCCGATTATATCGAATTGCGACCCGGATTTTAAGAAAAACTGAAAAAGCCAAAACGAAGTCCTCTGAATTTTGGCCATGTTTTACACATACAGCGAAAACCACTATTATGCAGTAAACTATAAAATCCCACAGAAATAGTTTCACAATTAGAGCTTCTAATTGCTAATTACTTGCACTATGAAATATTGGCCAACTTTGGCACTTTTGCACTTTGTCCTCCCAATAGGCTTTGGCTTAGGCTTAGGCTAGGATAGGCTAGATTTAGCGAGAAAATCAGTGATTTCAAACCTCAGACTTTTTGAGACTCTATTCCCGATCATTTTAGCGAATTTAAAGAAACGACGAAATCAGGAAAATTTTTTCGGTCGTTGGCCGAGGGTTTCAATGAATTCAACGATATTGACCCAGTGACGTCCTATTGTCAAATAACGTTCTTACATGCGGCGTAAACATTGCGCCAACTGCGAGATGAAAAAATTAGTTGCTATAGCCGAATTTTTCTTACTGTACAGTACAGTCGAGTCCACTTACAGTCGCAGCGGATGATGTCACAGTCCGGTTATTCTCACAGGTTTTCGAAGCCCCGAATTTTTTACCCACACTTTGTGTGTATTTTGAGTTCGCTCACACTGAATTTGGTCTAGTTCGCATAAATTTCTTGGCCAGGCGGGACAAGTATTAAAAAAGCGTCACAGTTACTCTCTTGGCAGTCTGAAACAAGAGCAAAATCGTCAAAAACAAGGATTACTCGCAAGAAAGCGCTTGCATGGAGGCGCATCAGCTTTGATCTGACTGATCCTTATAATTTTGATTTCTCTGGTAACAAAAACTGTTGAGAAAGCGCTTCGTCTTTTAAAACGCTTGGAATATATGAAAATGACACAATATGGCGATAAAACGCATAAAAGTAAAGTTTTAACCATTTTAGAGTGTACTTCGGTTTTAGTCACAGTTCCGATATTGTCACATTTTCTTTTCGTCCGGAGCTGATACTAAGCGGACTCGACTGTATGTCCAAATTTCTTACAAGTCGCTGCTATGCAAAAGAGAGGCCAAGAAGACCAGTTCTTCACTGCTTATTAGCAGGACTTTTAACTGGATTTGAATGATTGCAAGAAATTTTCGAGACCCAACTCCATTTACAGAACTTCGAACTTACGATTTTCTTGTTTGGCATTTAGGTTGCAAAATATACTGTATGGGAAAAATGCTTGAAACTTGCGCTGCTGAAATCAAAAACTTTTCTCGTCTCTCCAGCATGGATCTGAAGTAGAGGACGGTGGTCCTATATTCGTGCTCGACTTGATCTATGATCTGGATCTATCTTGATCCTGGAAGCTCCTAAAAATCCACGTCATTTTATTTTGCTCTAAAACTTGCATTTAATAATTTTTTGATTTGAATTTATTTAAATGTTCGTTAGCCAGATGCCGTCATCTGTGCAAATACAAAGTTACCCACAACCAAAATCATGACCAAGATTAAAATCAGAATGAACCCAACGCATATGACGAGTATGACACACAAGGAGACGACTGAAACCAACGCGATATTCGACACCCGGCAAACGAGAAGCCCTCGAGGTTGTACTTCAACCGGTCCACGTTAACCAGTTCTGCAATTTCAAAGCAAAGAAGAATGCAGAGATACCTGTGCAATTAGCACTTCACTGTCTGCAGGATATATCTGGCGCTCGACCCTGTTGCCAGTATCGACCGATCCCATCCTGGGTCTGGATTGGCCCGATTCCGATCCTATCCGACCAATACGCTTCAAAAGAAAAGATTGATGATGATGACGTATTTGGCACTGCGCCCTCTTCTGTTTCCTCGCTGTCACTCTGTCAGACCGCTTCAAAGGGCACAGGAAAGATAACCACCGCCTAAAGCGGGATTTGAGAAAAATGGGATTGTCTCGTCAAAGTATGCCACACCTTCCTTATCATTTTCTAGCAGATGAAGCTAGGCGAAAAATTTTAGTTACCTCCGGCCATCAAAGTCAGGCCATGCCACGTGGTGAAATGACCACTGTTCCCCTCCTTCTATCTCCACTGGAACACTGGGGCATCCTGCACTAGCACTGGCTTACTCAACAATAGGGATTCTCCGAACACTGAACCAAGCCAGGCAGGCGTAGGAGGGAGGTGGCCGACCGAAGTCGGCGGGAGAAAAACTCCGACTCAAGCAGGAAAGTCTTGCGACTATACAGTACCCACGGCTGAAACATCAACCCGAGGGGTTGAGGCCTCCTAGCCTAGCCATGGGGGATCAATAATCCTCTCCCACTCGCCTTAATGCGCAAGGCACTAGGGTTACGTACATTCCTCCCATCGACAGAAAAAGCGACGACCCAGTCGCTCATCCCGAAAGGAAGACCTCCCGCTCTCCTGAGGGCCCTCGATTACTCTCTCCTCGCCATGGCCCACCAGGCGCACAGGTAACAACGCTGCTGATCCTTGATAGCTGACGCAATGTATCTTCGTTGGGATTTCATCTCTCAACCTGGAACACAACGACGGTACCAGCACCCACGACTTTATAAACCGACCTCTATCCGCAGGGATTGAACCCTGGACCAGCACGCCCCGACCGCTCCCTACCCAACAATATGGATTGACGAATGACGAAAAACTGCACGACCGCGGCCGCACCAGTAATGGCCATACGTCAAAGGTCGTAGGTTTTGGCGCCTGATTATCACTTGTCATTTTCAAGATACGAGTATGGGAATATGGCAAGGGAGAAAGAAGCGATTGTATTCAAAAAACGAGTTTCTTATCCGCGATGAAGCAGTTCGAATTCCGCGCTACAATTTCTCAAATGCGATTTTTCAGGGACTGCCGCGCAACACCTGAATTCGTCTTCGAAAATTGCGCTGCTTATTTCAGCATAAATTATGAAGTTTTAAGCATAAATTCGCTCAAAAACCACAGCAATTAACTTGTCAGATTAGGCGATTACGCAACAATTACTGGTAAAATGCCACAACGAATGCCAACAATTAAGGTAAATTCTCTCCTCTCATATCCACAACAACAGGTTTGAAATCATCCGGTTCTGAATCAAAATCCCATTTAAAAGACTTCTTTAAATATTTTTTGAACTTGATGGCCTTTTCACGCAATGCTCGACTAACATCGGCCGTTGATTCGATCGATGCAAATAGATTCGATAATGTGATGGTCAAAAAGTTATTCCTCGATACAATATCGACAAAAAAATCCGATGGGCATTCTTTCAATTGGAAAAATAAAACTGTTAATAATTTATCGTACAATTTTTCGTGTTGGACGATAGCGCGTTGACAAGCGCACAAAATATGTACGAGCCGTTTCCATTGTTCGAATCCTTCGTAAACGTGGCCCATTAGAAAGCACACGAATGCGAACTGCAATTCGGCCAGAATATGAGATGGCGAATCGAAGGTGCGTAAAAGTTCGTCAAAAGTTTTGTCATTTTTGGCGGAAGGAATCTGAGAAAAGCCAATCTCGGTGCCAGCTCTCAGTCGGACAATTGGGAGACCCTAAATGAAGAAAATATACATTTGTAGAGGCTCGACTGGCAATCGATACTCTGCACGGAGCCGGCAGCTGGGAGCGTCACCTGTCAGGGTGACGTTTCAGCCATGTAATACCGCAAAGGACTTAGTAGGCTGCCCTGGGTTTTTGGCGTGGTGCAAAAGCTCTACCGGTCACTCCCTTCAGTAATACGGACCCAGTCGTATTGCACATTTTGTCGTATCTACTGTAGACTTACACAAGGGTGGGTCCTTGAATTTGATTAATGCGGGGCAAACGTTGGTACAGCCAACAGAGAGATTTGGGCTTATCTGTCTGTGGGTGTCTCATTGCGACATGACTGCCGAAAGCGGGACAATATCAATGGTGGCTGTAACCAGACGGAAACTTCCACTTATATTTGCCCGTTCCCCCTCGCATAGCCCCATTACATTTAGTCTTTCCTAATGCGTCCCTCGCTTGAATGTGCCCCCCCCCCCCGTTCAGGACCCATTAGAATTCTTATGCCGCTTATCGAATATTCCCACCCACCTGGACAATCTTACACAGGACATGTTATGATACCACCTACCCACTATTCTCCAGTAGCCTATGTCCTCCCTCAGGCCACTTACCTGCTCATCGACGAACCGCTGCCGCACTGGATGCTCTCGATCGACACGTTGAGTGCTCGTTCCAGCTTCGTCCTCCTCCTTGTATACCAAATCGGACTGCGCAGTTATCTTGCCATTCTTCGGATGCAAACGGGACACATCTGCCTCCCCGATTTCGCTGGTCAAAGAGTACCATTTTTTGTAATGTTCGTAGGGATACGGGCCAAGAAATTGATCCAGTTGAGTCAGATTCGAAGCAAACCTTTCTCGTTCGTCATCATTCTCCGTATCTTCGAGCAGATCTGAAACGTGAAATCATATTCAAATGCTCAAAATTTTTAACTGAACCCTGAACCAGGCACTCACCTTCATTTAACTGATCCCACTTGCGAATAATCAATTCTCGCTCTTTAAAATTGTGGAAGAAACCAATTCTTGCAGCGCGTCCGCCCCGTTTTCCAGTGGCACTAGAACAGACGCTTAATTGTAGACTTGCTGGTTATGAGAATGAAAATTCTGCAGTATACTTTCCTGAATCATACTTCTCAGATTACTCATCTTATAAAGACCGCCAATCTATACCTGCTAATGTCTATACACGTGAAAAGTGAGTGGTACGAGAGTGGTATCACGGGGCGCCGGTTTTACAGATGGTGGTAGTTCCGCCCAGCTTCGCGAAGTTTGACCAACCTAGGAAGGGGAATTGCAAGGAGTTTTACGGGAAGCACTACAGAAATAAGATTAAAGTTCCGATCGCTGTGAGAGGAATAGTTCTTAAGCAGCTCTATGTCTTTATAAGATGAGTAATCTGAGACCTATTCGGAAAAGTATACTGCAGTTTTTTCATTCTCATAACCAGCAAGTCTACAATTAAGCGTCTGTTCTGGTGCCACTGGAAAACGGGACGGACGTTCGGCCTCTTACCTGAGCCCCCTAGTGCATTTATCCCCAGGGTCTCTTAAAATTTTTCACGGTATCACGGCTCATGCGGCATGTTCCCACGTTCAGTATTGGTAAAATCACTGGTACTAATGTACTTTACGGGGCGCAGGGAAATTTCCGAAAAGCGAAAAATTTTCTAAATTTCGTCAAGACTTAAAAACTTTTCGCGCCCCGTAAAGTGCATAAGTGCCAAATCACTCAGAGACAAAATTAAAAAGAAGATTCCTTATACTTGAAATAAACGAAGTGAATTCCGGGTGGAATCATTTTGATACCCTTGAATTTTGGTCCAGTCGTCCAAGAATTATAATCAATTCCGAATTCCGAACCTTCCGGCATGTCCAAGATAAGCAAAGTCGCTCCACGAAAGAATAGTTCTTTAGCCAAATCTTGATCCATATTGGACCTAGTTTTTGAAACTTTGACACCCGCTGAAATCAAATCGTTTCGAGCTCGCTGCGCTATCTCCTCGAAATCGAACGAACGACGACGACCGACCTACAGTACTCGTACACAAATATTTGATGTTCAGGTACAGTACAAATAATCAGCGCGAAGCAGAATCGATTGTCTGCAAGTTCTACTTTCCATACTGTGGCCCTACGTTGGTTCTGCACTGTAGTAAAGTTTCTGACGTGGACCATTGTTGGTTAGCAACCATTGATGTCCAGCAATATCTCCGGCTTTGGTGTTTGGGATTTGTCATTTGTGGCCTGATGCGAGTAAGTGCTAGTTCGGACATCAAGAGCAAGTTTCAGGCCTAAGCAATTTTTGTTTCAGTTCTTTCCAGAACGTATAATTTGTTTATTCATGTCAACAGCAAGCGAACTGATGGCAGCCAAATTTGAGGGTGTGCATACGAAATGTCGTGGTGGTGTTTATCCTCGAACTGAGGTGAGTGCAGCGGGAAAGTGTCGTGGCATTTTCGGGAGGTTCTGACCTATTTGTGAGTACGAGAATATTGTATTGCTGTCGTATGGTATCATTTTGCGCCAGGGCAATTCAATTATTACAGGTGAGGGCTGAATTATCACAGCCGTCACCTGTAATTGAACAGGGGGGACTGACGCTCGCGCGCCATTAGAGTTAAGAGATGTGCGGGTATTCCTGTAATTTGGCGACCCCACGGATTTCCAAGGTGAGATTTTGCTTGTGAAAACACCGCCTACAGTAGTTTTATAATGGAGACACCAGCTCATGTTCATGTTTTACCACATCACCAAACGCTTATGCGCACTCGAGGGTGAAGGGACACATTTTACACGAAATGATTTACCGGCCTGCGAGTCGAACGCTCGCCCGTGACTGCGCACTCGGCGTGAGAGGCAGACGCCTAACCCACCAGGCCACGAGGCCGGTGGGTTAGGCGTCTGCCTGTGCTAGGCGTCTGCCTAGCTAGTCCTATGCTTAAGTAAGCTTGCCTCTCCGGTATGGGTGTTTTTCTAGACAGATTTATCCTGACGGACGGGACATGTCGGCCTATTGTACAGAGGGAGTTAGCCGATTCCACATCCAGACTGGTCTAACACAATGTTTTGCTGGGGCTGATATCTGTTCCGAGTATTCCCTTTTGAAATCTGGTTGAAAAATCTCCTTTTACTTGACTGACTGCAGAAACTAACTCGTAAGAGATACTTCGATTGTTTCTTTAATCTTGAAAATTTCCCTTTGTCTAAAAAATCACTCAATCTGTGCGCAATCAATGTTGTCTTCATTACACAGAGAGAATTTTTTCCCTGATGTCTGCACCAGAACAGAAATACCAGTGTGGAGTCGACGACTGACTGATCGCGGGGCCAAGTTCGACCCCGTGGATGCTTAGATTGCTTTGACTATTCATTGTCGTCCTTAATTCAAACTGAATTGTTTTCTAGGTGAAACGAGCCAACGTACCCGATGATAAGGTACCGTGGTCTGTTGAATGGCCTGATTACAACCCTCCAGAATTCACTCATCCCAAAGTTTTGAAAGCCCCTTGGGCAGATCCAGAGTTAAAGTAAGCATGTCTTATTGGTCAAGTGTACCTGAACTGGTGCAAGCAGATATGGTTTTATAGCGCTAAAGATTTCTATCCCAAGTTCAATGCTTTGGACGGAAAGGTCAATCGTGTGAGTCACGAAGGGAAGTACGAAATCGTTAATGGAGTACCCCGTAATCCGCATGGCCGGACTGGTATACGCGGTCGAGGCGAACTGGGTCGATGGGGCCCTAACCATGCTGCTGATCCTATTGTGACTAGGTAAGTTTGACTTTTGGCTTTTCGAATTTAACCTTTTGTGCTTTTTCAGATGGAAACGTGCAAATGGAAGCAATGTCGTTGAGAAACATCCTAATAGCGGAAAACCAGTTCTTCAATTTGTGGCAATTCTTAGAGATGATTGTCATCAATGGGCGATACCTGGGGTATGTTTCTTTGCTTTTTGTAAAAATTTTATGTGTTAGACCCCATGCCGCCCCACTTACCCACGGGACCTCCAGCCAGTTTTGCCTATAGCCGGCCAGCAGTCATGCTATGATGAGCGAGGCTGTGAGGTGACCTGCTGTCACGGCAGCTTCCCTCTGTGTGTCTCCACTAGGAGCACCTCCACGCTAGGGCATCCTGCGCCAGCACCAGCATCCCAGGATGACATTGGGCGAGAAGGAAGGCACCTTCCCGACTGGTGTCCGGGAACCGGTGTCCTGATTCTCTACTCATTCGGCGTCCGCCACTTGACAGTACTGGGAGTCGCCCAGAGCCAGGTGTGCAAGGCCAGCGACGGACTTACTAAACAGCCGTCCCCAGCCGAAACAGAACTGCAGCCTCTTGGTCAGGGTTGCTGGCCCAAGCAATGCGGGACCAACGCCTTAACCACCTTAGCTACCGCGGCTCTTACCTAGGGTATGTTGCTTTGCAGGGCCAGTCATACGTTTTGTCACAACATAGCAGTAGAAGATGTAGGGCTGAACAAAGATTTATGGCCAAAGTTTATCAGCATCATATGCTACCATGGGTCCAGTGGCTGTTAAGTAATGCCGCGCTGTCAAAACTGTGACAGTTTTTGATCCAACGTACTCTGTTTTCTTTCGTGGCTGAACGCATACCTACAGTAGCAGGATAAGTTCGACGCTCCGATTTACGACGCGATTATTTTTTAGGGTATGGTCGATCCTGGAGAACAAGTCTCAGCTACTCTGAAACGCGAATTTGGTGAAGAAGCGCTAAGCAGCATGACTGCGAAGTCAACAGAAGAAATAAAAAAAATTGAAATAGCTATCGGGAATTTATTCGCCAAAGGTGGTGATCGTATTTACGCGGGATATGTCGACGATCCGAGAAATACGGACAATGCTTGGATGGAAACAGTAGCTGTGAATTTCCATGATGAACAAGGCGATTCGGCCGGAAGTGTCGATTTGAAAGCAGGCTCGGATGCAGCTGCCGTGCGGTGGACCGATATGAGTTCCGATTTGCCCTTGTATGCCTCACACAAGCAAATACTTGCCCTCGTTGCGGCTTTGCGTGAAGCTCATTGGTGAATTAGTGCTCTAGGCGCCGGCTGTCCACTGGATTTTTCTGTGAAGTTGCAGCACGAATGTTGTGATGGTGTGGTGATTCAAGCAACCAATGCCGTGTTAGCGCTCTCACTTATGCTTCCGTGCATCGGTTGAACTTAGAAGCATTCTTCACTTTGGAAGAGCGCGGATAGTTACATATTGTATGTCCCAACAAGAAAAACTCCACTGCTCGGTATGCTGCCATGTGCCCCCAGCATGCTCCAGGGACGAAAAGCCTCTATAGAAGCCGGACAAAGTCATTTTATCTGACCAAGTAATTGAAGCCTTTCTCTCAAATTTTGTATTACATGCAGTAAGAATGCAACGACGATGACGTATCTTGTCTAACCACTTATCTAGAAGAGTAGTTTTCTGGGACCTCAGGCTTCAGGCTAACTGACAAGCTGGAACCAAACTCCCGTCGTATGTGCAAAGACAGGTATGACTCCATCACTACGGAACGGAGGGGTTCGAGGGGAACTATTTGAGGGGTGGGAAATCGACATTTGCAGCACCTTTAGGCAATGCGAAAATTACCAAGGCATCCATGCTTTTAGTCCTAAACTTGGCTCAGACTTTCTTGTAGCGAATTGGCTTGCTGCAATAAGCATAGTTTTCTCACTTTGTCTATAGCGTGGGTGAAACTGCAAACTGTTTCAAGTATTTGGATATTCAGCACTAACTCCTGGGGAATGGAGGGGGAAATACCAATCGACTCTTGGAGGGGACTAAGCGAGGGGATACTAAAAGAGCATTTACATTGCAAAAACATTTTCAAATTCCGCTCATATGCGGCACAGAGGTCCATCTCACACGTACGATAACTTTGTGCTAACGGATTGCGATTCAGATAAATCACTGATCGTGAGTAGACACTATGTAGAGGGAGAAAAGTCTGAGTCTAGATAGATGGAAGTATCGTTACTTGAAACATGGCTTCACGTCAAACTTATGTTCCATGTTCCACATGGCATTGGAGAAGATCCATCGAAGCATTTTTTGGTGGCGTGCTTATCTGAGGGTATGGCCTACCGCTTGCCCGAACAGCAAAGGAAATTTAGCTGAATCAATAAGGGCGATAACAGTCATTATATTCCCTCCTGTCTGATCCCCCCGCCCATTATCGAGCCACATATTATCTGATAGAATAGAGGATCTGATTGGCACCATCGATCAAGCAATTTGAGCTGCAAGGCTCCTAAGCTAAGTGCTTTTCATTATAGTCTATTTTCGTTAGAAATTATACAGTGTGTCAGACATTCCATGGTAGTCTTTAGCTAAACCCCTGTTCTAGCTTCCCATCCAGGTATCCATCAAGGAGACGAAATTATGGACTTCCTTCAAGGATAGCCGCCATATTTTTTGGTGATAGTTGCCTAGATGCTCGATCACCAAGACAGGTAATGAGCCGCTTGCTCAAAGGGCATCCAGTTAAAAGTCAAGCATCCATGGACGGCTGGGTGTATTTTCTGCAAAAACCTTTAAGCTTCCCTGCAGGCTCTCTTTCTCTCTCGGTAACTGCTGAGAATGGGTCAGTTCAGTTTGCGTCAGGTTATTATATTCACGTTTTGGATCTATGTCAGTTTGATGATATTACTATCCATCTCCACAACCTTCGTGCATGGATGTCAAGCGGGTGCAAAGAAGGGAGTGGGAGAAGGCAAGTATTTCAACGTGTGGGTCCATGGTAGGCGGTAATACTAACCTCTATCTTGATGAAGTTTAGGTTCAGCTGCAACTACAGAGGCGGTATACGAAGCAAAATAGAGCTCAGACGAGTAGACGCAAAAGAAATAAACGTTGCTGCATTAGTTTATGTTGAGTGTTTTTACAGTACATAGAAGCTGTATGTTCACCAGACTGTAATACCGTGTCTTACTCGAGATCTACAAAGCGTATTCTGCAACCTTCCAAAATACAGGCATGAACGAAGGAGGATTTTCGTCGGGATTTATATCACAACTTATTCAAGTTCACATTTCTCAAACAAAACGCTTTTCTTTTCGGCTTCATCACACTCTTCTGACCCTACTATCATGATCAAATCCTCCCAGGCCTTGGGCGCTTAGTGAGGGAGGCGTACATTCCAGACGGGGACATCTTAGAGCACGTCTCTGATTTTTCATATTTGTTCACTGCAGTGTGTGTATTTGCTGATTCGTGATGCAAAACTTGCACGGAGTAAGCTTTTACAAGTAAAACATTTTCCTGATTGTGTACGAGTAGAGAACTAATCGCGCTCCTCACAGCAAATATCAAAATTTTTTGAACACACGGCATGCACAGCAGACCACAAAAACTTATTTTTAGCTTGAGCTTTGATCTTTGAGCGACTTTTGATCACAACTGCATCGCATGCTGTATGCCTGGAGTGAAGACTAACGTTAGCCTGCCAGTCTTCACTCAAGGCATGCACAACATAGACGTTCATGAAGAATGAATTCAGCACGACTCATAAGCCATCCCCCCCCCCCCCCTGAATAAGTAACGTACAAGCAGTCGGAGAACTTTCACCAGCATTTATCAGCCAAGACAAAGACCTTATAAATCCGTGCACATAAACCTAATCTGCACGCCACGAATTGTTCACCTCGAAATCACAGTAGAGTCGAGATGCAAAAGTAGAAACGGCATATGCGGGTAAGATCGAGGGATCTGATAATGGCTGCCTATAAAGCCGCTCCCACTTGCGCGAAGATCTGCCTGGCGGTCAAACCTTCTAATCACTGTTACCAAGAAGGGGCCATCAGCGTCCCTCAGCGCATCTTCATTAAGAGCATCCCCTCTCGAGACCGCAATTTAGTACTCACAATCAGTTGCATGCTGTACGCTGATTGTATGCAGTAATCCTCAATCAAGATCTTGCCGCAAGATGATAATTACGGCACTACTACCTCCCGTCAGAAAATATTCAATGAGTGCTCACTCGCCAGGAAGAGATGGTTGCTCAGTAACTTCGACTACGTTGTTGTGACCAGGTTCCTGTTGCTATTCAAATAGCGAGACAGTATTGATAACAATTAAAATATACTTCTCCTGACGGCAAGTTTATCAACTCATTCTTTACTGCACGACCATAATTGAGAAGAAGATAAATGAAAGGCCTGTTAGAGAGGGCTTATCGTTAGTTCAGACTGACATTAATTTTTGTTTACCGACGGGAGCTCGCGATAAACAATAATCGCTCAAACCATAAACCTGAAGAGCCAGAACACCTCATACATTTCTAAATATATCATACATCAACTGGAGCGATCAGGAATCACTGAACGCAAGGCCTTGAAGTGCCCATAATACTCGGAGACTGGTCGTCTAACGCGCGAGCGACAAGCTGCCTAGTCAAACGCAGCATCCATACGAAAACGAGAGCCTAAATGGAAATTCGAGTTTCTAACGTTATTACAGGGGTTTGATTTTTGAAACAATAATTACGTGTGGTCTCCAACGAAGGGCGCTGGTAGATTAGTCAAAGCTCACGTACAACGTCACTTTGTTGGTTTGATTCTGAATCATGGTTCGGAGAGAGAAAACAAAAGCATTGCTGCGCCAGTTGCAACAGCACGTGAATCCATAAATCGTCTGATCATAAAAACCATGGTATCGGGGGACAGGTGTCAAAAACACACTACCCTTATCCTGGCGCCATACCAGCTAGCTGCTAGGCAACTGTCTATTTGAGACTCTCAAGTAAATATCTCCCAGTCCTTGATCAAGTTTCTCATTACTGAGGCTTACTTGAACTAGCAGTACGATCAAAAAGGTTGTCGCAGGGCGTGTTCTCGTTTAGTTTTCTTGTGGGAGAAAGCCCGTTGACATCGGCGGATAAACTACGGATCTTGGTATATGCCACAGGTGATCATGCCAGCCAGACCTAAGCCTATGAAGGGACAGCGATTGATCCAGCTGGCAGTGATGCTGATTTGTTTTGCTGATAGTGGTGATCTTTGCCAAAGAGGAAATGTTGGCAATGATGGTAGGGACTTATTTCATTGGGAACTTGGGTTACCAACCGAATGGTCCAAAACCCCGAATATTTTTTAGCTTTTATGAACGATACTGGACGGCCAGATTTGGATGGAAGAGGTATGAACGAAGTCTCATTTTTACTCATCATCAGGGTGTACTGACGAATTTTGACTTTTCAAAGGAGAAATGATGGGGAAAAATATGTCGACACACAGTACATTAGCGACGATGCCTCAAAGTGGATCGACAAGTGAGCTCATAAAATTATGTGACGTTTGCCTGCCAGAGCGTTTTTCAGAGGAATTTCTTACAGGAATGTCCACAGCACTGCCCAAGGACTCGCCTAAGCCTCCCGGGCCCACTGGGCCACCCGTGTCAGCTTCTCCAGGATCAATTGGCGGTGGTAAATTACAATACAGTATAGAACTGATTGTTTGAGCCTGCTGTGCTAACTGTGTTTCAGTCAGTGCAGCACCGCCTGCTGGCATACCTCCAAGTTCCGCGTCTCCAAGCGGGCCTGCTGGCACACTAACTGGTAAAACTTTAGATTTTCCATCAGACAAACAGTATCCTGATCAAAGGTTCTAGGCCATACAACCATTGCTGGCCGAATGCCTCCAGCTTCGCAGCTGGGTGAGCCTTCAATGAGCGACTGTTGATTTCACAAATCAACCACATTTTTTTTAGCGTCTCCAATGCCCGCCAGCAGTCCTGCCACCACTGGTCACATATCTGTACAGCCTCCCGGTGCGTCTTTTACGTACAATAGTTATCGTGCTTACTCGGAAGCTTCCCCGGGGCATAAAGTTTAATGGGGACCCAGACGGGGTTTTGAGATATGGCTTAAATTTCAAGGCTTCAACAAAAAATTTCAACCCTTTACCTCCTCATATTCAAATACACAAGCCTCGAAAACAACAAAGAACCCATGACGTACACCATTTGCCCCCTCCCCCCATTTATCAATCAAACAAAACAAACTAATCTTCTATAGACTTAATAACACACTAAGCCGAGGCCAGGTTTGAGCAATTTTGAAAGCACAAAACAAAAGTTAGAGTAAGTGGCTTACAATTACTCCGGAAATGTTGTTCATAGGTAGAGGTCAGCCGTGCGAGACAAACACAGCGAGCCTACAGTACGGCCTGAGTTGCAAGTTTCAACCAAGTTTTGAGTCATATTTTAGGGGATCTAGCTTTCGTAAAAGAGTTTAGAGGGGGTGTATTTGAGAGGAGACTTTCCAGTAAACGCGGTGTTTCGCGTCCACATTATTCGATACAGTCGAACTCTAAAATGTTCATTCTACAGGCCCAGGATTCACCACGGGAGCGCCACCAGCTGGTAATTATAATGTGGCCAGCCATGTGGCTTGCATGCTATCCTTCTGGTACGAAAATTCAACTGATTTAATTTTAGCATCTCCGCCATCTGCTAGCGGTCCTGCAGGCACAACTGCTAGACCAGCTGCTTCGCCTGGAGGTCTAGTTGGTATGTTTTCTTGCCACAAAAATCTTTTACACTGTATATTGTCCATACATCAACCAATTTAACAAATTATAGGGACTTCGTTTCCATCGGTGGGCACTTCGGCACCGTCTGGTAAGCTAACCGGATAACATATGTTTCTACTCAAAACTTGCATAGAAATCTCTAATAACCAACCTGTTTAGGGTGACGTGGACGGATAAACGAACTAGAGAACTACAGTAGATCAGCTGCGTGTGTGCCGCAAACCCACAGATTTGTTGCACCTGCACTCACCGTTGCTACCATGTTTTACCTCGTTAGTAAAGTTTAGATAAAGCTCATTGTCAGTAGTTTTGAAACCGTTTTTAATGCACTGAAGCAGATGGTGAGCAAAAATAGACGTAAGCGAAAAGAATTCGAGGTCCAAGTCCAGAACCTATGGGGGTCCATTACCTATGGGTTTCAGAAAATAATTGGTAGGGTATGGGCGTGGACTTCGAAATGAAAAACACATAATACACTGGTGTTGGTGAGTCTTGGAATGACGAGGACTTATACAGCCTGATGTATGATTTTTTTAAGTTCCGCCAAGATCAAGAAGTTTTGTCTTACCACGAAAGTATTGGCGCCTAGAACCTCGACTTTGAGTGAACCTGCGTAAATTCAAGATACTGCAAGTCTCGTCATTTTGGCAGCTTTTAGGATATCTACGTAGGAGCTTTTGTTTTTTGTCGCTTTGCTGTATGTCTATTTCTACTATACTCACTCTTATCCAAATACTATGCATACTATTACCTCAGCGCACTCGACGGATAAGCGGCATCACACTGAAATCTCTGCCGACGCCCACCAGTTGGTCAAAGCCTACGAAAGAATTTATATTGAAGGCGCATGGCGTCAGAAGCAGGAAGTCTTTTGGTAATCGCTTTCTTAGCGCTGTAATTTCGACCCTTGTCAGATTTATCCAACTTCCTTCTCTTTCGTGTTTTGACTGGAGACTGTGTCTTGCATCTGGCGACATAGCGAACACACCTAAACTGATTAGGCACGTAATAAAGAATGGTCAAAAGACTTCTAGAATTTCAATACAGGACTTGCTCGTCATGGAAATAGAATCACCTGGACAATTGAGCTAACCAGGGGAGTGAGGGATTCTGGTCGGTATGTTTCACGTTTCTTCGAATGACTAGCTGCTTGAGAGAAGCCTTTCAGCTCTGCTTGCGCCTTAGCACTTCTGTTCGCTGCCTTTACAGTACGTCGAGCTCCTACTGTATTAGAGCTGAGCAGATGCATATGCGTTCGAAGCTACAGTGTTCCAGGATACCGCAGTTATGTACCCACATTCTCATAATGCCTATTGACGGAGGTGCCTCAGTCTGCGTATTTATCTGCCTGTTTACGAAGAAAGAATAATTATTTCGACGAAATGCACAATCAAAATGCTATAAGAACTTTTATGCTCCGCACTTGTGCGGTCGCCATCGACTTCCTACTTACTAGGAAATAAGCATTTTAACGGCAGCTTGCGTATTAATACTTTGAAAAAAATATTACCGTCCAAAATTTTCTATAAATACAACAGCGGGCTAATAAAGAACCAGAGAACATAGCAACACATAGTCGCAGATCCTGAAATATCTCCCCTGATGAAGTTACTATTTATACTGTAGGGGTGTGCCGCCCACGTTTTAGAAGCATACACCTCCCTCCTCAAAACCTCCTTAAACCCTTCCTCAAGCACGTCTACAGTAGTGGTTGTCCAAATAGCTTCACCAGGAGAGATATATCTGGATCTGCGGCTGTGTTGCTGCTCTCCGGTTTTTTATTAGCCCGTTGTTGTATTCATGGGAATTTCAGATGGTACTGTAGACTTGCTTGAGGAAGGGTCTAGAGGGAGGGTTTATGCTTCTAAAACGTAGGTGGCATACCCATCTTCTGTTGGAACCTTGACACCTGCTTTCATAGATCATGCGTCACGGTATTTCTTATGGAGTCCTTCTCACTACGTACCCCAATAAATCATCATATATTTCGAGCTGTTGAATAGAAATTGAAAATCAACCTACCCGAGATCCCCAGCATAGACCTTCATGCAGTGTGGCCGCACGTGACTGGTGGGGGGAGGGGAAATAATTCGCGGAAGTGGACCCTATGTACACAAAATACAAGAATGTCTGCTCCACAGCATCAAGGTTTAAATTGAGTGTAAAGTTTAAATTTCGCGACCCTTAATAACACAAAATTAGTAATTTTGAGGCCTGACGGTCAGTTATTTTTTCCATGGAATTTTCTAACCACTCTTTAGAATTAAAAAGGTTTGCACTGAAGAAATCATCAGCAACAGAAAAAGTTTGCAGATTTCTTGCTTCTGGTTTGATATGTTTACAAACTTGCTTTTGAAGTTGCCGCATTTGCTATTTATGTGCCCCATTACCCACACTGTTGGTTCTGTGCATTCATTCCTCCATGACTGCTTGCCATGCATCTACACCTGAAAGGTGCTTCGCCTAATATGTGAACATATCAGAACGTTTTTCAGTTTTGTTTGCCGTGCGTGCTATGGTTTTGCCAAATTTTCTATTTATACAAAAGTCCATTCAACATAAAAAAGAGTGATGGAGAGAATGTTATCCAAGAATCTTGTATAAATATTACTCGCAGCCAAACAAAAGCCCAATGCATACTCAATGACAGTTGTGGTGTGAGTAATGACCATGGATATTTCGCCCTAATTTGAATTCTCTCAATGCACAGCCTAACCCTCGCGAAATTACACAAGATTATTACATGTTATCATAGGCGAAAGAAAAATGAGCGTTCTGCGCATTTAAAGAAAGAACAGAAAATGTGTTATCAATCCTCCAGGAATTTATGGCTTGTGAAAACGCTATGGAACAATTTGTCTTTATGGTTTACCAATGTAGTATTCAGTGTGGTACCACTTGCATAGTGGTACCAATGGGGATGGCACTATACGCGATAGAGTATTAAAATACTAACTACCTGATTGCTAATGAAAATGAAGCAAGCAGGTAGGATGGGTACGCGGAGTCGCGAGCATTCTCTACCAAATGAAAGTTTTTTGAGGAGGGTGTTTTTTGAGTGCAAGCCTAACACGATAGGCTAACCGTATTCGGATCGAATAACTTATTATCACCATGCCATAGTAGCGCATGGAGGTACCTAATCAGTAAAGATCCCTCAAGCTTCCAGAAACTTCGCTGCTAGTTATTCTGTCGCAAAACGACCTGTTCTACCAATGGCCCTCTGCTAGGCATGGGTCAAATAATCCAACACCTTGTCAACCTACACGCGATAGACGTCAGATGCTAGGCAACGGCTCGGGGTCGGCACTTTTTAGATAGCCCCTCCTGATACCTACTTATTATCGCCTATTCTGTCCTTACGTGGTAACTAGCGGGCACCACTTTCTGAAGCGCGAATCCGACCCTCGGCTAACTAAAACCCCGTTTCACTAGACACATAATTTTGGTGAAGTTCTACGTTCGCCCGCTCAAGGACCAAGTATGTCGATGAAACACCGCTTCAGTTCATCCGTGATATTTCGATTCCCACTTTACCTGATCGCATTACTATTAGTTCTGTACACCGACATCGCACAGCCGTGTCAAAGAGGTGGTGGATCTGGCAGCGATGGTGAGAAGACTTCGAACTAAAATACCTTTGTGTTTTATATTTAATGCACCAACAATATTTTTGGCATCTTGCATTCTCATCCCCACGACATTTGCTATTTATATGCCCCGTTGATGTTTTAGTTCCGTTAACCTCGCTACCACCAGCGATACAAGTTTCGTCGATGTCACCAAGCGGTTCCAGTATGCTATTTTGTTCATCTATCTTGCTACCGTCGTTTTCAACACACCATGCCCTACACAAGTTCCATGCTCTGTGCCAGTGTAGCAGCAGTCATAACTATGTTCAAGTGTTGGCAACATACAGGGCTTTTTATTGCAATAGCTGTGCGCTTTTACACCATATCAACGAGTCAGCGCCTTTTGGAATTTGAAACCTCTACTGTGAGAAATGCACATTCCGATGAGGGGGATTTTTATTTCACAGAAAGTTTCAAAAGGCGTGAATTCTCTAATGGTTTAAAGCCCAGTACAATAGGTTTTTTGACTTTATACCTGGTCTTTCTTTCCTTTTATGCCCTATTTATCCAGCAGTATACGCCGATGCTGCTGGACTACCCCCGCGACTGTGTATCTGTATCTCTATGACTCTGTATCTACTCCCAGTCGTTGCATTTTTCCCGTTCCTTTTCGTCGGCTACTGCACTTTTTACCAGCGCTTCTTTAGTAGATACTGTATTTCCTTGAAATTCTCCCTGGGGGGAGAAATTTTTTCCAATGGGTCCCAGACGGGGAGAATAACCAGAGGGGGAGGATTTCCCCCCTCTGGAAACCCTCCCCCTCTGAAATAAAAATATTGCGCAAAAGTAGCAATCTTGCCGCCAATTAGCACATTTTCCACACCTGATGATTTTGTGCGGTAATTCAAACTCGTCCCCGGGGATTTCGAGGAAATACGGTACGCACAACGTATCTTCTTTGCAGCACTAAACTGATCCCCAATTTACATTTTTGATTTATCTCCGAGGCTTCATCCAGTTTTGTCCGAGTCAGAAGATGCTTGGCGGCGATTAATTTGGGGCATTCGACACCTACGTAAGGCGTTATGTCATTTTCAGGGGCTTCATCACTGACAGCATCAGCTAGCCATCCTACTGGCGCTCCAGCGGCCGCTTCATCGACACCGGCATCTGGCGTTTCATCTGCAAGTATGTTAAAATTATTTTTCTTATCGAGACAGGTGGGCTATGTAGGAAATCGAACAATCAAGAAGCATTGTGTAAATAAACAAGATAAAAACAAAGAGGAACAAGATACAACTAACCTGCAGTAATACCCGTTTCCTTAAAAATCGGATGGTGAACAGTTTCTAACTTGCGTCATACTGTAACTACCAAATAACCAAAAGTCCACCCTCAAATACAATTGGCCGCATCTGTCCCGAATGCTAAATTCTATTTTTAACACGTCCAGTAGGCATGGACTTTGCATGGACAGGACTTCTACTACTATTCACATCTATCAGGCGTGGGAGGGCCGAGCGAAGTCAGCGCGGAAAAACTCCGGGAGGACCGACATTAGGCCGCAAGACACTGGGCCGCCGACATTAGGACGCGGACGTCAGGACGCAAGACAATAGGACGCGGCGACTTTAGGACTTTAGGAACTTTAGGCGACTCTAGGAATTTTTAAGAGGATGCTCATACAATTTCGAACTGTGATTGTATTTATTGTCGCTCGACCATCGATTTGTCTTACCCTCCCAAGTCTGTATCATTTTTAAGCCTTTCAATTGACAATATATAAGCCTAAGTTAAAGACTTTTGGAACATTTGGCAGCGGCCACGATAGGAGCACTGGCAAATGATGACAGATCACGTAAGCAAATGGACCATAAATGAAAGAGCGAGTCCTAAGATCATCTATGCACAACCAGCTGGAAGATAAGGACGAGCCAAGTGCTGGATAGGCGCAACGATGCAGGTATTGCGTCCTATTGTCTTGCGTCCTCTGGCCGCGTCCTAATGCTCAAGTCCTTATGTCTGCGACCTAGTGTCTTGCGGCCTAGCGTCATAGCGCCGAAAAAACTCCGACGGGACCAGGCAAGTTTTGCGACTACCGTATACCTAGGGCTGAAACATCTACCCGAGGGGTTGACGATTCCCAGCGGGGGGGGGGGGGGAGAGTGTCGATTACTATCCGCCACTTGCCATGGCCAGGTATGAGGGTTACACACGCGGCTTGAAAAAGGAATGGGTTGAAGAAAACGCGAAAAATCCGATTACTACATTAGATATGGACTCTGGTCTACAGATCTCTAAAAATCTATCTAGAGATAAAAGAAAGCTAGGCACTTACTAAGGATCACGCAGCACGACCTATACTGTATGGATTGGTCGAAAATGAACTAGAGACAAGTTTGAATGCTTGAACTCTGAAATCTGAACCATTTCTTACTTTTGTCTCAGAAAGGCGCCTTGTGGTTAGACGGTTGAAAATCCATTCAAATATCGTCCGATTAGACTCAACTAAAATTTTTCATTCCTAATGAGGCTATCGAGTGAGCGCAATACCGCGTCATAACAAGCGAACAATCCACGACATATCCCAAGGCATTCAAAGCCGGATTACTGAATGCTATCGCACCTATACATCTAGAAAAATACATCTCTAAAAGTATGATAGACAAACAGTAGGTAACTAACAGAATAACACGCACGCCACTAACTTTCGGGATACGATGTAATCAGCCACTATCTTTACTTGGCGCTGTGATTACTAGATACAGTATACGCAATGTTTCAAAAACATTATACTGTACATTCCCGTATTTATGATGTCTAAAGTGTATAAAAAATGTAAATATTTTATGCGATAACATGCAATTATAATGCTCTTTGTATAAAACCTACAAAACAAAAGAAAAAGTCTCCAAAGAGGAACCTATTCGCAATGGTCGCTCATTTCGCCCTAAAAACACGCTCGTTCAAAAAGCGAGCGCAGTAAGATTATTGCAGGAGCGAAAAAATTTGTCTGTACGACGATTAAAAACAAAAAGTCAGGATGCAAGGAAAATTTCCCGCGCCTTCGTTCTAATTTTCCTACAAAAATATCTCACTAATCGGAACGTGGGAAAAAATACTTACCACGCAAACTTTTCTCATATTTGCTGCTGCAACAAATTATTTTTTTTCTTAGGCTCCCATATGGAAACTCCTGCACAACATGCCGATAGCACCGTCGCCAGTCGCACATTAGCACAAACTCCTTTCACCCGTTCATTTAACACAGCACCGGCACCAGCTGATCCCACTAGAGCACCCACCGCCTCAGGCACTGCCCATCAGGGAGACGAACACTCGCAAAGCATGTCAAACATAGCCACCGCAGCAACTAGCCATGCGGGAGGAGCCACCACCCATGCAGGAGGAGGCTCCACCCATGCAGGAGGGCCGACAACCCATGCAGGAGGAGCAACTTCCCATGCAGGAGGAGCAACTATCAATGCAGAAGAAGCAACTGCGCATGCAGGAAAAGCAACTACCCATGCAGGAGAAGCCAGCACTCATGCAGGAGAAGCCACCACTCATGCAGGAGGAGCAACTACCCATGTAGGAGGAGCAACTATCCATGCAGAAGTAGCAACCACCCATGCAGGAGGGGCGACAACCCATGCAGGAGGAGCAACTGCGCATGGCGGAGGAGCAACTACCCATGCAGGAGGGGCGACAACCCATGCAGGAGGAGCTACTGCGCATGCGGGAGGGGAAGCTACCCATGCAGAAGGAGCCACCACACATGCAGGGGGAGCTACCACACATGCAGGAGGAGGCACCACCCATGCAGAAGGAGCAACTACCCATGCAGTAGGAGCGACTATCCATGCAGGAGGAGCAACTACCCATGCAGGAGGAGCGACTATCCATGCAGGAGGAGCAACTACCCATGCAGGAGGAGCAACTGCGCATGATGCAGCTGCCGCTACACATGCAGGAGGAGCAACCACCCATGCAGGAGGAGGCGCCACCCACGCAGGAGGGGCGACAACCCATGCAGGAGGGGCAACTGCGCATGCAGGAGGAACAACTACTACCCATGCAGGAGGAGCCACAACTCATGCAGGAGGAGCCGCAACTCATGCAGGAGGAGCAACTACCCATGCGGGAGGAGCAACATCTCATGCAGGAGGAGCAACTACCCATGCCGGAGGGGAGACATCTCATGCAGGAGGAGCCACCAACCATGCAGGAGGGGGCACCACCCATGCAGGAGCAGCCACCACTCATGCAGGAGGAGCAACTATCGATGCAGGAGGAGCAACATCTCATGCAGGAGGAGCAACTACCCATGCTGGAGGAGCAACTATCCATGCAGGAGGAGCAACATCTCATGCAGGAGGGGCCACCACTCATGCAGGAGGGGCGACAACCCATTCAGGAGGAGCAACTACCCATGCAGGAGGAGCAACTGCGCATGCAGGAGGAGCAACTACCCATGCAGGAGGAGCAACTGCGCATGATTCAGCTGCCGCTACACATGCGGGAGGAGCAACCACCCATGCAGGAGGAGGCACCACCCATGCAGGAGGAGCCACAACTCATGCAGGAGGAGCAACTGCGCATGATGCAGCTGCCGCTACACATGCAGGAGGAGCCACCCATGCAGGAGGAGGCACCACCCATGCAGGAGGAGCAACTACCCATGCAAGAGGAGCAACTGCGCATGCAGGAGGAGCCACAACTCATGCAGGAGGAGCCACAACTCATGCAGGAGGAGCAACTATCCATGCAGGAGGAGCAACTACCCATGCAGGAGGAGCAACTATCCATGCAGGAGTAGCAGCATCTCATGCACGAGGAGCAACTACCCATGCAGGAGGAGCAACAACTCATGCAGGAGGAGCCACCACCCATGCAGGAGGAGCCACCACTCATGCAGGAGGGGCGACAAACCATTCGGGAGGAGCAACTGCGCATGCAGGAGGAGCAACTACCCATGCAGGAGGAGCCAGCACTCATGCAGGAGGAGCCACCACCCATGCGGGAGGAGCAACTGCGCATGATGCAGCTGCCGCTACACATGCAGGAGGAGCAACCACCCATGCAGGAGGAGCCACAACTCATGCAGGAGGAGCAACTGCGCATGGTGCAGCTGCCGCTACACATGCAGGAGGAGCAACCACCCATGTAGGAGGAGGCACCACCCATGCAGGAGGAGCCACAACTCATGCAGGAGGAGCCACAACTCATGCAGGAGGAGCCACAACTCATGCAGGAGGAGCAACTGCGCATGATGCAGCTGCCGCTACACATGCAGGAGGAGCCACCCATGCAGGAGGAGGCACCACCCATGCAGGAGGAGCAACTACCCATGCAGGAGGAGCAACTACCCATGCAGGAGGAGCAACTACCCATGCAGGAGGAGCCAGCACTCATGCAGGAGGAGCCACCACCCATGCAGGAGGAGCAACTACCCATGCAGGAGGAGCAACTGCGCATGCAGGAGGAGCCACCACCCATGCAGGAGGAGCCACCACACATACAGGAGGAGCCACCACTCATGCAGGAGGGGCAACAACCCATGCAGGAGGAGCAACTACCCATGCAGGAGGAGCCAGCACTCATGCAGGAGGAGCCACCACCCATGCAGGAGGAGCAACATCTCATGCAGGAGGAGCAACTACCCATGCTGGAGGAGCAACCATCCATGCAGGAGGAGCAACTACCTATGCAGAAGGAGCAACTACCCATGCAGGAGCAGCAACATCTCATGCAGGAGGAGCCACCAACCATGCAGGAGGAGGCACCACCCATGCAGCAGCAGCCACCACTCATGCAGGAGGAGCAACCATCCATGCAGGAGGAGCAACTATCCATGCAGGAGGAGCAACTATCCATGCAGGAGGAGCAACATCTCATGCAGGAGGAGCAACTACCCATGCAGGAGGAGGCACCACTCACGCAGGAGGGGCGACAAACCATGCAGGAGAAGCAACTACCCATGCAGGAGGAGCCACCACCCATGCAGGAGGAGGCACCACCCATGCAGGAGGGGCCACCACTCATGCAGGAGGGGCGACAACCCATTCAGGAGGAGCAACTACCCATGCAGGAGGAGCAACTGCGCATGCAGGAGGAGCAACTACCCATGCAGGAGGAGCAACTGCGCATGCAGGAGGAGCAACTACCCATGCAGGAGGAGCAACTGCGCATGATTCAGCTGCCGCTACACATGTAGGAGGAGCAACCACCCATGCAGGAGGAGGCACCACCCATGCAGGAGGAGCCACAACTCATGCAGGAGGAGCAACTGCGCATGATGCAGCTGCCGCTACACATGCAGGAGGAGCCACCCATGCAGGAGGAGGCACCACCCATGCAGGAGGAGCAACTACCCATGCAGGAGGAGCAACTGCGCATGCAGGAGGAGCCACAACTCATGCGGGAGGAGCCACAACTCATGCAGGAGGAGCAACTGCGCATGATGCAGCTGCCGCTACACATGCAGGAGGAGCCACCCATGCTGGAGGAGGCACCACCCATGCAAGAGGAGCAACTACCCATGCAGGAGGAGCAACTGCGCATGCAGGAGGAGCAACTACCCATGCAGGAGGAGCAACTGCGCATGATTCAGCTGCCGCTACACATGCAGGAGGAGCAACCACCCATGCAGGAGGAGGCACCACCCATGCAGGAGGAGCCACAACTCATGCAGGAGGAGCCACAACTCATGCAGGAGGAGCAACTGCGCATGATGCAGCTGCCGCTACACATGCAGGAGGAGCCACCCATGCAGGAGGAGGCACCACCCATGCAGGAGGAGCAACTATCCATGCAGGAGGAGCAACTATCCATGCAGGAGGAGCAACTACCCATGCAGGAGGAGCCACAACTCATGCAGGAGGAGCCACAACTCATGCAGGAGGAGCAACTGCGCATGATGCAGCTGCCGCTACACATGCAGGAGGAGCCACCCATGCAGGAGGAGGCACCACCCATGCAGGAGGAGCAACTGCGCATGCAGGAGGAGCAACTACCCATGCAGGAGGAGCAACTGCGCATGATTCAGCTGCCGCTACACATGCACGAGGAGCAACCACCCATGCAGGAGGAGGCACCACCCATGCAGGAGGAGCAACTATCCATGGAGGAGAAGCAACTACCCATGCAGGAGGAGCAACTATCCATGCGGAAGGAGCCACCACCCATGCAGGAGGAGGCACCAACCATGCAGGAGGAGCCACCACTCACGCAGGAGGGGCGACAAACCATGCAGGAGGAGCAACTACCCATGCAGGAGGAGCCACCACCCATGCAGGAGGAGGCACCACCCATGCAGGAGCGGCCACCACTCATGCAGGAGGGGCGACAACCCATGCAGGAGGAGCAACTACCCATGCAGGAGGAGCCAGCACTCATGCAGGAGGAGCCACCACCCATGCAGGAGGAGCAACTACCCATGCAGGAGGAGCAACTGCGCATGCAGGAGGAGGCACCACCCATGCAGGAGGAGCCACCACTCATGCAGGAGGGGCGACAAACCATGCAGGAGGAGCAACTACCCATGCAGGAGCAGCCACCACCCATGCAGGAGCAGCCACCACTCATGCAGGAGGAGCAACTATCCATGCAGGAGGAGCAACTACCCATGCAGGAGCAGCCACCACCCATGCAGGAGCAGCCACCACTCATGCAGGAGGAGCAACTATCCATGCAGGAGGAGCAACTACCCATGCAGGAGGAGCAACTATCCATGCAGGAGTAGCAGCATCTCATGCAGGAGGAGCAACTACCCATGCAGGAGGAGCAACATCTCATGCAGGAGGAGCCACCACCCATGCAGGAGGAGCCACCACTCATGCAGGAGGGGCGACAAACCATGCAGGAGGAGCAACTGCGCATGCAGGAGGAGCAACTACCCATGCAGGAGGAGCCAGCACTCATGCAGGAGGAGCCACCACCCATGCAGGAGGAGCAACTGCGCATGATGCAGCTGCCGCTACACATGCAGGAGGAGCAACCACCCATGCAGGAGGAGCCACAACTCATGCAGGAGGAGCAACTGCGCATGGTGCAGCTGCCGCTACACATGCAGGAGGAGCAACCACCCATGTAGGAGGAGCCACAACTCATGCAGGAGGAGGAACTGCGCATGATGCAGCTGCCGCTACACATGCAGGAGGAGCCACCCATGCAGGAGAAGCCACCACTCATGCAGGAGGAGCAACTATCCATGCAGGAGGAGCAACTACCCATGCAGGAGGAGCAACTATCCATGCAGAAGGAGCAACTACCCATGCAGGAGGAGCCACAACTCATGCAGGAGGAGGCACCACCCATGCAGGAGGAGCAACTATCCATGCAGGAGGAGCAACTACCCATGCAGGAGGAGCAACTATCCATGCAGGAGTAGCAGCATCTCATGCACGAGGAGCAACTACCCATGCAGGAGGAGCAACATCTCATGCAGGAGGAGCCACCACCCATGCAGGAGGAGCCACCACTCATGCAGGAGGGGCGACAAACCATGCAGGAGGAGCAACTGCGCATGCAGGAGGAGCAACTACCCATGCAGGAGGAGCCAGCACTCATGCAGGAGGAGCCACCACCCATGCGGGAGGAGCAACTGCGCATGATGCAGCTGCCGCTACACATGCAGGAGGAGCAACCACCCATGCAGGAGGAGCCACAACTCATGCAGGAGGAGCAACTGCGCATGGTGCAGCTGCCGCTACACATGCAGGAGGAGCAACCACCCATGTAGGAGGAGCCACAACTCATGCAGGAGGAGGAACTGCGCATGATGCAGCTGCCGCTACACATGCAGGAGGAGCCACCCATGCAGGAGAAGCCACCACCCATGCAGGAGGAGCAACTATCCATGCAGGAGGAGCAACTACCCATGCAGGAGGAGCAACTATCCATGCAGAAGGAGCAACTACCCATGCAGGAGGAGCCACAACTCATGCAGGAGGAGGCACCACCCATGCAGGGGGAGCCACAACTCATGCAGGAGAAGCAACTGCGCATGATGCAGCTGCCGCTACACATGCAAGAGGAGCAACTATCCATGCAGAAGGAGCAACTACCCATGCAGGAGGAGCCACAACCCATGCAGGAGGAGCCACAACTCATGCAGGAGGAGGAACTGCGCATGATGCAGCTGCCGCTACACATGCAGGAGGAGCCACCCATGCAGGAGGAGGCACCACCCATGCAGGAGGAGCAACTACCCATGCAGGAGGAGCAACTGCGCATGCAGGAGGAGCAACTACCCATGCAGGAGGAGCAACTGCGCATGATGTAGCTGCCGCTACACATGCAGGAGGAGCAACCACCCATGCAGGAGGAGGCACCACCCATGCAGGAGGAGCAACCACCCATGCAGGAGGGGCGACAACCCATGCAGGAGGAGCAACTGCGCATGCAGAAGGAGCAACCACCCATGCAGGAGGGGCCAGCACTCATGCAGGAGGAGCAACTGCGCATGATGCAGCTGCCGCCACACATGCAGGAGGAGCCACCACCACCCATGCAGGCGGAGCGACAACTCATGCAGGAGGAGCAAGAACCCATGGAGGAGGAGGCACCACCCATGCAGGAGGAGCAACTACCCATGCAGGAGGAGCCAGCACTCATGCAGGAGGAGCCACCACCTATGCAGGAGGAGCAACTGCGCATGATGCAGCTGCCGCCACACATGCAGGAGGACCCATCACCCATGCAGGAGGAGGCAACACCAATGCGGGAGTGGCAAGTACCCATGCAGGAGAAACAACCCATGCAGGTTTAGACGCGACCCACGCAGGGGGGACCACAACACACGGTGGTGGTGCTTCTCATGATGCCACAGCCCATTTAATTAGTGCGCCCCAAGTTGCGACATCCCATGGAGTCCCCACTGCCACTGGAGCAATTATACAGAATGACGCGCCTGTGAATTTAGTAAATCCTCGTTATGGAATTACATCCTCAACTCATGATGGTGCGCTAACTACTAATGGCAGCACAATTGTAGCACTGCCAGGTGCGTTAGGGCTAACAAAAACAGTCACACAAGAACTATGGCATTACATATCGGCTGGAGCTGAGTCTCAAGGATCTGATCCATCCAATTCTCATGCTCGTTTACTATCTGTTGGAAGCTTAGCTCGGCGGCCTGGTGAAACCAATAATTCGGGATTTTCAGTTTTCACAACACACGTGGTGTCTGGTGAACCTGTTGGTGGAACCAGTAATGTTTTCTTTAATTCTTTGTTGGAATCTTTGTATTCCCTAATATGTAGATATTTGTGTATCATTAGCTCGTGCTGTCCAATCTTCTGCTGATAACGGCCGTCGAACGAGTGCAATTGCTGAAATATTGACGACGGGAGCAACCTGTAACGATAATTGATTCGCACTTTTCAATGGCGATCATTGCTTAGTTTCTCGCTTGTTTTATTTTTAGCGCGTGGGGACCTCGGGCCTTTACCCTCTAATTCCGTGTCAGGTGGAAGTGGAATTTTGCGCACAAGTATTACTTTTCCTTGCTTTTGTTAATTGATTTGTTGCTTGCTTTTGTCATCTTTTTTTAGCTGTTCGCAGCATCGGAGGGATAGAAGTCACAACGCTGAGCATCTTTGCTCCTAGTAACGACGACATTGGAAAGAGCCCGACGCAATCAGGGCCGATTGGAGCAAGTAGTTGACGTCGTGGTCCTTGTTTTATGGAGTTTTATTGAGCTCTGCTGTTTCAGCTCATGCTACTGGACTTAATGGTGGCGCTACAAGTAGATGTCTTGTTTTGTTTGACACCATGTGTTTTAGCTGTGTTGCGTTTCCAGCGCACGAAAACTCGGTTGGAGGGACAGCTGCAAGTCCAGCTCCGAAGCCTTCTTTAACGCCAAATAGTGGTGGTGGGGCTGGAGTAGCAGTAACAAGTATACAAAACTGTTTTGTTGCTCCATTTTAATATGTACTTGCTCATTGCCTTCTGTATCATCTGTTTATAGCTCATGTTGGCACATCTGTCGAAGGTACACATTCGGGAGGTGCAGGACCTGTAGCGTCGACCCCTCATTCCGGTTCTACGGCAGTCGCAGGGGGTATTATTGCACTTTCAGCCACCACCCATGGCGGTCTTGCTGCCACGACTTATGTTGCGAACCCTGCAGCTAGTACGCTAGCTTTTGTAGCAGCCCCTACTCGTGGTGGAAATGTTGCACCTGAATCGAGTATACTTAGTTTCAATATTGCGGATTAGTTTTCTGTTATCGTTTTGTCATTTTTAGCGCATAATATGCCTGCCCAGTCAACGGTAGCTGGCGCTGCTGGTGTTCTCTCCACACTCGGGAACGCTGACACCGCTGGCCGCGGTAACGATAGTGCTGCTACGAGTAATGCTCAGACACTGGCGCTTTCTTCACTTTGATAAATCAACATTTTACAGCGGGTCTGCCGGGTTCAGCAACTGGAGGAGGTGGAGCGGCTGCAACTGTCCATGCTTCTGGTAATTTGCATAACTGTCTGTGTGTTTTTTCTTATTGCAGCACTTTTATAACCCCACTGGTACCTTTCCCCCTTCCCACACGCGTGGTATTCTAGGCTTTCAGCTAAATAAGGTTCACAGTATCTAATTCCTTTGATGCGCATGCGGGTGCTTGTTTGCGTTTTCTTATGGCATTTTGAATGCACAATGCACGGCACTGTATATTTCCTCTGCATTGTTTTTCGCTTAACTTGCATCTCTGTGCTTTTACCCCAGTTTTAGACGCTGACCGACTGGACCTGACAACCCGTCACATTTTGCTCGATCAATTTGGAGCAAATCGATTTAACGGTCAGTCAAACTCCAGTGGGGCCGACAGCAAAGCGAACAGCGGCTTGCTGTGCTTATTTTGCTTAGTGCATCCTTAGACTTTTGGGTTTTGCATCAAGCGTATATTTGCCACCCAGAGCGGTCTCTGCAATAGCTAAAACTAGTAAATATTTTTAGCTTTTCACAATGCGGGTGAATTTCTTAGACACTGCATGGAAGAGTGCAGCGCATGAACAGACATTCTCTGAACAAAATGACTAATTCTTTCTCACGACGATGCATGACGCTGCATGGTTGAGAATAAGGTGCGCTAGGACGATGCAACTTGTGTTTGGCTAATGTAGTCTGCTTCTTCAAGGCACGACAGGGAGACCAGCGACAGCCACAACTACTACAACTGGATAAAAATCGATGCGAGGTATTGAGACGGGGAAAAGGTGCCATTGACGGCGGATAAGCCAAGAGTCATTATGGCGGCGACAGATAGCTAGCTATTTAAAGTTCTTTCATTATTTTGTTGCGAAATCGTATACCAGGCTTTTTATTGATCTAAGCACAAGCTAGTTTGAACTTCTCAATTTTTTTTGTGCACGTCATACTGTGATAGTATCCGTCATTATTTGTATGTGAATATTACGCAAGAACGAGGTATTGGCCTTAAGCAATAGCTTTTGTTTGTGTTTGTGTTTGCGTCCAAAGAATGAATGGTTCTTGATCTCTTGCCAGTACCAATGGAGTAGACCCCCTGTTTATGCTCCCTCCTGGGTCCAAGCCAGCGCACCATTATTTCTTGACGTTCTCGTCTTTCCGTTGTCGATCGTGACCAAGGCAGTTAGAGTCTAGGGTCACTGGGAGACACAACCTGAATCTTTGAGGTAAGGAAACTTCGCCCTGTGCCCCTGTTAACCCTGACGCTGGCGGGTCAAAATGAGTGGGAGTGGATAATTGGTCTCCCCTTGCTTGGAAACGTACCCCTCGGGTTGATGTTTTAGCCGGAATACTTGCCTAGCTCCAGTCAGAGTTTCTTTCCCACCAACTACGCTCGACTTCATCCTCTCCTGTCAGGCTTGGTTACGCCCCTCCCTCAAATAGCTGGAAGTCGGACAGCCTGCAGCAGCCCATGAATTAGATGGAGGAATGAAAAAAGCATCAGATGATCACCGTTTTGCTAACATGTCGGAAAGAGTGCCGACTTTTGATGTTGTGTGTAGCACAGTTGACGTCTGGCGCAACCGCTTTTTCTTGCAGTTTTACCTGGACCTAATAGATCAAGGTTCAGACATGATGAAACAATGCAGTTTGGCGTACGTCTCCTGCTCTACTTTTAAATAACGAGTGGTTCGATTCGAAAGAAGAAACTTTTTCACGGAATTTATTTGGTCTTTCTAATCAAAAATCTTTTGAATATCTTTGGCTCAGTGGCAAAGGTAAACTTTAAATACTGCTAGTGAGTGGTAGCAACCCACCACAAATTTATGTAGTTACTGCAGCCGAAGCTGTTACGCCAGTATTGTGGGGGTTATAGTGTTCGAGATATCGAGTGATAAGATCTTTTGACCCTTTCGATGGCACTGCCCTATCTTGTTCGTGTTTTTTACTAAAACAATGGAGCCTTGCCCCTCCCACTTATTGTGCCCAATCTCACGTCGCTCTGCGGCCACGCCTCGTCTGTTTGTCTGGCTCGCTTCCTGCCTGGTGCCCTGCAGTCTGAATCTTGATCTATTAGATCCAAGTAAAATTGCAAGATAAAGCCGCTGCGCTAGACATCAAGATTAACTATGTCTGGTGAATCAGTTGTGCCTTGTATTGCCGTCTCGTGTGGCTGTTAAAAAATCTTTCTCGTTCGGTTTATTTTGAGTTGATACGGGAAGTCACTCCTACAGTTTCCTACAGTATGAACTGAACCCCATCTTATGGCAGCCTTATCTAGCAAAGATTCAGCTCAAAAATCAACCCGATCTCCTGTGCGTATCTCCGAGGTAGCGCATCAATGGGTCCAAACCTTTCCTAGTCGATTGATGAGCCCCACACTAGGCACTCTCACAGTTAGCTATGGATCGTTAGCTACGGAGGCGAGAGTCTAAGCACTGTCTAGCACTCCACTCACAAGGTGATTTAGCTGATTCGTACTCCTTGGGCAACCTCGAGTCATGACCAAATCCACTGCATGCTCCTTTTGCCGTCAGGTGATCCTAGAACGGTTCCGATTGCTTCTTCATAGTTCAGCAGTTCTCACCTGCCTGGGATCCAGTGCCCAGATCTATTTACCTAATCTCATGAGCCATATCATCAGAAGCACAGACATCGGCATGACGACATGGCGATTTCTCTAGCGTGAGGTAAAACAATTTAAGACGGACTAGAAGAAAACACAGCCGCAATGTAGCAGGGGCGAATTGGGCCTGCTGACGCCAGTTTGCCTGCTTACACCAGGCTTCTTGGGTGCTATTAGCTTGTTCAATCCTACCAATTGCCAGGGAATCCATGTCTCGCAGGCACCAATGCCTGCCTTTAACTGTATGATTAGTGCGTGCATAACAAGTATGATGCGACCCAAGGAATGTTCAGTCCCGAAATTCGAACATCGCAGTTATTTTGCCTGAAAGGCCGATTTTCCCGAATATTTGCAGACACAGCAGCCCGCCCCACAATCAGGTGTGGGCGGTGCACCACGCGAAGCACACGTACCTAAAAGGGTTTACTCATGCATGTACATGGCTCAAAAGCGATGCTGAAACCCTGTCACGCATGACCTCTGCTTTTCTTTTCACTCGAACGCATGCGTCGAATACTAATCCAGATATCAAAAGTAGCTTTTCAAAATGCTCAAAAAGCCTCCAGACTCTTTGAAGAGGTACAAAGGCGTCCGCTTCAATTTTTTTCTATCGCAAAGTCTTGTTCTTGATAAGTTTCTCTGCAACAAATCGATTGCAAAAAACGTTAAATTCTTGGTGACAGTTCGATTTTAAAAGGTGGCAAAAATCCTGATGAAGGTGTACGAGTACCTCTTGGGGAAATCAATTTGACGTACAGTAAGAGGCACGCTTTTCTAGAGAAGATATGACAGCGAAATACTTCATTGTATTTCTATTTCTGGTGAAGATGCAAGTAAGGCCGCCACATCACCAACCTGAGGCATGGTGTCTTCTACTGCGGCACCATGTGGTCCAAGCCCAAACACGCTTCCGCCATCAAATTCTTATTTTTTATCTGTCATCCCTAGTTTTTTCTGTCAAACAATCCGTGAGTTTCTTTTAGGTTCAGTCTGTGCAAACAGCTGCATTTGGTGATGACATTTATTTCAAGGCGCAGAGCCCCATTCTGTACGTCGTCCGTAACGCTTCCACGCCCCTAGCCAATGCAATCGCTACAGCCTTGAACGAAATTGAAGCCGTTTCCTGCATTTGGTATGTACAGTAGGCCCTCTTATCGTTAGTGGACGAAGTGTAGAAGCTCGTCTGGCGGTCCTTTCCACAGAGCCGGCAGCTGGGATCATCATCAGTCAGGGTGATTAGTCAGACATGGACTAGGTCGGAAAACTGGGCTGGCTGCACTGGGTTTTTGGCGTAGTGCAAATGCTCAAGTGGCCACTTCCTCTGGTGATACGGACCCAGACTTATTAGAAAGAGATACATCAGCCAGCTTTTGAAGCATGGCTACATTAACGTGTCTTCTGGAAAAACTCCTTAGAGCACTCTGGGACTCGGGTGTAGAGTGCCAAGATTTAACGTGCTTTTTGGCCTCTAACATTAACATGACGGATTTCCTAATTTTATGAGCCAGCCATCATCTGTAGGGTGGCATCAGTCAGTTTTCTGATATCTGTTCCTGATTCGAATATCCCCACAACATGAGTGGCTATGGCCACTCAAAACTTTTTCAGGGCCAAATCTTATAGACAGAAGTTCAAAAAAAATGAGCTAATCTTATCGTTAGTAGATCTGTACCAAGTGCTCACTGCTATATGAACGATAGTGCCTTCGTGCACAGTATATCTTTTATTCTGACGTGTACAGTAGTCATGCCTCCTCACCTTCCTTTATTTTTGTTTGACTCCACCCACTTGAGCGAGGCCCGTTTTTGTCTATAGCCGGCCAACAGCCAAAACTTCTAAGCAAGGCCGTGTGGGGAATGGCCACACGGCAGCTTCCTTCTCTGCGCTCCAGCAGAACACTTCCTACGTATCGGACCGGATGTCTGGTTTGGCGTCTGCATATCACGCCAGTGGGCAGTTACCGGCTAGTGTTCGACTCGCGGTCGGGTCAAATCATTTCGTGTAACTGTCCCTTCACCTCGGGTTTAGTGATGTGGTAAAACATGAACACGAATATGTCTTCCTCGGACGATGGCGGGTGGGCTCTAAACCCTTCCAGTGTTTCGAGTGTTCCAAATGGAGCACCTCGACGGCATTAACTGAGTCATCCAGAGCCTGGTGTGCAAGGTCAGCGAGGTTTTCTCAGCAAGCGACGACCTCAGCCACCACGGATTAACACAGAACGACCCAAGCCTTACTACCGAGCAGCACGGGTAGGCGAACGCCAACCTTCTGCACCACCCTGGTTGCCTCCTCTTCATCATATTATCATTATTATAGGTCCTCACTTATGCCCCTTTGGACTTTTATTCCACTCGAGTCCTGGAAAGCACTTTTTCTGCACACTAGCGCCCTCTTTAATGTAGGCGCTCTTCCTCAACCTAGCAGTACGGTCAGTGCTATACTCAGATTTCAATGAAGGGTGTCGGCGGGGGCTTCGCTTGTATTTTAGGAGGAGGGTCTCGAGTATTTTTCTAGATACACATATGGCTGAAAAAATATCCGAATGCCATTTTTAGGTTCAAACGCGCAGAGGAGAATTCACCTGGCGACAAAATTATTATCCAAGTCTCTAACAAGTGCTCCAGTACTCTTGGTATAAAATCTAACGCCGCATCGGGTTTCTCTATCCACATAGCTGAAGGCATATGCAGCGAGCCAGCTAAAATCGTTCAGCTGCTTGTGCGGGCTCTTGGTTTCCGATATGAGCATCAAAGAAAAGATAGGGAGCAGTATGTGCAAATTCAACGCGGCAACATCGATGATAAATACATCGATTTCTTCGAAAAGGACGACTATGCTCCTCTGATCACACCTTACGACTTTGCAAGTATCACACATTTCTCATTTGATCAGTACTCGAAGAATGGCAAGTCAACCATAATGCCTAAGGAAAAGCTGGACGGAGCCACCCCTGGCAAGAAGCTCAGTGCCTACGACGCTCTCAAACTCAATCGTGCTTTTCACTGCTACGAAGATCGAGCAGACTGCAAGGATAAGCTGCGCAAATGCCACGACAGGAACATGAATGAGCGCTATTGCGAAAAAAATGACGAAAACACGATCAAAAGTAACTGCGTGAAAACGTGCGGATTGTGTAAATTGGTTAGAAGACGGAATCCAATCCGACCCCGTACGAAACGGCCAAAACCGTTTTGACTTTTCTAAGCGGCAAAGGCCCTATGATTTTTGTGAATGCAGCCTGAGGCTAGCATTTTTTAGAACACTTTCACAGACTTGCTAATAAAGTTTGCATTTGCCACTCCATTTGTCAGCTCTGTCCACTATAAACTCATTCAGATGATCCATTGATCAATCGAGTATACTGTAGCCATACAAACGGACGTAACCGTTTATGGCCGTTTACTTAAGTCTTCTGATCTTCTTTGCGATTTTTCATGCGTCATCAGTCGAAGAAGGTCCCATTTATGATTATTCATCTGCTCTGCTGATTAGCTTAGAAAGAGTTCTTATCGAACCTTTTTATCTTAATTCAGACATAAAATCAAAAATAGTACAGCATAGTACCCTGGCGGCGAGTTTTAAATGGATCATTGACATCATCGTCGTCTCCGCCAACTTGACCTGAACAAAAGTGATAACAGCAAGTTTTGACGCTCCTAATAGGACTAATCGCCATGGAATGGTACCAATTTACAGCTCGCGAAAGCATGATAATTTTGTAGTCCTGGTGAGACAGCAGGTAATGCGTCAAAACGTGGGCGTCGGACGGACCAAACGAACAATTTCAACGTACAGGTAACCATTTACTCGATCCCTACGAATCTAAATGCAAACCAAGAGCTATGATTTCCAGTCAAATATGATTACATAACTACCTCTTGTTTTTCATATCTCTGACGCATTTGGTTAGCTTGTTACGTTTCGACCCGCCAATTTTGACCTACTTTGACGCAAGAACTATCGTGTACTATGTATCAGCCAGGTCATACTGGCGGCAGCATTCAGCAAGACAAATAACATGGTGGCTTCATTAATCGAAGTATATGGATGACCTCATTGCACTCGAGACTCGGAACATGTATCCGAAACTGATGCTAATGACAACTGTTACACGACAGCTTTCTGGAATACTTGACCAGCCCTTTCGTGCTCTATCTAGAAATGTCTAGAATTTTATTATTTATTTTTAGGCGTATGGGATTCAGAAAAACAAGATGCAGAGAAAAAGTCAACAAAGCACGCACTATATCCTCGACAGGATACCATCGAAATTATAAGTACGGCACGCTGGTCATGGTTCTACATCAACAACAAGTAAAAACCAGTAAATAAGAGCAAGTTAATTGTACCCGCAATATCACCAACATCCAACCACGTTCACAAGACATACTCCACAAGCTGTAGCTGGCGGGCGGGAAAGGCTAGAAACAGAGATCACTGAAGAGATCACAAAAGTCAAAGATCAAGATTTCAAAATGTGCAATGGTCCAATCGATAACAGGCCTAAATTCGGGCAACTATCGGAAAGAAAAATGCAAAAGACAAATTCAGCAATTTGTGTTGAAACCGATAAGAGACAATGAGCTTATCGATACTTCCATTCACAAACAGCCCCTACAGTTAGTCCAAAAAGGACTCATCAAAAAAGGTCAAAGAAAGTGGAGCCAGGGCGGAAGTAGACGGTCGATCCTCCAAACTCGCTTCATCACTGAAACTGGCCGCGTAAGCCTGTTTAGCGTACTCGGCTACCGTATTTAAATCGGTCAGAACTGATAAAATTCTAGAAAAGTATTGCGGCTTGTTTTTGGCCTCTGACGAATATGCGCAATGCTCTTTGAGGCAATTGATAATATTATTTTTCATCTTGTCGACTTCTTCGACTCGTTGTAGCCCGTTGCAATCTACATAGCAATGGGCCATGTTTAGCGCTGGAAATGTCGAGAACAAATTTAGCTTACCTTGAAACACCAGCGATAAAGAGCACAGGCAACTAAAGCTAACCATGTCTAGTTCTAGAGCTGTACGAAAATGGACCGAGAGAGTCAGAACCGATTGAAACCATGTGCGCCACGCTAACGGACACTGATCTAGTATATAGACCAAACCATCGTCAGTCAATAATTTTTCATCACCAGAAACAGCCATCGACCTAGAATAGATGAAGAAAAGATACGATAACCGTACACTGACCTAGCGCAGCCAAACTCGCCTGTAGGCCCAACGCAAAGAAAGCGTACGAACACCGAGCCGTTTGAGCAAGCGAACTCGATCCTGCTCAACGATACTGGTCCAACCAGGGATGCGATCAGCGTATTGGTGCACCGATTGCAAACTGACGCGTAAACTGTCAATAAACTGGCCACTCGATCCCAAACGCACTGTAGCAACGGCCAAATGAGTGGCACCATTTCCAGTATACGCGTTCACTAAAGCTTTGGTCAAGGATTGAGCTACTACCGGGCCAGCTCCACCGCTCGGCCCGGCATCTTCTGAACCCGTCATTTTTGATTTTGAAGGCAGACGACCACGTCTGCCTTTTAAACTATCGGTGCGGACAACTGAAAGAGACAGGGATGATCTGACACGAATAATTAGTAGTGATACAAGCACACTTAACGTGGCTGAGGTCTTATGGCGATCTCTATGCGTACGCACCTTCTCTCACCATACCCACGCTGAGACATTTTTGAAAGCGACAATATTGGCATCGATTGCGTCTCCTCTTATCGATCACACAATCCCGGTTGGCCAGGCAGACGTATTTGGCATTTTTTTGTACCGTACGTTTGAAGAAACCTTTACACCCTTCGCACGTTCGCACACCATAGTGCAAGCACGCCGCTGTGTCACCACAAACAGCGCACAGCATCTGCTGCTGGCCAGCGTGTCCCATTTGGCCTTGCATCGCCGGGCCATGTCCGAAGGAAGTCGGGGAAACGGGATGTGGTTGAAACACGACGGATGTATCTCTGCCAAGAGAACGAAACATTGTAGCCTGGTCTCGGTGAACCGACTGTGCATACCCGAACGGTGATATAAGGGGCACAGCCTGACCGCTGATTCCGCCTGTCATCAATGGTGAATGCCCCTCGGAGGGGCAAGGGGACGGAGTTCTCAAATGTTGTTGCTGCTGATGATGATGCTGGAACAAGAACCCTGACATACTGGCGTAGTACGGATCCAGAAAGGAATGGACCGCTCCCGCATTCGTTGTTCTTTCACCGGCTGGCAACGAATGCCCGTGCTGCTCACTCGATGGCGGCGGAGGGAACAGATTGGCTGATGCTGGTGCTGAGAAAGCAGCTGACATCATGGTCGGTGGCGGGGTGGGCATTTCTGGACTCGAGAAAGTTCTTCCCAGCTGGTGCAGTCTGGGTCTCGGTAAGCGGCCAGCGTTCCCGAATCCGAACCCAGCGGTCGGAAAGGGGGGCTGATGTTGTTGGAAATGCTCATGCGGCGGTGGAAATCGGAAAGCGCTAGCTGTGCCGTAACCTTGTCCATATTGATAATATCCCGCAGCAAGTGTGGGGTCGATGCCTGGATAAAGGGTTGGGGATTGGTAGGGTGTTGCGGCCTGAAGGTGGGCTGGCACAGTCATGGAGCAATAAGGGTGCTGGTGTTGCTGAGCTTGGAACAAGGGAAAAGTAATTGGAGGTGGCAAATGCTGCTGATGCTGATGCTGCGGCTGCTGTTGCTGTTGTTCTGGTTCTTGTTCTTCTTGTACCGTTAACCAGGGCTGATCGGTCATTACCACCGACCCAGAATCTGAACCCCTTCTCGACTCTCCCGAGTGGCTCGCTTGAGAGTACTGACACGAGTACTGGCAAGGATCGTTCCGCTGTTCTGCACAATCTCCGCTGTTGTCGATCGACTTGTAGTACTAAAAAAGTCCATGTGTTACGCAATAATATTTTCTTAAGCACAAAAGGTCCGCTAAACTTCTTGTGTCAATATGGCTGAATTTGCGGTTTCATTGAGAAATCCGATGAATGTCATTAATCCAAAATAATTACCTGAAATTCGAGCATGCGTTCCACAAGCGCTGTTAGCGCATTCGCCGAACTGATCGAGTTGGCGAACTTTTCGAGATCTGAAAGCGATACATAAATTTTGCAGCAGATAATAAATTATTTCGACGTTTTGCTATTCCATTTTGATCAGTCGGCACTTATGCCCAAGGGCAGAACGTTTAGCACCACGCGACCAGTAGATCGGCATCAATCTATCAGCGTCAGGGAACATATTATGCTTCTTTTTTGCAAAACACGCCCTCTCATTGCGTCTAATGCTGCTGACCGTCTAATAAGCTAACCTTATCATAAGGATGCCAATTCCGCCTTGCTTCAGGTGCTACAACAAGGCTTGAGAGGACCTGTCACCAATGGCCTTGCTTGGTCTAGACACAGGATCGCCTCAAGCCTGTCACAGGCTCCACTTCTGCAAGATATTGTACGGCATATAATCCAAGTGGCAATCAAGTGGGACAATATCTACAGCTGCTCAAATGAGCTGCTTAGCGTAAGGGTCAGGACTAGATTGCCGCAGCGAACTCATCAGATCAGCCGTAATAAGTGTAGGTGGGTCTAGAAATCCAGTTAAAGCCCGTGACTGGGCGCCGTTCTTTTAAAATGTCCATCCACGACAGGGGAGTCAGCTAATTAGAATGAAGAGCTGAAGAACTAATCCATGCTGCTCAGCTTGCCACCGCACAAGCGCTACTTCGCGCCTTCGACTGCACGGCAGGCATCTGCTCTGGGCGCCTTTATATCCGCCGGCTCAGCCCGCCTTCGTTCGAGGGTAAGCGCCAATTGTGGGAACTGAGACGACGTAAGCACAACCGTCTACGTCACGGCACTACGTCATCAGTGACGGGATCGATGGCGGGGCGTTGACTGGGTCAACGTCACAGGCCGCTGTATACACGTTGCTAATCGATCGCCTGCGGTAGCCAGGGAGCGGGGGCGGTGGAGAGGAACTTTGGTCAAGAGAAAAGCCATGGAGGCCTTGGATCAGGCGCTTTCCCACAAAACAAATCGTCCAACCTTTTCTTACCATAAATCTATCTGACCGTTTGCCCCGAAAGTGATACGCCTTGAGTGTAATAACAAGACAGAGGGCCTGTGTGGTAATGACCTATTGTATGGGACGATATGGAACGACGGGAGAGCACCCTGACTTCGAACGAAGAGAATCGACGCGAAGGAAGGATCCGATCTAACGAGTACGAGTACATTCTACTCATTAGGGGTGTTTACTGACTCTGTCAGTTGCTTAAAAGCTTTTTTGTCCAGTTCCATTCATGCATTCTCACTCACGAGCTTCCCATCAGATGCTGTCTAGTGCGAACAAATCATGAAAGGCTTAGGTGAAACATAAGCTCAAAACAAGTATTACTGAAAACAATACGTCAGTGTACTCAATGGTCCATTGCGGCCGTGCGCCCCTCAGGAGCAGGGATGTACCAGATAATGGAGCCTCTTCCTCGTTTCGAGTACAGTCTTTGGTACACCGCAACAAAGCGCCCTAATGAACCCAGCTGATGTTAAAACGCAAGGAAATCCCGCTGTCAGTAAATGCGTCATAATTAATTAAATGTGCAAAGCGAGAAACGACAAATAAGGTTTCGATATGCTCATCTTTATGAGATCGTGAAAAATGTCAAGTTTCGTCTATGTAAGCATCATCACGCCTACGCCTCCTTCGCAATTCTTCTAGGATTCTGGAACAATCAAATGCTTATTTCACTCGTTATTTTTAATTAACCTTTCTACGGACCTTTTCCCCCGAAGCCAAGCGCATGACATTTTAAGGATAATTTATCCCACCCGCTCTCCACGTCAGATACAGGCGGCAAGAAAACGTCACTGTAGCATTTGCATATCTATTTTCTCGCGTGTGAACGAGAACCATTCTGGGAGCAGGTCACGTATTTACAGCCCTCATCGGCATAATTCAGTGTGGGAGTGAGTGGAAGCTAAATGAACAGTGACCTTATCAATAAATATAGCACAAAATTAGATACAGCGGAAAAGGAACAATGACGAAAATTAAAAACCATGGTAGAGTAGGATTATTTGTGACTGATTTAGGAGTCAAGCAAGCAGCATTGCGAAAACCACACTTTTACTTGCATGTGATCTGCACGAAGTCGAAAGGTATGAAGTATTTTCGCCAAAGCTGCAAAACCTCTTCTTGCCATTTTCTCGATCTACGTCATCGGAACATTTCATCAGCCCGAAGGTTTTCAAGCTTGAACAACAAGCTGATCGTGAGTTTTGACTTGAAATTCGAATTTTCAAGAAACAGATTTTGAACACCTCTTCCATGCGACTTATGTCTAACGTGGATATTTTCTCACTTAAAGCTCCTCAAGGAAAAAATTCACTGATTTTCACATGTTTTAGCTCATTCTCAAGTTGAATCCGCAGATTCTGCAATGTTTGTTTAGCCCCTGCGTCATTAGGTGCGGCTGGAAGGCTTAGGATCTACACAATCACTATTCTAATTGACGAGTTAAGTGACGAATCCACTTCATCTAACGATAAGTATTTATTGGAGAGTCCGATTAAGATCTTTTAGAATGAAGCTATTCCTACACATTTGTGTGGCATTAATTTGAATTTCGCAGTTTCCCTCCACAAACATGATTCATACGAGCTCGAAAGAGGGATCTATTAAATGACTTAAAAAGTCAAAAAAGTCGACATGCAGACATAGGTCATCGCTGAAAGTAAGATGTCTGTTTTCTCCTTTGAAGTAGTCTTTGAGAAAGGAGAAAGGAGCCTTTGTGTTATGCACACCTGATCATACGACTAGAAGATGGGTAAGCAAAGCAGGCTTCCAGAAAAATCCCTTGGGAAACTCTAGTCTCTTTCCCAGTAACCCTAGGTTTTGAAAATGCAAATAATATATCCGTATGCACGTCATTTGCAACTGAATCAAAATGTAAATGAAGTTTGCATGAAAAATCAGTGAAAGGATGTCCTGTTTGGCAGGTTTTATTTAGTTATTCAAAAACATCATGCCTTTCTCAAACGCCTCGATTCAATTAAAAAGATGGGCGAGGGAGTCTCATTAAAAAGAATATCGAAGTATTTTCTCGCACTCTATCACTGCTTTTATCGTCAGCTTTTGCCATTGTTTCTTCTTCGCTGTATAAAATTTTGTGCTAATATTTATTGATAAGGTCACTGTTAGCTTCCACTCACTCCAACACCGAATCACGCCAGTGGAGACTGTGAATACGTTAATTGCTCCCAGAATGGTTCTCGTTCACACCCGAGAAAGTAGATAATAGTATTTTTAAGAATTTAGCCCAGCATTTTTGTCCAACAGGGTTCTAGTCATGTGACATGGTCTTACTGCCGGGAGAATAGTTTCCCAGACCAGACCCAGGTTGAGAAATAATGGAGTAATGTACGATATGTTTCGAAATTCAGCAGTCAGCTAAAAACTAAAGACCGCTTCCCTTTTCACTCGTGGCGTAGCACTTCTGTGCAGCGATCATACGCAACTGCTGAGACAAGCTGTCCATTTTCGTTGCGGTAGATCACTGGACCCTTATTTCAGCTTTATCATGCTGAACTCCAGACTGTCTATAGCCAGCAGCATATCGCTCCCATAGGTTGATTGCCTTGATGGGATTACCTGAGCTCCTAAACTGGCCGCAACACAATGACCGTATCATTAGCTAATAATTTTTCAATGATTGATAGCAGCTAGCTTTAAAATCAGATTATAACGCTGACATTTCAGCATAGCTTAGGCTGCGCTGCTTCTTGAAAAGGAGTGGCATTTGGTCCACTTATCTATTAAAGGCCAAATATGACGGTGCTGTATTCTGATCTAATCTAAATAAGCATTAGACTGGCGTCAAAAGGACGTCAATTGGGGGGGGGGGGGGGGGGGGTGGGATGTCCTCAGAAAGCAACGAGACCGGCAGGAAATAAGCACCTCCCACTACAAAAAAATCTACGTAATATTACAAAATACCGTGTCTTCTTTCTTGAATGCTTTTGCCATGAATCCTCTGAGGTTACAGGATTTAAAGGGTTCCGATCCAGGGGATAGAAGTTAGCGGTCCCTCAAATTACAAAAAGGTTTGGCGTACAGTATGTGTTCCTGACAAAAGTACCTTTAGGTGCTCACCAACAGCCGTCAGTGATAACGATAAAAATAATAAAGGAGAGAACATTACGGAAGGAAAAACAAAAAGTGGGTGCGCGAAAACGTACTATAAATTATCCGAAAGAAAAGCTACTATTTTCAAAACATTTTGGCAAGTTTTACGAAATAACTAAGGATTATACTCCAAAAATCTGCTAAAACAACCTCGCAATACGTAGATTCATTCAGTGAACATACTGTATAGAAGTTTTCACCTTCAATGCCCTCTTCACCATCGAAAACTTAATGGCAGGATGCCCATAGAGGGCTAACCACAGACTGTTGTGTAGGACGCAGTTACCCTACACTACCCTGAGGGAAACTGTTTGAGGAGAGAGAAACACGAGCCAAGGGAGTTTTATGAGTGAAGCTAACCGAGTATTTGCAATAAGTATCTTCTGATTTAGGCTTCCATGTGTAGTATTTCCCAAACCGGTTTCATCCGAGGGGACAAAAGGGGTAAGGGGATTTTAGCAATTTCGAAGGGGCCCGACCTGAAGATATGAACATAAGTGAGGGGCTCATCTGGTTTATAATTTCTCATCAAATACTGTAGTTTCGTGGGAGTAATACAATATGTATAACTATTCTGTATGTACCATTATCCAACCCACGGACCCTCTCTCATGATGTTTCATTGGTTTTATTTGGAGAAGAGGTAAGCAACTGAACTAAACCCCGTGTCCGTGCTGATTTCGGGAATAGTAACAAACCAAAACTAAATTATCATGCGGGTGATCTCAAAAACACTCCATTCATGTTCATGTTCATGTTTTACCACATACCAAACGCTTATGCGTACTCGAGGGTGAAGGGACACATTTTACACGAAATGATTTACCGGCCCGCGAGTCGAACACTAGCCAGTAACTGCGCACCTCGCGCGAGAGGCAGACGCCTTCTAGTCGTAGAACCCCCGAGACATCAACCTTGCGGGTTTTCTGCACAGAACGAAGCAACGAAGGCAACTGATGCGCTGTATGCGGTGGCCACCTAAGGCAACCACATACCACATTCGCGGCCCGTGGGGCCGCACAAATACGACGTCGTACGCCGGGGGGGGGAGGGGGGTCGCCGGAAAAACGATCTAGTACGACAGGGGGAGAGGGGGGGTCAATCCAAATACGACGTCGCTTATGCACTGGATATTCCAATCTCATACTGCCGCCTGTATAGACTGGAAGCTACAACACCAACCCAGGTCCTGCAATTGGTCCCAAACCCACCCTGACCCGCTGGGTTTTTGGGTTGTATTGGGTGTTATGTCCATGGTATCGGTTTGGGTTGGGTGGAGTAAATTCCCAGGCCTGGGCTGGGTCGAAAAGCCAAACCCAGATAATCCCAACTTTTTTAAAATCACGCCTCCCTGTGCAAAACTGTGGAAAATATTTTTAATGATTCATTCGAATGGTAGAAGAATGAAAATTGCTTGTTCGGGTTTTTGAAATTTGGCTTTGAATTTTTAGAACTGAAGAAACTGTATGTGGTGACAAAGTTGGGTTGGGTTTGGGTTCAATTTTAAAAAAACGACGTGGGCCTGGTTTTGAGCTGAATGTGGCCCTCGAGGGTCTGAGCTGGGTCGGCGGGGTGTGGTTTCAGATGCAATGCTGGACCTGGACGCTAACGCTCCATGTGGGTTTTTGCCTGGTTCCCTCGAATGGACTTCAACATTTTTGAACACTTCAGAAAATTTTATCTGAGTAATCTCCGAAAAAACCAATTCTGAATGGGAGATCAAAATAAAGAATCCCAAGTACGCTCTTGCTTCGTATAAGGAACCATCGCCAGCCGTTAATTCGACCTTTAAAAAAACCAAAATTGTAGTTTGTTCCTAGGTGCAAACTATAGCTCTATGGAAAATGTTAGACGCGCCTGGCGCTTGGTCAGCGGTGGTCAGCGCCTAAAGTCCGCTGGATATTTGAACTTTTGTGTGGTGTGGTAAGGAGCCGAGCGTTGAGAAAAACACGTAGGGTTCTTTCTAAACAGGATTTTTGGGTTTCAGGCTTCGAACACTTGGATTTGGTGATCAACAATTTCACAGGACTTTGGGCGCTGACCACGGCTGACCAGTTGGCCAAACGCCTCAGATATTTTTCACGGGGTTTCTTTTGCACCCAGGAAAACACGGCAATTTTCGGTTTTGCAGAGTTCGACTTGACGGTTGGCGATGTTTCCTAGTTAGTCAGTCTTGTTTCCTTGCTGGCGATCAGTTTGAATCGCGCCTAGGCACTCTCAAAGGTCCAACAAATTTGAGATTAGAAGCTGAGGGTGATTTTGGAATTGTTTTATCAAAAGTCTGAGCTCTGCTGGACGGAACGGGGGTGCAGCCCACACGACGTAGCTTTGGGCCGTTTTGAGGGGGTCTATGAAAAAAACGATTTTGTACGACGGGGGGGGGGGGTGTTAAAAAACTCATTTGCATGCGACGTCGTATTTGTATGGGCCCCGCCTGGTGGGTCAGGCGCCTGCCTCTCACGCCAGGAGCGTAGTTTCGCGCAGCAGTTGAGTGTTCGACTCGCGGCAGAGTAAGTCACTTCGTGTATAATGTGTGCCATCACCCTCGAGTGCGCATACCTGTGTTTGGTGATGTGGCAAATCATGAAGATAAATATGAATATACAGCGGAAGCAGCCCGGCAGACATACTCCGTGAAAAGGCGGCAAACTTGTCCACATGCCATAAATGCCTGTACTCTAACTAGTGTACGTAAGTCTGCCCAAAAGTACTTGTCATCAACAGGACATGTGGAACCTAAATTTTTGCGCCTCCAAAAGTTGCTAACAAAACTGAAATAATATTTTTGAAATGCTCAGCCAACAGATCGAGCCAATGCTCGATCCATGATCACAAAGATTTGATCCGCGGCATTGCTCATGGTTTTTAAAGCAATCGCCACTTGTTCAAGAGACCAAAGCGGCAAAGTTTAAAAAGGTGACAGTGATCATGTCGCATATTCGTGGGTAGGACCTGCATGTCGTGGCAGTAGACGCGGACAAGAACAACATTCTCATAAGACTGCTAACACAGATCCTACTAAATAAGCCCACGGCTGGATGGAAATGACCTTGGACTGGTTTTAGTCAAGATGACGCTTATCATGACCAATAACCCATGACTTTGCTCGCGATCATTTGTCAGTTAGCAAGCCGGAACTCCTGTCATCTTTAGAAGACACCAATCCTAGCTAAGGATGACGCACGTTTTCACAAAAATATCTTACGGTATTCTCACTCGGCAAAATTAACAGGGCATTTATAAAATTAAGTGATAGACTATGGCAGCATAAGTAGCAGGAGAGACCTGCACCTATTTATCGCGCGACTGCCACGATAAAATGGGAAGGATATCAAATTTTACCGGATGTGTGAGGAAGAATATCTCTCTCGGCGATGAACTGACCAGCCTGCTCACAAATACCCTGTCTTCCTAGTTCACTCGTGACTTCTGCGCTAACTCACTCATATGATGCTCGCATACGACTTTAGTCATGCCTGAGCATGTATGCGCACAGGAAAGGATCAATTAGCTATTCGTACGACGAGCAAAACACGAGGATATCATCTGGGCAGACTAATCTATGGGCCTCTCGTCATCTTTTGGCAGGCGGACAGCATGAAGATGATATGTACTACATAACGTTAGAAGTGTTCTTCATACGACTTCACGCTTCATAAAACCGCGCATGGGTCGAATAGGTTGAGCGCTGATGATAAAGTTCAAGTCCCAAAACTGGAAGATTTCGGACGAGCTACATTTACGCTTACTGTTGCAGAATGGCCACGGGAAGAAGCTGGTCTCCTACAGTACGTCACGGTCGTGTTTCCTTATTCACGGGGCGAGCAGAGTTGATGCGAACAGAGCCCCTTCGAAGGAGCCGTCCAGGAAGGCGCTCGCGGAACGCATTAAGTCGTGCAATATATTATAAATAAGTGAGCATGCACAGTGCACTGCGCAATCCGTTCTGTTGAGAGGTCAAATGGGACGATTCCTGTGTTAATTCCGTAAAAAATGGTACCTACGTGAATAATATCCCAGATGAATTATTGCAAACTGCTATGAGAGAAGGAAAACTTTGGGAAAGCTGATGGTACAAATCGAAAGCTTTTGATAAAATGCTAAACCTTCCAACATGTCTCAACAAAGGAGTGATGATTGGCTTTGCTCGAGTCAATGTAAAGTTTACATAGCCTAGCAGCTCTGCTTGTAGGTGTAGCATGCTTTCATCGGGTGTCCGCCTTAGACTCCATGAGCTATCCTAGTTCCGCTGGCAAATCCTGCTGATCTTTTTGTGGCTTTAGAATTATTACGTAAGCACTAGCATCAATTCCTAGAACGATGCAGCAGATCATAAGGAGGTCAAGGCCAAGCAATACCTACTGTATTTGGCTATTATCTGCGTTCTACCCCCTTACTTATAGCCCTGGGTCGCCCCTTTTGAAACGGGGGTGGGGGGGACAAGTGAGGACTCACTGTATGTATAGTGCTAATTGCCAGCCAGAAGCCAAACCTGATCTCTCTTATCACCTTTGCACCTCTGCACTGGTGTAATAGGCATGAACTAGTTAGAGCGAGCCAAGGATTTCACTGATATGCACAGCAGGTCCCAATGGGCATTTTAGTTAGTGATAAGAATAAGATAATAAAGAAGGGCAAACATACTAGAAAAAAATCAGAAATGGGTGTCAAAATTTATCTTGGGAAGTTACCCCCGGGGATCTTAGTGTTCCAAAGGAGTCCAGTCCCGAGGTTACAATCAGGGGATGCAAGCAAAGATTTTTGGCATCTTCTAACGCGCGGAAAAATGAAAATTCCCTGCTCACAATTCGAAGTGATATTTGGCTTGCTAGCTGGTGTGTGATATTGTTGGATGCTCTCACATTTAGTCCTACAGTAATCTATCATCACTATGGCCGCTCATCATAAGAAACGTTTGGGTGCAAATGCAAATCGGCCAAAAGGTAAATTTTCTAAGCTGTTTCATTTTAAGAGACCCTAGAGACCTTCATGGCAGAACCAGTGCTCATAGATTAGAGGCTGTATTATAAAATAAAACTTGGGACTGTAGCAGGTAAATAGAAACAACCTCGAAGGAGACAAACTTTAAACCAGCCACAAATTTTTCTGGAGAGTAATCCGCGCCAAAGACAGCTCGTTCAACACAGAATATATCGACTTTTGTGCTTTCTGTTCACCCGTAGATATCGCGAGAATCAGGTCCAATTCACTTAGGTACCCGAGTCTTATCGAGATGCTGGCTACCAAAGTTCGAGTAGTTTGGCAGCCACACAAACCATCGGCGTTTTGCATGCTATCTAGCTCACATTTCCATAGTTCAAATAGATTTGACGTTTCTGCCGTGAGTCCGGAACCCAAAACCTATGGACATATCCAGTCCTATGACCACTGCTGTGATCGTGTTATGATACCAGCATAAAAAAGCATGTTCTAGCTAAATTGCGCAAGAGTACAGCCTCAGCTAGTTACCTACCAAATACGCAATATTTGTTCAAAACTTATTAGCCATCTAATTTAACAAAGCAAACGTGAACTACGGCACTATTAAAAGGTGTGCCAATGCCTCCATAACGATTAACATTGACTTCTGCAGAGCAAAATATGAATTTTTCGCGATATCTAGTTACGAAATTAAAAATTGACCTTACTTGTCAAACGAAAATGATCGTCCTGAACCTGCACTCGTAAAGTAGGGGGCATGCGGTTTTGGTAGCAAGAGCAATGTGTGGGCAAGGAGAGTTATCCCCTCTCACCTGTCCTGCTCTCAACTAGCCCACGAATAGGAATATAGCTCGTTCCCTGGACGCTAGGTCCTAAACAGAGAAGCAATTACGAGAAAGCCCTTCGGGCACAAAGAGTAGTCTTCAAAAAGTAGAGCGCCTCTATTTGGGAGAGCCGGCGATTTCGAGACACGCTGTACGCGCATAAGTCTTGTATAAAGAAAAGGGTGCTCTCAACACAGCATACGGAAAGGGTATTCTTTGTGAACAATGTTGTTTAACTCACTGTCAGTCGTTGGTCTTGTTAAAGCTAAAATAACTTTTACTTATCCGATTGTGGACAAGCTACGAGTATGTAAAACAGAACAATAGGCTCGATAACAAAATAAACTGTGGAAAATGTGGAGTCTGTGGTTTCGGCAGTGCAAGCAAAGACCAAGAGAGAGTTGCCTCAAGCTCAATCGCTCATTCTTATGACAAGCTACCGTTGACCATACCAAGGATGGTGCGATGGGCCTATTTCAGCAAGAAGCAATGCAAGCATCCACCAGTGAAGTTCTGAACAGTGGTTTTAGTGCAGCGAGTTTTTCTTTTGGTTGCTAATTGTTAGAAAGGCAGCTTGCATAAGTTCATTTCGGGATTTGCTCCAAAAAAGTTCAGTTTTTCATTCAGACGTTTGGCTATCCAACCCATATGATTCCTAGAAGCGGGCCATATAGCTGGGAAAATGGAAAGAAAGCCAAAATCTGTCAGTGAAAGTTTTAACTATAACTCTGAATTGGCTCTTGGCACTTAATTGTTCGAGGGAGGTCCCTATGCAGTAAAAGAAATGAAGCTTGATTCATTCGGCTTGACTTGACCCGGATTTAACCTCTATCATCAACTCTTCATATACAGTATATGATATAGCTACCGTCCTGGTCTTGCGTGGATCCTGGGATCGTTTTCAAGAAAGAGAGTTAAAAAAGTACAGAGGAGCTGGTGGATTCCAGCAGGAGGATTGCAGCGCAGTAAGTTTGTTAGTATATGTAAATTATGCTCCTAGCTATATGTAAATTAAACATGCCTCAACTAGCAAGTCGCATACTCTCCTACCCCATTTGCCCCGTTTTACCACACGCTAAACAAAAATAGCCCTTCAAGTCAAAACTCGGATTTCTCCGCAGATCTCGACAAATCAGGACTGAAAACCATTCACTACAGTAGCCGTGTTCTTGCAAACTACGAAGCCAATTAGTGCCTTGACCTTCACGTATTCAGGCGTGCCTAGTTTAAAGCAGCAATGGTTTGCTGCACCATAATTTAGTGCCGCACTCAAAACAGGGCCGCCAGAAAATGTCATTCTCACCGATTTAGCATTGTGTGCTAAATATAAGACTCGAAAAAATGTCAGGGACCTTTTATCTTACGACTAGACCAGATACTGTGTGGCTGGCAGCACGATCGATTTTTAAAAGGCCTTTTCCTAAACTGTCTAAAAGCTAAAAACAGAGGTCCGAATAGCTTCTATTCTTCAAAGGATGTGTGAGGCTGAACTTTATCAGCTATGGTCAGTAACAACTTAACCAAAACAGTCAAGGCGGTAAAGTTTGTTAAGATATGCTGATTCGGACATGACTTTTACGTCAAACTAGCAATATGGATAAGAATTGCGCCAACAAGAAAAAAGTGCCAAACCTGGTTTTGCGGTGATTGTCGAAAAGCAATTGGTCGCTGCCCTTTTCCGCAGATAAAATAAGTTCGGAAGAACAAGGCCCTGATAAGAGACGCCTCGAGGGAGAGGACTACGACTAGGATATAATTGGCAATAACTATTTAATGATAATGCCATGCTGATCTCAAAATCGAATCCGCCTTTTTCTTTATCCAAACAAATGAATGCCATCGAAACCATAGCTTTAGAGGCCTGAATGAGAGTGTCTAAAGGTCTCTGGCTGGCACAATGGGCCGATTGCAAATAGGACCGTCTTCGGAAGTCCTGAACTTTGTTTCGATCGTAGACTACGTCAAGGCAAATAATGCTGGGCGGTGTTTCGTAAAGAGCTACTAAAAAGGGTGGACGTCGAGTGACATTTGATTAAAGATAATAGCCGTTTCTAAAATAGAACATTTACGCAAAGCAGGCCGATTTACCTGACACATTGGCATCCTCGACTTTTGGTCGATGGATGAACGAGAAATTCGTGAATGAACAGGTTCTATCAGGACACGACGACGAACTTGACTGAATGGACTCTTTGACGTCATGGCCAGATGAATCGGGGAGTAAAAATGTTCACAGACGATGCCCACTCCTTTCCGTCCAAAAGCCGATTGACGTTGGGTAAATGGGGAGGCGTGCATTACCGTCTCAAATTTATAGCTTCTCCGAGATAGTCGCCAGCCGCATACGTGCCTGGCGTAAAGATTATCTCTCACCAATTTCCCTCAAAGAGTCAATGTCCTGTAATCCTCTTTAAACATCGTAGCTGCTTTTACGGGACCGTCTCTTCTGTTCAGTATTGACGTAGTTTTCGTTGGTAACCAGGTCGTCTCTTGAGGATTTGAGGCTAGAAGCACGAAGAAGCTGGCTAAAGTGAAACTATAATACCTGCGCGCATGCAAGTCAGCTGAACGCGCTTCTGTGAAGTCGCTAAAAAACACGGATATGTAAGACTACTGTAAATTTCGCTCACGCGGTAGAGTTAAAAATAGGATAAAAGCTATCACGCATTCAGATCGATATGAGAGAAGTTAACAGGCTCGGACACCTGTTCACGTGATAGTCGAAAACAACGATAATGAGCTGATCGTTACGGCCGTGATAAGACGGTTTGGCTCTACAGATTACCCAAAGCTCTGTGCAAACCAAAAGGATCGTCGTGCTTGAGCGAGCACGCTGAGGGAATACCAGGGGGGTACTCTTTCATGGCGAGCTAATGAGGTTGGACAGTTTCTGTCGCGCTTTAATTAAAGTAATACCTTCAATTTCTGGGCACAAACTCAAATCTAACTTGTAATTTATTCCTATTTTAATGAGTGCACATGAAATGTAACTAGCTGCTGGAGGGGATAGGAAGTCGCATGTGCGTTAGTCGTGAACGGAATAAATAAGGAGCATATGATGGGGCAGGATGGTTGGCTTGTGCTTATGAGTGAGATATCGTGGGGTTACTTTACATCGTGGCATGTCAGCGCTTAGCGCTCTTGGAGAACAAAACGCGCTGTAAGTCAACTTTCGTTCGCTTTACACATCTTACATTGCATTCATTTCGCACATCATATAGTGAAATAGTTCGATTTTAAAGGTCAAAATTTCAAAATCAGTTTCGTGGAAACCAGGGTTTGGTGAATTGACTATCTTTCTCTTAAAGACGGAGGTAGAAATGGTGAGACATATTTACTGTGCTTGGAAAAGCGGTCGGAGTTTTTCGTGGGGCGAAGCACCATTCAAAAACATGATCACATTCACGGAGTCGCAGCTACTATCATGCACAATTTTCAGAGTTAAGGTGGTGGTTCAAGCAGTTAAGGTATCAGTCCGGCATTGTTTGGACCAGCAACCCTGTCCGAGAGACCATAGCTCTAATCAGGATGGGCATGGCAGTTTATAATGCCCGTTCTCAGCGTGGAAACTGGGCTTCGATGGCTTTTTAGTAAGTCCATCGCTGACCTTGCGCACATCTGGGCGACCTATTGTGGCTGACGAGTAGAAAATCACGAAATTTCATGTAACATCAGTCGGAAAGGGCCCTTTCTTCTTTCTCGCTATCCCCTGCGACGCTGGCATTGGCAAAGGGTGCCCTCTGGAGCCGTCAAAGGGAACCTGCCGTGTAAGTTGTCCAGCCTCGCTTCTCATATTATGCTCGCTGGCCGGCAATAGGCAAAGCGGGTTTTGGAAAACCCTGTGGGGAATTATGTAGGGGCACGAGGACCAAAATGTGTAATTTTTGAGCACCTTTGAAGCTAGCAATGTGTTCAAAATCCTCGTCTAAGCAAGTCCGACGTTTGCGATAACATGCGCAACGAAACTTTGGTCAGTGCCGATCCGCCAAGGGAAGAAGAAATGATTGCACAGTTTCATTTTTACTCTTCGAGCTATACTTTTCCTTTTACTCTTTGCCTAAATTCGGCCAGCAGTCAATCGTTATAAGCAAGGCCGCGCAACCGCTTCCTTCTTTGTGTCCCCCTGGAGCGCTTCCACATGAGGGCATTCTGGACCAGACTTCAACTTTTCCGCACCATGGCGAATGGGTTTGCCTGCCGACAGACGACAGCAAAGACCCTGTCGAGCCAGTAGTTATATTGAACACCAATCTAGCGTCCTCTGTTGAATCAAAAGTGTTTCTTTCCGCTTTATACAACATGCCGTTGGGTCACGTCAGCACCCGCAATCGCGGTTGTGGTACGCACATACAGAATGACTAAGATATACATTGGGTCGAAATAATCGAAACAGCAGACTGTTTCACGACGACTTGTTTCATGCACTGTCGATCAGGAACATCCTTGCTCATTGCTTTTTTCTTCATCAGCGCTTCGAGTACAACTGCTGAAAACTCCCACCTATTATCTCGGGGTTAAAGAATTTTAAAAGGCCCGACCAGGGAGATATACTACGCACATAAGTGAGGAGCTGAAAGTGAGGATTCGCGGTATACCCCAAAAATCGATTGATTATAAGTTCAACCGCGTCGCATGTTTCAAAATATGGGGTATTTCTAAAAGTCTTCCAGCTCATTTACAGTCATTGCAGCCATGATATTGATATCTTGCTTATTGAAGTGACGGTGCCGCTCATGCTTTGAGCCAACCCTACATGTGTTTATTGCATAACGAATCCAGTCTGGAGCAGAAAGAGTGTTTACATCCAGTTTGTTGTTTCTTATTCGCACATCTACCAGTAATATAGCCTATTTTCGAAATTGCTTAGGTTAGGTGCGAGGCGAGCACAAGGGTCCTTCTAATTTCCGGTGTCAAGGCAACAGAGACGCATCCGCTTAATCATCATGGCACAGCATGGGTCCAGGAACTTTGTTTTGCTCTGACGGTAAGTAAACGTGCAATGCCCGCCTGAAACGATTGCTTCCTAATGGGCCCAAGCAACATTAGCCCCACTTCGAGGTACCTACAAGAAAGACAGTGCCTTACGCTTCAGCAGGAGCAGCCGAAGAAAGTTACAGTAGTTGACCCCCTTCCTCTTGCCAGTGAATACTGTATGTGCCCTCTGACGAGTGTTTCACCAAAGAAACATCTAACTGATTTTTACCACAATAAGGAAAACATGTCAACGATCACTTTTTTATGTCACAGAAAAGAGTGAGTAATTTTGACTAAGAAATACTCGTCGCGTGCTAACGGCAAGATGATATCAAACGCGCAGGTGCGCTCGAGACATCACGCTGTGCGCTAGTTTGCATCGTTCGAACTTTGAGATCTTTAAATTTCACCCGGCCACTTTCACATGTTGTTGGTAATGTGGCGCAGCGCTTTTAAGCCGGCCGACGTGATCGTGCCATGATTCTGCGAATAGCTGCCGAATGTCATTTTTGGTGCCCCCAAACTTGATATATTAGCATCGGCCAAACTACCATTCGATGTTTTTCTAACTGCGGTAACGTATTCTGCTGAATTCGATGAGCTACCGCCCGCGTAAGGTGGCACCATGACGCCAGTCGAAGTATTTTTATTGCTTTTTTTGGAACTTCCGTGCCGGAAAATTCCTTTGGGTGCCATCGAAGCAAGCCAATTAATACTGCTCCCGTAGAAACTTTTGTGATTTGACTGGTGATGTATTGGGTTCTCCTGTCTGGTTTCAGCTTGTTGCAATTGGTCGATCGATTGCGATTGAGTGAGCGACTGATTATGTCGGCGTCCTGCATCAGCACTGCGGGCTCGGGTCTGATGCTGAGCCGGAGGCCACGGCCATGGGGGCGGCATTGCGGGGGCAGGCTTCTGAGCTATGGGAGGATTGGGTGAGCTGTCCAGTGCCTTAGCTGAAGGAACATTGGCCCATCCGTTTTGGTGATAATGACCAGAAGGGTTGTAGCTGTAATACAAGTTAGAATTGTGGCCCCCATTCAGAACAGCGTAGGGTGGCGGAGCAGATGTTTGTTGCCCGCCAGCTTGCGCGCTGACGAGCATTCGGCCTGATCTCTGAGTCTTTGCAGTCTCATAATCGGTATCGCTACACTCGGATTCAGCAATGGGTGCTGCGCCGCTCTTGAAAGCGGTCGCTGACGACGCCTGATAAGAAGCTAGCTTTTTTGATCCTGATGTCGGTTTTGCATTGACTTCGGTCTGGGTCTTTGATGTGACGACTGGAGCAGCGGATGAATAGTAGGGTGGCGGCGGCGGTGTCTCTTGGTGAGATTGCTGCGGGGTAGCCTTATGGGCGTCTTGTTTCGAGATTCGCCTGACTTGACTCTTCTTCGTGTTTATCAATTCGTAGAGCTTGTTTCTGTAATCGGCCACTTGTAACTGAATATCGTCGCTGAGAGACAGCGTAACTGAATAATTTAAGGACGGTTCGTCGTCCGGATTATGAAAGGGTGCAACGTACGAATGTCTCAACGCTTCGTCGGCCGTCCATCGTTTCTCAGGATTGAAGACCAACAATTTTTTCATCAAGTCGACCGCATCGAAGGGGCTGCCGGCCATCAGACTGTCCAGACTAGTGCGGGGTCTGGCATTCATCTTTTCGATCACTGACCCTGCATATACACTGCCGATGGACTCGATATCGGCCTTGCTGGGTGTGGAGATTATGTTCATGATACGTTCGATTTGATTTATAGTCGATGTACCAGGAAACAACGCCTTTCCTAAATACATTTCGCCTAAGATGCACCCGAGTGACCACATGTCCACCCCTTTCGTATATCTCTTGGCGGCCAACAGAATCTCGGGCGCTCGGTACCATCTTGTGGCCACGTACTCGGTCAGTTCCGGTTGACCGGCATCGTTTTTTCCACTTCGTTGATCGTATTGACTCAGAGACCGAGCCAAACCGAAATCGGCCAATTTGGCCGTACAGTCGGCGTCCAAGAGGACGTTCGAAGGTTTTAGATCTCGATGAATCACGTTTCCACTATGCAGATATTTAATGGCACGGAATAGTTGGTACATGATGTACCGCTTGTGGATGTCCTTGAGTATGTCCCCTTTCTTAATGACGTTATGAAGGTCGGTGTCCATGTATTCGAATACTAAATAAATATCGCGATCGTTGTTGGCCTTGAGCACATTAAGTAGTTTGACGATGTTGCTATGCGTGGAAAACTCTTTCAAGAACATGATTTCTCGAAATGTCCTTTGAGCGTCGGTTTGATTCCGAAAAGCGTCGAAGATTTTTTTCAAAGCTACAATTTCGCCGGTTCGCCGATCGACCGCTTTCCACACGATGCCATAGGCGCCTTTGCCTAGTCGTTTTTTGATCTCATATTTGGCCATGACGTGATTGTCCACGTCTTCAGTCATTTTCGGTGCTCGAACCTGGTATGGCCAGGGAAATTGGGTCGCAGCCTGGAGTCGTAACGGTAATAGGAGACGGTTGTCTACCGATTCCCTGGGCCAGGTGCGAGCATAGGACCCTTCAACCTAGAGCGGGATCGGCGCCGTGGGTAGACCTTGGCGGTACGCTTCGGTTCACCTAGCCTTACCTGTGCTAGCCTATGTGCTCATGTAGCAAGCGCGCTTGTTATCGACGAGCTGCTGCTTTTCGCATTGATTGCATATTTGTTGCTATGGTGCGCGAATGGATATGGGGACGACCAAGCACGCCGAGTGCCTGGTCGTCGCGTCCGGCGCCGCCCTGAACGGACACTGCGAAGCCTTGTCGCCGTCAGCTCTCGAATCGATCTGTGCCTCTAGTCTAGAAAGTGTCCAGGTGCTCGGCGATACCCACCCGTTTATTCTCGGCTAGACACACCCTGCAACCAAGCGGAAGGTGCGCAGGTAACAAAGCGGTTCGGTTGACTGACGTTGCGACCAAATGGTCGAGTCGAGTTGTGGGCGGGCGTGCCCATTTACGGAGTCGGCTTGGCATAGCACTCGAGACAGACGGAAGTCTAAAATGCATTTCCGCACTGTTAGATTCGTACGATTTCAATGATGTACATGACGCTCGGATGGGTGCATCACTCGCTCAAACGCCCAAGAGGCACAGCAATAACATTCCAATCGGCCGGGGTGCTGCCTATCTGTGATTGGGCCCGCCTAGTCCGCCTCGCAGACACACTGGCCAAAGTCCTCGGCATAAAGTCAGCAAAATATAAATTGACCCTTATTCTGCAGAGTGTGTGTGAGGCACAACTTTTAAAGCTGAACGGAAGTCTGCACCATGCATTCCAAACTGACCTTGCTGCCAGAACACGTACAAAAACCACCCACGCGCTACTTATAAGCTGTAAGTAAAAAGCCAAAAAACTGATCCTTGACAGAAAAATTGAACTAGTAAACCGCGCAATAGATAGCTGCGCAACTTCCAGGCATAAGCTCCTTTCGTGTGACTTTTAACATATTGTGACTGATTGCAGGAGAAGACCAATGTGAACGGATTGCCGAGAATAACAGCGTTCGCGGCAAGCTCTTCGCACATTGTTGATCAACCAAGACTCATCAATCGAAAGGAAGCATCAAATAGCGTGTATTTCCAGCCATGCAAGAGCCTCCCAGTTGATGCAATGGTGCTCAATCAAGAGTATTGCAGTGGCACTATTCTCGATAGAAGACTGGGAACGCGCGATTGCAGCAAAACACAATAGACGAGCACTGACTTGCACTGTGAACCAAGTTATCACAGCCTTGCTCAAGGACATACTAGCAACTTTTGGCTGTGATATTTACTTTACAGTTTTTGCGATGGCATCTCTCGTGCATCTGCGGACCCCCAGTGTTGACCGTCAATACGGAAGAAGCGCTTGCTTTTCTGGCCTCTCTGCTCATACAATTTTGCTCCCAATCGATTGGCAATGACCACCGTGTCGATTGACCACGTTAATACAACCCCTGCGAAATTACAGGGAAACCAGCAAAATTCTGGCAGTGAGGCGGCAGAAGATTCCCCGTTGGAGCCCTGGGTCGTGGGCGTGATCATCTTCGTGGTCCTAGTGGTGGCCATTCCATTGATCGCGTTCATCTTCATCGAAACGAGGAAACAAAGGCGAGCAAAGCAATGGCGCCAGTTGATGCGAAAAGACGCTGGTAAGAAACGTCGACGCGCTCGACGTGGTCGATTCGGTGAATTTGGCCCTTCTGTTCGATTGGACATCGAGCATGGGCCCGGCAGCAAGAGCACAACCAGCGATGGCCCATCTCGATCCAGCGCCAGTGAACTCCCAAAGAAAACTTCGAAGGATAAGAAATCGTCCGGTTCGAAGAAAAGTACTAATGCGCCGAAACTGTCCAGTCAAACAAAAACGAGCATGAAAACCGCCAGGTCGATTACGAATCTACACAAGTAGATTGATTACTAGGAATGATGATCGGCTTGGGGAGTTGTCTGAGCTGTATAAGGCTTTCTTTCGTCTTTTTGACGAGTCCTGATACTTCTGTGTACACTTCTTGTCTGCATGTGACAGGTCGATACTGATCGTGAGAGTGTGCTATGTACGAGTACCATGCGTAGCTGCAGTACATTGACATTACACGCAACTGCGCTGGAAAAGACGACATTTTCCTAATAGTCAAAACATTGGCTATGCAGTTTAGTTGCTTTTATTTGACTAGCGTTTCCTTTTTATCGAGTCTGTCTTGCCTACAAGGTCATCAAGAGAGCAGTGTTAGAAAATATGGGCGGATCTATCTAGCATTTCAGCAATGATAAAGGCAACACGTAGGGTAGTCACTGGGTTCGGCTTGACGGCAGGATATAGCTGTACGTGTTGTCGTTTAGTAGCCTGGAGCCGTGCGAGCTGGTGGACCTAAAGGCCAAGTGGGACGCAATTTGTAATAGGGCTGTTTTGAGTTAAATTTGCTACTTACATTGCTCGCAGGTTCCAGGAGCACCAGGGCGGCCAGGATCACCGGCAGGACCTGGAGGGCCAGCACGGCCGGATTGACCTGGTGCACCAGGCTCTCCAACAGGGCCAGCAGGGCCAAGAGGCCCATCGCGTCCTGGTTGTCCAGGTTGCCCGGCCGGGCCAGGACCACCAGGTTTACCAGGCTGACCAGGTTGGCCGGGTGGGCCTGGTCTTTGTCCAATAACTCTGCCAGGATCGCCAGGAAGTCCAGGCGCGCCTGGGTATCCAGGTTGACCAGCTGGACCAGGCGGGCCTCGTGGTCCCTATAAGACAGTCCATGGGTGAAAACTATATCGCTTTATTCTTCTTCTTTGTCGCCTACTTGATCCCCTGGTCTTCCGTCGGCTCCTGGGGCGCCAGCATCGCCGGGAGCGCCGTCTGGTCCCTTGGGTCCAGCGGGACCTGGATCGCCGGCTGGAGAATCGCACTGGCACTGTACTTGCTCTGTACCCTGCGATGGTGGACCTGGTGGAGCTGGTTGGCCACGTTCTCCAGGGCTGCCGGGCAGTCCATCGGCACCGTCGTAGCCGTCATTTCCTGGAGCGCCTGGTGGTCCAGTTGGTCCGCCTAACATTACACAGTAGTAGCAAGTTGAGAGGTAGTCGAATATGTGTGACCCGACTACTTACGGTGGCAAGTGCAGCACGAGCCGCCGGTACTTGGAAGTGTCGCAGCCAAGGCTGGTGCCACCTGTCTGGCATCATCAGCGGCCCTAGCGGCCCAGTAGTTCAAACTGGCCACGGCGTCATCTCTGGGGGCCTGACGAGTGTTACGGATTTGATTCATGACCATAGCGTTAACCAATCGGTTATTGCTATCCGAACTCAAGCCACCCAAAGTCTGGATGTCGAGCATTTCGCGGACCATGTCGTGCGAGCGGGACTAGAATAGGGAATCCAGGATTGCATTAGGACACATCGAAGCGACAGGGTATCTCACCTTGCAGAAGTCCAATTCCACTTGCACGGCTGCCTCCAAGGTCTGCACATAATGGAAGACCAATGGAAAGGTCAAGAGGCAGGCAGTGATTGCCACTGTGCTGAAAACGATGGCCGCGAAGGCCAGCATGCGCGAGGATGACTTTCCAATGCCCATATTCACTTCTGGAGCGCACTTCCTTTGCTCACCACCAAATCAGTGCTGCACTACGGCTACACCCTACGCATAAGCTTTTATAGGTGGGCGGCCGTTATGTTCGCGTCGACCTACTTTTTCGCTCCATTGCGCCGGTCAAACTGTGAGAAGACCAGTTTTGGGGTGTCTCATCGCGTCACCTGTGCGTGCTACATTGCGCTAGGCAACGACAAAAAGTCGTACGCTCGGCTGAACCAAGATCGTCTTCATGCATAAGTCTCAGTTCACGGGCTCACTTCGCTTCGATGATCCGCTAGCAGTGTTCCTTTTTTAGCAGAACCGCAATACTGCGCATAACAACCGAAAAAAGTCAGAGTCCGTAAGCGTCTTCCTCAACCAGTTTTCGTGATGGCACAAAGATGTATCGGTGTACAACCAACCGGAGCACACATGCTCTCCTATAGTTGCGTTCTCGCCTGAGGCTCGTCAGAAATGAAGAGTACACGGAAAAGTAGTGCACCTAGCTTTTTTCGAGCTCGTTCCACACTCTCTTGACAAAACCTTATTGAACAGAAATACTCAAAATATTGGCTGGATGAAAAGGGGAATTCCGAAGAAATTAAAAATGTATTTGGGGCAGCAACCACACAATGAGCATGCGGAAATAATGGTGGCACAATGAATGTCCTCAAAATGCAATCTTCCCTCCTGCTGGCCAAGAAGATAAAGAAAGCGAAAATTGTAATTTGCCTTTTCTGAGCTTATAGTAAGAAAAAGATGCTGAGACTTATTTCGAATCGTTGTCGATTCCATTCTCGACTCCCGATTCCATTTGAATCCATTCTCGACGTGCTTTCTTGCGAACTGCGAAATAGGCGTTCTTGCAGCTTTGAGTCGAAATTGCCATGGGCGTGGATGTTTGGCCAGAAAACAGCATGGCGATGGGAACGGTGTCCGAGCATGCATAATTTACTACAATTCACGTACAGGGACTGCAACTTGGCAGGTCTGAATTTTACTGGTTTCATTGCATAGTCAAGACCAGCTTTTCACCATATTCGATCAGTGACATCACAAAATAACAGTGTCATCCTCATCGAAGTCAGGCATGTCTTCGGTGTCCACAGAGAAGGCCTCGGTAGACCACAGGAATGATTGCCGTGCCGATTGCTCCGCGTAATCGCTGCTGGATGGACTCAAGACTGTGCATTGCGGAAGAGTAGCGTGGACGATGGATGACGAGTGGGGTGTGAAATGTCTTGGATCAGTGTTCTCGCACGTGTGCAAACTTTCATCGATCGTCGTGTCATCATCGATCGAAGCCAGCTCGTTGTGAGTCACTGCCGTAGATCGAGTTTGCATCCCCTTTTTCTTGATGAAATTGTTAAGAATGGCTGCCCGATCAAGTTTTTCGTTTTTACGAAGATCATTAGGAACACTATGGAAAGAAAGGGGCGGATGTTTGTCTATTCGCTGTGGGAAACTGGTCACTTTCGGAAGTTGAACGGATTCTTGACTTGACTGTGAACGAGCGGAATCGCTGTGTCTCAATCGTCTTGCGGCTTCAGCGTTACGCCTTTTGCTGCGACCTGCAAACACAGACTCGTCGTCAGTTTGTTAGTAGGAACGGTCGTAAAATGCGTTTTACCACCAGCACAAGCGGCAGTTCGATTTGCAGCATCAAATTGGAATCCATTTTGCCGCAGGATATCCAACAGCTCGTATCGGAAGGCATTGACGTCCTGTTTGATCTCGTTCACATCGTCCTCTGACACACCCTGGGCTTGTTGCTTGGAACGTTGCACAGACGCCACATAACGCCTTACTAAATTTCGAACCACACTTTGGTAATTAGTCTCCCGTTGACTGACAGCTTTTAAAATTTTTTGAAGCTGCAACAGAGAAAGCCTGTTTACAGTACACTCATAATCAGATGCACCAAAAAGCCGATGTGATAAAAGCTTACTCTAAGACTGCGTTGAACACGCTGTCTTCGTGCGGTGGCGCAGTGGCACATTTGTTCACAAATGTACATCAAGGCCGCGTAAATGGTCTTGGGTGCTGGGACGATATTGAAAGGCGGCGGCACGGTCCCTGACTCGTCGAAATATTCTATCCAAAGTTTGCTTCTGGCAAATTTCCATTCCGTGTCTGCTTCGTTCTGAAGGTCAATAAAATTTGTTTTCAGCCTGTCTGTCAATCCGAAAACAACTGCATCTGAAGACAGGTCAGGGGATGGGGAGGAATGCTGTTGCAATTCTTCTGGTGTAACTTTCCACACTTACGTCAATTGATGCGAAAGAGTTGGCCATCATGGCGATAAGCTAAAAAAACGACACCAATTGTATCTGTACGATCCATTATGCATTCCGTGTCATCCGAACACCTTACCATATTTAGTAAAACAACGACAGCTATCATACTGTACGCGCCGAACATCGTCTCCCCCACCCATTCCGTTACATAATGATTTTCTTTGACATCTAATCTATCAAGGTCGATTAATCCGAATGTTGCCCAAAGTAAGCTCTCCAAAGCAAAGTATAAACTAAAATGCAAGTTAGCGAGCAGATTGTAGGAACCAGAAAAAGATCAAGCACTGACTTGCCGAAAGAAGAAAATTTTGCATCACAACTTTTTGACCAATTGTCGATTTGTTCAGGTGTTGCAGCTGGGTCAGGATTTTTTGATTTTTCGCATTCATTATTGCGCATTGTTGCATAGTACCAGAATAATTGATTTAACCCGCATGCGAAAGCAAATAAAACCAAGCAATAAACAATAAAAAATTTTACGATATCGATGACCATACGCCCTGTAAAGAAGGAAGATTCTACCAGATTCTCAATCGTACACGTATCCTGTGTCTTATCCTTTGCGAAGAGGTCACATTTAGGGTCTGTCGCCCCACTGGTGGCCTCTCCAACTCAATGGGCCGTAGCCAAACGCAAAAAAGCTCTGCTGAAGAAAACATCAAAAACCAAGACATACCCAACGAAATCTGCAAAGGCCCCAAGTGAGGATTGACAGTGAACATGTGCACGAGTTTCAAGGAGGAGAAAATATTTGCCGTCGCAAAGACACATTCCGAAATCAAAGTCGGATCCCAAGCGTCCCAACTTCGTCTTGGAAAATGCCAGGCGATTTGTTGCAGATGAGGTGGCAATGAAGCGATTTCTTTTTCCACCTAACAACAAATCAAACTCATAAGCTCGAGACAACGCATAATAACGAGGAGCAACTTACGCCCAAATAAGCGATAATTCTAAGGGCAATAGTGGCTATATAAAGGCTGTTGGTGATAAAGTCGAGGATATTCCACATATTGCGAGCGTATTCGCGCAAGCCCGTTGACCATAATTGCTTTACTTCAACCCAGATAAGGCCAAAGACCTAAAATGCAGATCTGATATAAGGGCTGCCATTGGCCAGCTTGAATGAGGATGTTCGAAAACAAAAGGGTAGCACATGTGTTTTCATGCACGTTTTTAATTTTCTGGTCACGCCCTCAGGTGGGGTATCAGACAGCCAGATTTCAGTGTTTTGCGCTCTGTCTGCGTAAACAAGCGCCCTGGTAAGTGCTAGCATAACAGGACTGACTGAGACTTTTGAGTAGCTTTTGGCACACGCACCTACCGCAGTTCCTTTTTGTGCAAGTTTTTATCAGCTTTTCGGTGTCTGATCCAAGCACGCATTACTAGTATGGCTTTGGAGGCTCTCCCGATTGCCATACACCTACCGATCAACGGCACGTTTTCACCTACCCAAACAGTTATTGCCCACTCGACCGGTGTTGGTGCTGGACCACGCCTCTCTTTTTGATCAACATTGTCACCCATTTCCCGAATAATACTCGCCTCGCTCTCATTCAAGGCCAGCCATTCGGAGGAATTATCGCCAAATAACCAATCATAATTTATTCGTTGACTAGCCAAAATGAGAAGAACTGAAAAAACCACCGTGAAATTTGCCTGTTGCACGCTTCCTGTAACTGTGCCATTCAAGAAACCTCAGATAGTAACTTACACAAAAAGACGCAATACGATGAACTATGGCACAAAAATTTTATAAACGGCTGTCGAACGAATTTTCCGACCATCGATTTAGGAGACAACAAGTACATAATTGAAAGAAAAGGAAAGCTAAAGCATACTCCAAGGATTAATAGCACCTGAAAAGCAAATTCCCTGAATCTCGGTGAAGCGGAGATACCGCGATTCGAACCTTAAAAACAATATTCCTTCTTCGAAATCCAGGCAGACCTTCGTACCAAATCGAGGCAAGCAACTGCTGGCAGTTTGCGTGGGCAACAAACTAAAACCTGAGCAAAAGTCAACTTTTCTAAGTAGCCTTCAATTTTAGAAAAATCACCTGTTTCTGGCGATACAAAATTGCTAATTTAAGACGAGCCAACTGCATCCTCTCACCAGGTGCCCTTTCTCGACCAGGCCAAAGATCCGAATCGTCATAGTTCAAAATAATTTCAAGCTCTTTTGAACTTCGCGTTTGATCTAATATGCCTACCGCGAACTTCTGACATTTCTGGCTGAGTTCCTGGAAAACATGCAAAATATTTTATTTTGATAAAAATACCGCCAAATGTGCAAGGCTAATCTTGTCTAATAAAGTTTTATGACGTGAACAAGGGGCTTGGTTCGCATTAGCTTCTTGCACGTGGCACCCTACTCTAGGCATTTACTTATGAGGTCCCCAGGCCATTCCATAAAACAGATCTTGTTTTTTGCACCAAATAAATGTCTAAGAAAATGATCCTCTCGAGATGGCTCCGAGCAATTGTTCGCCGTCATTCCATCAGAGCCCCTGCTGCTCTTATATCTCTTTCGGATAGAATCGGCAGGCACCATATATTTTAGACCATGCAGCATTGTAGGCACTGGAAATTGTTCTTCCAGACTATTGACTCCACAATTAATTCTGAGAAGCATCGGAAGTGATGCCGAGATGTCCAGAAAGAAGAGTCTTTGCCTTCGCATATCAAAACCATGTGTTGCACAATTCGATACGGCAAAATTGCCAAAGAAGCCAGAAAAAAACCATGACCTTTTCTGATCCTTTTCTCACCTGATACTCCAATTTGAACTCGTTTTCTATGATCGATAGTCGCCTTAGCTCCCAGCTCATCTCGAAGGCGTATAAAATTGGATCACGGGCAGATAAGCAGATGAGGGAGGGCGATGCTAGGGCTCGATAAGCGTTGATACGGGAACGTGAGAGACGAAGTGAATCTTCCATGTTTGCCTAAAGAATTATTGTTTGATTAATCTGAGCAGGAGTCGAACATCCTACGCAATCCAAAAAACGAATTCTTAGGACGTTGTGAATCTATCAGGCTGTGTCAACCCAGTTTAAAGTCACTGACTAGAAAAGGAAACCGGGGCTTGTATTTATTTATGGAAAACTGGAGGCGGGTTTAGTTGTATTATCAACTTCAAATTGCGAACCGGCAATTTGATGACATTATAAACGGATTAGGGTTTGGTTGCTAATGGAATATTTTTAAGACAACGACAGTGAACTTGGTAGGAGGACATTTTGGAATGCAATTACTCACGTCTTTTTGGAGGTCGAAGCATAATAAAAAGGTTTTTGATAAAAAAGTTTGCTTTTGTGTTTAGATAATTTTATTTGTTTAACTAAAAACTGCACTTCAAACTTTGAAACTTTAAGTTTTAAAAGCCCTGGACGCAAGATGCTATGATTATCCATTGTCCCGCGTGTATCGTCATATGTCACAAAAGACTCTGCCAAAATACGGAACGACATTGATCTATGTATAAATTAGCTGTATGTGTGCTCTGGCAGGAAGCCATAAAACAAGACAGAAACGACGTGCACTAGAGAAGAAACAGCATAAAAATCAACAGCAAACAGTAAAAATGAGGAGAAGCCATGACGAGGCATGAAGGACAGAATGGCGTAAGTCAATGGTCAGAAGATCCTATGACTCCCTCGAGGTTGCTTTTTATGCTAACAAAATAGAGTTGGCACAAGATCACGAACGGACCTTTTAAAGACGTTAGACAGGGAAAGGTTCGAAAATCTTAGGCACCTAAACAGCAGACGATGCTAAAAACCCGTTCCGGAGGTCTGACGTTTCAGGTTGCATGCTAACGAATAGCAACAGAACGTGCAACAGCATACTGTACCTGCAAACAATCCGAACAAGCACATCTGACATCGTGCGGCTGTGGTACTTTGGCTCCACGGTCCAACAGTAGCTTCACGATCTCGTAATTATCCCTGTGCGCTGCTAAAATAATGGGCGTCATGTCTGGCGTGTATGACGACCTGTCACTAATTTCCACGTGCGTCTGCAAAAAAAGAGATTCCTCGATTCAATGATCAGAACGGACGCTTGCCCGCTCACTCACCTGAGCATCTGCGCCTTCCTTACTGTCGATGTGTCTCAGCAATAATTCCACAGCTTCTATATTTTCTTCACTGATGGCATGCAGCAGTGCATCTCCGATTTCCACCGAACGCTCCAATAGAACTTCGATCATTTCGGTGTTCTCGTTTTCTATCGCTATTCTCAGTGCAGTCCTGCCCAAGGGGTCCACGCAGTTCGCATTTAATTCCACTCCGGAATTCAAATAGAAGCGCACGGTACCCAAATCTCCGCGTTCGCAGGCCAACAGGTACTGGCTTTCGGCGAATGTCAGGGATTCGGAGTCGGTGGAGGAGGCGTGCTGATGCTGCGGCAAAGGTCTTCGCCTTCCGATGATGGGAGTTGAATTCATCTCGCCGAAATGCGATATGCCTTCAGTGAGTGAAAGCGGCTGACTAATTGACGGATAGTGATTGGTTTCTAGAAGAACAAGTGAACTGATCCGCCAGTGTTGGCACTGGTACTCGCTGATCGTCAGGACGTATAGTGGTGGCAGCAACTAATGGCTTCTCGTTTTAACGAATGTTTGGGCTAGGCCGAAGGCGGGTGCGGCTTGAACGAAATGTCATGGCCGCTTGCGTAATCTCTGTAGCAGAAGAAATGAGAAGAGGCAGCTGACATAGGAACTGTTGAAGTAAGGCACGATTAAAGTTTAGAAAGAGAAAGGGAGCGTAACGGGTTTATTGACATCGGAAGCTGAAAACACGCATCGTATCATCGAAGGAAAATCCTTCACTCTTTCACAACCTAGCCTCGCCCACCAGCCTTTGCCAACTTCTTATTCGAGCCAAATGCGAATGACATTCAGTTTGATATATGCTAGCTACGTCCAAGACCATTAGCCACTTTAGCCATCGACTCGGGCTAACCGATTCGTTTCTAACGCGACTAGCATTTTGCTTGATTAAAATGCTGTTAGCTTTTTTCTCCAGTGCAAAAAAAGTTAGGCCATAAAACTAAGCGAGCCGTCCATAGAGGATGTAATGAACTGAGGAACTGCGTCTTCGATGAGTTTTTTGACAAGAATTCTTAAAGGGAAAGAAAGGCGGGAAATATTCTATTCTACTTGCAAACCCAGTTAGCCAGCAGTCCAGTCGATCGATATGACGGTATACTCATCGAGCTCTCAAACAAGCGTGCCACAGACGAAGGCGGCCGGATGAGTGCTCCGGCGTATATTTATGCTCGTCCAGTAAAGACAAGACAGGAAGCAAATGCTTAGGCAAAAGAAAGAGCTCCGTGCTTTTCACGACTTCCTCAACTTTCACTAAACGAATCCAATTACGCGCCTCCATCCATTCCGCATCACCAATGTTCTGAGCTTCAGTTTCTGAGCAAACACAAGAGAGACGTCATTTTTTCCGTGCAACTTTGATTTGTTCAATTTCACGCCTGATTGCTTCTAGTTTGCCTTCATTGAAGAAATAGTCGAGGCCACCGCCGCTGGTTTCTTGTCGATGCCTTCAACAAGTCAAGCACAACAGCACTTGGTCAGAACAAGATCTAGAACAATAAACTGGTTCTCAGTGAACATGAAAAACGACAACGGAAAGGCATCTGCCAGTTTCCTCTCAAGCAAAGTCGACGAGAATTGTGGTTGCTTATCTTTGCTCTTGCTAGTACCCATAAAACTGGCCCCAGAAAAAGATCTCAGATATAGCACCTAAAACTATTATCCTACCCTAAGTAAATATTGTGAAATCCCTGAAACAGCTCAGGTCTTACTGAAAACATAGTAACCGACAAAATTAGATAATTGAAAGTAAACACGACAAAGTGCATATAGGATTATATGTAGACATGGTGTACCTGTCTTGTCTACTTATTCCGTGTTGTTGCAAAAGACTGCTTCGAAAATCGAGTTTTAGTTGAGCAAACATGTCATTGTCCTTTTATCAAATACAATTTTGATTCTTCTTCCGATTAGCGAGATCCCTACAGACTCTCTTTCAACCGTTCTTGGTGATCCAAGAGTCAAGGAGTAGTCCACAGAGAACTCTTCTTTCCCTTCGCCATGTCATTTTATCCCCAACGTGTTAGTACTAAACAGCAAGATTTTTCCGACGCACAAGATGCCAGTGAGGAATCTTCGGTTACACTTATGTAAATAGGTAATAGAAGCAACGCTGGATCGCTGGTGGGAAGAAGAAGCATATCCTGGACTTCAGCATTCTTCATAGTATCGTCTACTGAATTGTCCCAAGTTGAAGCAAGGATATTAGGTTCATAGAAGACAAATGCGTTTTTATGTTCCATGACTGTTTTACTTTTTTCTGGTGCTGTCCCTTTTGCTGTGTTTCTTATGCGCATTGGCGTTCAGTAAGAATAAAACAAGGCGATGATACGCGCACCGCGCACTGTGCATACTTGTGTTGTAGAGAGCTATACGCATTGATCAAGCGCCGCCGTTTTGTACTTGGTGAGAGAACCACACATCCTGACTATACGAGGATCGCATGAGGGCGCACCACTAGTCAGTTTCTCGTCCTGCGCTTGTTCCAGCTGCCGCCATGGTCTGAGCTGTGGCTTCAGTTAGACTTAAAACCAATGTCTTCGGGTCGAGGGGAAATTGGCTGCGGCAGGGAATAGTCTATTTTTCTGCAGTATCTATGTACGTACAAAGGCGATCGTTCAGCGTGAACTGACTTAAAAGCAGTTGTCTGATAAGAAGACAATGTGGCTCGACATTTCCTTGCCTTTTCGTCACAAATGACGTGAGCTACACGCTCTTCACGATACAATAACCATCACATAATGGGGTCTACAGGTCTTGCCTGCGAACTCCATTAAAATCCTGTATCGTAGGGTAACGAGCGAGGAGGGTTCTGTCAGCCAGCTCTGAGTCTGGCCCGTCAAGAGTGGCAGGTACTCAAAGTGAGTGGTCAATTTTGAATTTTTCGGATTTTTAAAGATATCTTCAAGCAGGCTGCTAATTGCATGTTGCAGCCAGACAGACAAGTTTGTGCATGCAATTTAGGCAGCCTGCGCGAAAATATCTTGAAAAAATCCGAAAAATTCAAAATTTACCGCTTACTTTGACCGCCTGCCACTCTTGACCAGAACCTCGTGCGGCTGTCAAAATTATCACTTTCCCTTTGTCATGGCCCACACTTTGAGACATGTCTCGATTCAAGGAAAACCTTAACAGTGGGCAAGCATTCCTTGTTAGGGCTATATCAAAATGCCAAACTCATTTTGTCACGGTAGCGATTAACTTTAAAGGTGATATGCTACGAGATGTACCACTTTTTTACAGACTTCTCGCACGTCCACAATCACACAAACATACCGAAGTCTGAACGGGCCTTTACACATCATGTGCTGTACAGTATCAATGTATGTAACAGGCGGAACAGCCCTACATTGGAGAAGATACCGCGGAGAGCAGATGGACTACATGTACTGTACATGGTTAATCATGGTTGACAGTACATAGACTGCTCAACTTAAACCATGGTAACTCGAAGAACACCATAAAGATATCTTGCTTACCAGAGTGTCTGTCCTGTATGAAGCCAATATTTTTTGCATTTGTAGCAATGAGTAAAAAGTGCTGGAAATCCTCGCACAGTTTACGGATCACACTCGACTCTAGGGAATGAGGCAGAAAATCAGCTGAGGGGCGCTGGTGATAGCCAGGTGCTATTTTTAAGCCAGCTTTGTGTTGTCATGAGTCGCAGTCAAATATTGCTAGTTTAAGAAGATTTCATTTAAATAAGGTTTATCCATTGACAATTGAATCAGCCGCGCAAAGTGGTTAGCAAAGTTACTGGTGCGCTGACGCTAGCCGAGCTGCAGTAAAATTTTAACGGCCCTTACCTTGGTGTTCTTGATTTTTTGTGGCTGCCAGCTGCAAGATTTATCGAATAATCCTGAGCAGTCCAGGGACAGAACCAGGAATGACCTGAATGTTGAATTCTTTGAGCAGGCGTGACGGGACTACGTACAGATATGCCTCGATGAGAAGCACTAAAGTTAAATGGGCAAGAATCGCGTGCCTCACATTTAGTAATTTCTTCACCTTGTTCAAGGAGAAATGAGAAACACCTTGAGCATATGTTTCACGAACATGGAAGAAAGTAGTGATCAAACTAATGGCGACTTGCCACGCACAAGATTCATTAGAAACCGAATAGAATGTGATGTAATAACCTGTGGAAAAATGGACTTTCCCAAGCTTTCCTTCCATGTAGAAGAAGGAATAGTGGTCTAGGGTTGAAGTAACAAGATGCGAGCAGCGTTGACGTTGCCGCACTGGATTGATCGAACACGCTAAATTGGATTTCCAAGTGGACTGTCAATGCAAACAAGTGCCTATTCTCCATCAGGCAGCGGGAAGGCTACAACTGGAAAATAAGAGGTCGGCAAAGTTAGTGCCATGCCCATTTGCATCCAAAATTCGAGCGAAATAGGGGTTTATGATTGCGCGCTTGTGAACATCATTCCCACATCGCGCGCAAGCAAGGTGACATGTGCCCATCGAGATACACGGCTCCACGAAAGCACCCGAAAGGCTACGTGCTGCCTGCCGCACTAGCTATGCTAGCTTATAGTGAAGGTGCAAGAAATAAATGCGACATCCTATCTGACCCTACAAGAACAAAGTACAACGAGCATGCATATCGTATTTCTTGTTCCATAGTCCCAGTGCATATGCAAGAAGCCACCAGGCGCTGTTGTCTGTGATAGATCATCCATCGTCGCCATGTCAGTTGTAGCGCTCCCTTTCACTTGTTTGATAATCACCTCGACCCTATCTGCCTTCAATGCACTAATCTGTGGTCCTGGAGAAGCAAATGTTTTACGCCTGTCGACCAACTGCCTGTACATTACTCATGTCGAGGTCACAGAGCAGAGCCACGACACAGCAGAGAATCAGTGTCGATTACTCGGAGATCGCTCTTACGAATGGCACCTCCCCAAACTGGACAATGAATACAAGAACGACATGCTGGTTGAGGCTGTTCGCAACTTGACGGGACTCACCGAATGGTTGGCTTGGATTGGTCTTCTCCGCGACGCCCCAGACAGCATCGTCGAGGCGACCAATATGACCGAATGGAGAGACCAATCAAAATGGTGGTGGACAATGGACGCGACAACGTTGGAGTCCTCATTTCCCTACACGTCCCCTCCCTGGATTGCTGACGAACCAGACAATGGCCTTTACGTTGGCTCACGCCAGCCAGGAGATTTGGAGCGGTGTGTAGCTCTAACACTGGATTGGGTTCGTGGACCGAGGCCGAAATGGTTCGACATGGCTTGCGACATGAGCGCTAGCCATTTCGACCAGGAAAGTCTAGAAAATTACGTGCTGATATGCGAGTCAACGCAAGTTAGTGCATCCTATCCGAAATCGAGGCCGAGTCAGGAGCCCATTATTGCCCCTCATAGCGACGGCCAAAATGTGTGGAAAGGGCTATTCTGCTTCGTAACCATCGTCGCCATAGTCTTAGCTGTCGGTTTTATCGGTTCCCTTCACCTCCTGAGGAAGCGATCCAAAGAATCGAAACTAAATACAAGAATGACGTGTCATCAAGAAGAGGATGTAACAGGCTCTCGAACTTGGATGATCACCAACGTGATTGATTAATAATTTCACAATTTTACAAACCACATTCTCTGAATCATATTTAGAGAATGTGGTTTGTTTATAAAGGGCGCAAGTTTTAAAGGCGGTTTTTTAAGGCCACAGGCTCTTGGCCTGGTGGGTAGGCGTCTATCTCACGCCAGGATGCAGTTGCCAGCGAGTGTTCGACTCGCTGCCAGGTAAATCATTTCTTGTGTAATGTGTCCCTTCACCCTCGTGTGCGCATAAGCGTTTGGTGATGTGATAAAGCATAAGCATTAACATAAAGTTTGCAAAAAAATGGTCGATTAGAAACTTGCGTCATTTAGAATCTTTTTTGGGCTGTTTTCTACATCACCCCTACTCTGCGTGCAAAGCTCTTGACCATAAAATTTGTTGATCAAAATTTGCTACCTACAAGGCTGCGTGCGCATGACTTCCCGTTTTTATGTGCTCGTCATTTTATGGACGTTTAGGCGACATAAAAAGGCTTAAAATAATGGCCTTTCTCGCTTTCTCATATTTTGGCTTGTAAATAAGTCATCTTGAAGAATGCAGGCAATTCTGTGGGCAAGTCCACTGTATGTGCTTTCAACTCACACACTGGGCAACAGAGCTCATCAATTTGGCTTATAATCCCCTGAAAAAAGCCCAAGTAAATCTTATCTGCCAGACCTATTGATAAAGTATGTGCTACTGTATATGCTTGCCATTGTCCAGCCTCTTGATCTTGATTTAACATGAGAAGCAAATGGACACATAGCCTACCCGATAGGATACATATAACGGTGACCCAGGCAAGGTTATCCTCAAGCAGTGTTCACTCTGCCAGCATGCATTGTTGATGGAAAAAATCTTTGCGCATGCATGCATATCCTATAAAGTTATTATCAAGCCAGAAAGTTTTTGGTTCAAGGACACTTGTTTTTCACACTTCAAAGTAGACAGAGTTGCCGCTGCCAGTGATGCCTAACATTATTTTACGGCGGGTGTTTTACTGTTTTAGAAGCAGCTGTGCCTACACAATTAGATAGTGTATTTTATATCATATCAAGGAAACCCACGTTAGCACCTGCTCCTTTCCCATCGCTACTGTTTCCAGACCCTTGAAAAATATACCGTGTGTAAGGTCGTGCAAATAATGTCCTTACTTCCTTACCAGACCGACGGAGTTGAGAAATGGTTAGCTGAGGCACTCTCGGCCTCCACGGCATCAAAAAAGCTGACAGTGAGTTATATTTATTGAGAATTACGGCTGAAAGGGGCTGGCGTGCTCAGAAATGATTGCCAAGTTGCTCCTCACCAAATATTTTGCTTCATTACGTTGTATTTTGCAAGATCCGAATTTGAGAATCTGACAAGGGTCCGATTGATGCAGTTCTTTGTTTTGGCAGGGTAACTTTGTTTTACTCTACATGTGTGCTTCCTCAAACATGGACCGTTGGTCACTACAGAACTGACCCTGACTAGGCACCTTTCCACCAACTCATTTAAACCACTTGTTCTCATGGACGTCGAGGGGTGGGCGGGGGGTGCTTGCAAAGGACGCCTACAAAAAAAGTGCTACGGGGCCCTGGAATCGGAGTCGAATTTGTCCTGGTCCACAGACAGCGTCCGTCTGCCCCCCCCCCCCCCGGCCTATGTGGCTCATCCCCCGATTGGACTCTCTAAACAAGTCCGACATAGAAACACAGTAAGACGAGAAGCCTTTGGGTTATACTGCTTGGCAGTAAGCTTTGGCCTCACTCGTATTCCGAGGTGGCTTGGATGTAAATTAGCGTGAGTCCAATCTTCTCGCCCAGACTCTCTACATTATTGGCTTCCGAGTTTGTGTCCTCGCGCCAGGCTGCTTGTATTGCTGAAAACCTCCATTAGTTATTCATGGTGGCGTGATTTTTCTTTATTGACTAGTGCCTTCTTGGAGGAAATTAAAATTGACATTGGCGACGTAGTAAATAATTTAGGTCAGTGCTTAGTTACCCCATGCGTGCCATTTATCGTCAGTTCTGCCGCCCCATCGCTACCTGTTCACATTGCTTCCTTCGAACCGAGTTTTAAGCATGAGCCGTTCAAATTCCTTTCGCACTAGGGTCTCGATCAATAGAAAGGTGATTGTTTCACTCACTCGTCTTTTACGAGGGCGAAGAGGGCAGTTTCGGGGGCGAAGAGGGCTTTTGTGTCTTTGAGGACGAAGAGGGCAGTTTCGGAACGAATCCTTTGGCTACTTTAGCCTTTTGTAGCCTCGACAATAATGGCGGGTGGTGATCAAAAAGTGTTACTGGAGGTACTACAAAGACTAAAGGGATTGGAAGAGCGTTTCACGTATTTCGAACAGAAACTTGCCGCAAAAACGGAGAGACCTTCAGTTTACGAAGATGATGAGAAGACTAAGCCGAGTAATATGCCTCTTACCAAGCAAATATGGCTTCGGTTCACAGAATGTTTTAGGGAGCCTACGACATCATTTGGCCCGTCATGTGAATTCTTTTGTGGGCTTAGAAGAGGCTTTAACTTGGAAATACGTGCCGGTTCAAATTATTTGGATACTACTGATTTTTTTCGGCACGGCTGGTACGACTTATTACATCTATACAACTGCCTCTGAATACTTGGCCGATCCTACAGCTACGACAGTAAGTTCTTGTCGGCGCTCAAGGGTGCTTGTCGGTTGCAGATTCTCGGCTTTGTATTCTCAGTCGTATTTCTGAAGCCAAGGTGCTGGCCTTGCCCGACTTGCAGATTTGCTCATCCAAGACAGATTCCTCACTTTTCATCTGGGGAACGTATAAAATTTTCCAAGGAGGGGGACAGTTGTGAAGGGGCCAATAAATTTCTTCAATGTACGAGTACATGATCTGGCCCAAAACCCTCTATTCCCATGATTTCGGTCAACGTAGCCTTCTTCCATGGTCCGCATTCACTTCAGGATCCCAAGTTAAAACAGTTTTAACTTGTTCTATCGCTTATCATTTTTCCTACTAAAAAGTCCTTTCGGAATTTCGGCCAGATTTCGAAAATATGAACCGCTCATATAAAAGGCAGCGGCATCTTTTCCATGTTCTTTATAGGACCATAGGAAAAATTCGTAATTTGGAAGTTCGAAGATCTTGGGGCGTCTTGGTTCAAGAAATGCTGGGAGATTCGCAGCATCTTTTTTAAAAGCTGAAATGTCTTCCAGTAAAAAATATTGCACTATTGTAATAGTAGGTGAGGATATAATATCTGCACCTTCCTGTTCACTGGTTCAGAGAACTGGTCTGAACCCCTCCTAGGTCGCGGCTGGACACGAGACCCACAGGTCGCTACGTAGATGCCGAGTGATTGGTCTTGTCTGCAGGCATCCGGCGGTAACTGGAGTTGACTTCCTGGTCTTAATTGCATTCTGCCTACATAGGCAATGTGGATCTACGACCCTCATAACCTCCTTCACGGTCCTCACATGCACCTGCTCCTTCAATTGTGAGTCTAGACGGCCTTTGGATGTGATTGACGAATCAGCTGTTTGTACACGAGATGTCGCAGGCTGCGTGGTGTAATACGACTGAGTCCGTATTACTTGAGGGAGTGACCGGTGGAGCTTTTGCACCACGCTAAAACCCCAAGGTAGCCTACCGTCTCCCGACCTAATACATGTCTGAAACGTCACCCTGAAGGGTGACGCTCCCAGCTGCCGGCTCCGTGCAGAGTATCGATTGCCAGTCGAGCCTCTACAATGGGATCGTTCCTGTGGCTTCGGCCTTTCTTTGGCTAGTCCCAGTTCGTTCTAGCTAGGGCCAAGGACTTACAAGGGAACATCGCCAACCGTTAAGTCGAACTTTGGATTAAAAAAAATTGAAATATGTTTGGATTAAAAAAAATTGAAGAAAGCTTTGTGCAAAGTATTAGAGGCGTCTGGCTAATGGGTCAGTTGTGGTCAGCATCTGAAGTACAGAAGTTTTGTGTTGTGAGGGAGCCGAGCGTTGAGGAAAACATGCAGAGTTCTTCCCAAACTAGGTTTTTGGGTTCGGTTTTGAGTTTAAGCTAGTAACACTCTGGCTCGCGATTTTTTCCTGAAAAACCCCAAAAAATCCAGTAGAATTGAAAAATTTCACTGTACTCCAAGCGCTGACCACTACTGACCAGTTGGCCAGATGCCTTTCATATTTTTCACAGAGCTTTCTTTTGCACCCAGGAACATGTTACAATTTTTCTTTTTCCAAAGGTCGACTTAACGGTTTTGCGATGTTCCCTTGATAGATACCAATTTAATTCTATGCGATATCAATTTAGATAGAAAGCTGGGTGGCATGTCATTCAGTAAATCTGACGATGAGCTAAATGGCTCCTCTGGTTGGTGTATTGCTGCATTGCTTGGCACAGCATCCTTGACGTGCAGGCTGCAGGTCTCTTCCGGCTAGGAGAGGGCTGTCTTTGGACTCACACATCTGACTCAGGGGGACCCACGTTATGGTCGGTGCCAAACCAGAGAATCAGGAAACTGGTCTTCGGACACCAGTCAGGAAGGTACCTCCTATTCTGGCCCCTTATCATGGGATGCTGGTGCTGGCGCAGGATGCCCTCGGTAGAGTCGTCACAGGAAAGCTGCTGTTCGAGTTGGTCAGCTCGCGCCCTAGCTCATCATAACATGATTGCGGGCCAGCTCTTGGCGGAGCCAGTGGGGGGAGGCGGCTTGGAAGTTGGGAAAACCCACAAAAAGTTTTTAATTAAAAGCATGTCAGTCTGTTTTGTGACTGGCTCTGCATAACTGTTAGTTTTCGCAAACTACCATGAAAAGTGAACATTGAATTTGAGCACACAAATTAGTCTCTTATTTGGGGTTCCAGCGTCTTTGCATCATTTTCATAAAAACTCAATTTTAGGTCAAACTGGAACGCGACACCGATTACACTTACCCTTACGTGGTACTTTGTCCACCAACGTGGCTCGACGCTGAAAAAGCATTTTCCATGGGTCTTACACGAGCTGCTCTGCAATATTCACTCGGTTTCTTCGACGCTGAAGCTAAAATACCCGAAAATATTAGTGTGGCAAAATCTGATTTTGAACGTTTCGTCAATTCGCGCAATTTCACAACTTTAACTGAATATTTTAAAGCCATCTCAGTGGACATGGTAATCGACGAAAATAATGAAGAGCTCGAAAATCGTTCGCTCACATCGAGTCTATGCGATGGATGCAATGAGACTGTGACTGGAATAAAAGTATTTAATACCCCCTATGGCATCTGTTACGCATATCAATTCTTGCCCTTGGACTGGGAGCGGCGTGGTTGGGAATCGTGGTCCACGACGAGAAGTCTTATCACCAAAGTGGCAGATAAGACGCAGGATGTGTTCGGCCATGGAAATAACTGGCAAATGTACTTGGTGCCAGATTTGAATTTAGTCCAACCGTCCAGTCTGCCAATTACGCTCCAACCGCAATCGTTCTTTTTGATAAAGATAAATTCGCAAAAGATAATTTCTCTTTCCAAGGGTCACAGTCACTGTAAGCCGAACGACGAAGTCGACTCGCCGCAGGTGTGCACGGCGGACTGTTTGAACGGTGTTGCCAGGCAGGTTTTCGGTTGCACCTTTCTCCCCTGGTCGACAGGGGCTAGTCTACATCCGTCCAAATATTGTAATTCGTTCGATAATGGACTCTGGGGCAACGAGACTACTGTGCGCAAACAGATGGATGTGATCGAGAAGTATAACATGTCCACTTGCTTCGAGCAATGTCCGTACGGCTGCGAAAGAGTCATTTATGATTCGAGTTTTGTTTTTCATGGCCATGTGAATCCTGAATTTTATCGTATCGTCAATCTAACGCGGGAATGGAATATGAGTTTTGTCGACTTGGCTCTTACGAGTACTGCATTTTCACAAGGAGGGGTTTTGACAATCAGGGAGTACAGTACATTTTCCTTCACGACTTTAGTAGCAAACGTGGGTGGCATGTTGGGATTATTTGTTGGTTGTACTATCTTGACATTAGCGCAGATTATTTTATCATTGATAAGCTATTTTTGTTTGGGCGATAAGGGCACTGTTGACGAGTGAAATGCCCATGTCTGTATCCGTCCTGTGGTCTATGTACTCGTGTGTTGCGGTCAGTGACGATGAGCGCAGTAAATTAAAAGAAAACTCGATCAGCGCACAGTCAACCCAGGCCCCCATCAATCACTCACATTTGATGCGAGAAAAGGGCTGAACGCTGATACCGTCGTTCTCTCGCCACATGCCGAAGTTTCGACGACACTGGTCAGTGGTCACCTACGAGCGCATGAGGTACAGGCGTGAGGTCGCCCGCCGTCTCCGCGTCCTCCCATTGTTTTCAGAATCGGACAGCCAAGGACCACGACAGGCATTCGTTCCTGGACGCCAAGCGTCTATGCACGCCCTCCGCATCTTTTTATTTTAGCCTCATCAAACGAGTATATTTTTCGTCCGGAACCATGCCACTCCACTTTTTCTTCGCCTCTTTACTTCTGCATTTTTCCTTGAATTTAGCTCTAAAGTGCCCTAGTGAAAATCCGAATATTATCCAATTTCCAAACGGTCATTGTTTTTACATCGAGGCGCGGACAAATTTGTTCCGAGTCAGCCGTGAAGAAGCTGAGAATGAGTGTGCTCTGTTGGGGGAGGACTCGAATCAATGGTATTTACCCGAAATAATGACTAATTCAACGAATGATTTGTTGGTCGATGCGATTTGGAACGTGACGGGTCTTGGCAATTGGATGATCTGGATCGGTCTCTATCGTAGCGCACCAGCCGATGCATCCGAAGCACTGAATACGACTCAATGGGCCGATGAATACAAGTGGCATTGGTCCAAAAATTTCGTGCTTGCCACTTCATCTCATTTTCCCCCTGCTTGGCTGCCCGGAGAACCCAACAACGGATTGTTCGCGCAGACAAAAAAGGCGGCCGATTTAGAACGGTGCGTTATTGCGGAGATGAACAAGGCCAGAGGTTTGAAGAGTCCAAAATGGTACGATATGGCCTGCGAAGTTCGAGCCAGCCATTTCGCCGAAATTATACTCCACAGTTACGTTTTGGTATGCCAATCATTAAAGTTGTGGTTGCCCAGCATGACGCTTGCGAGCAACTGTAGTCATCATGACCTGGATCTGGATGTCGATGTCGATCATACGAATGTTTTGGATACTCTCAACAGTCAATTTCGTTCCAAATGTGATGCAGAATTTCGATTGGAGTGGGTAAATCTGGGGCTGACTTTTGGAATCGTGGCTGGCATATTCCTCGGCGGGTCTATTATGATTGGAATATATTTATTTGGCAAATGGTATAAAAGAATGAAAGTGAAAAAAATAAGGCTGGAATTCCGAACCAACGGAAGTATGCAGCTGCAGCATGGGTCGGCCAGTTGGCCAGGTGAGACCAGCGATGATCAAGTACAGCTTGTCGTTTAGCTGACTGTTTGAAAGGCATTATTGATTCTCTCGAAAACATAAACACTCACATTATGATTTTAAAATTTTTGCACGGGTTTTAAAGGAATCAAATACGCGAAATTTTTAATGGTATAGCATGTTTTTTGCACTGTAAATAAACGAATTGTCGAAGCTAGACAGAAATCTCCGACCTCCATGTCCTGCAACTCAACAAGAGGGGCAAATCTGTTCTGTGTTGCAGCGCTTCGACATCGACCGCGACCTACTGATCGTCAGTATACGCTATATTGAAGTTTGTGTTCGCCATGCGCCTCGAGCGAGGACTCATGCTTACATTAGGGGGTACAAGTACAGGGACCTACAGTAGGCGCTGCAGCCCTGTTTCTACTCGCAATTAGCTTACGTTCGTGATGGGGATCCACACTTTCATGACCGTAATCGGAGTCGAAATGTTTACCAGCTGAGTTACCTGAATGAAATCCAAGTCCCACATCGTAGGAGGGTATTAGATGTCGCGGGGGGGGGGGGGGGGCATAGTCACTGTGCAGTACCAACCTCACTGCGCTGTGTGGTGAGTGGCAAGCATGCTCTCTCTCGAAGACACTTCGAAAAATATGGCTTGCTTTATTTGGTTTGCTACTTTCTGCGCATTTGCAACAGGCGCTATTATGAGCCCTTATGAAAAACGGTAAGAGACAACGGCATGGTTTTTGTGAGACAACACCAGTCAGAGCCTCTGAGGAGATTTGTGTATTTTTTAGACCGCGCATGCTCGTTTACAACGGTCAAATGCTTTTTCATGCTGGCGAGGGTCGTAATATTTCTTTTGTTGTTGACAAGCAATCTGGTTCCACGATTAGTTTTGGTGATTTGGACATCCAAAGTTTACCGAGTCTTGGAACTGTGCAAGAGTACAGGCAACAAATGCGAATTTATGAAAGCCGACAAAACGTCAGCCAATTGGTCATTGCCAGATTGCTCCAAGATCAGAGACAATTACAACAAACGCTGGCAACGGCAACAACACAGGTATCGTTCGCAGCGGGCTCTTGTTTGTTTGAGACGGAGCCTTTGATGGACTACTCTGTTTGGGAACGAGCAAGACAAACAAGTGAAAGCACACGTGTCATTTCAGCTGGATCAATTGCGCGCAGTCACAACTCCAAGTCCGGATGCGACTCGGGATCGGACTAACTTGAAACGCCAAGTCCGACGTTTGGTAGCATCCTTGGCTGAACTAAAACAGGTAAGGCGCCAGATCGCTTACTATCTGTTTTCTATGAGAATGTACACGCACACCATGCGTCACGCGAAGGGCGTGTATATTCTCAAAGAAAATAGGTTATAGAGGAAGTGTTTCTGAGCCCTGTTTCAGATGGTAACCAAGGACGATTGCGCAAGTAATCCGTGCCAAAATGCTGGGACTTGTATCGACGCGGTTGGGAAGTACTATTGCCTATGTTTACCCGAGTTCACAGTGAGTTGAATAATTGGAGTTATTTTCTGCATCTGAACTAATAGTGACTGTCGTGTGCTCACAGCACTGGTGCTCAGTTTACAAAGTGCCTTTTTAGGGTCCGAACTGCGCCGACGATGTGAACGAATGTGTGACTCTTCGCAATAGCATTCTCACTTGCCAGAACGGGGGAACATGCCTGAATGTGCACGGTGGTTTTCAGTAAGCAGTTTCCATGTTCAATGACTCGTCATCTCTGCAAGGTTCTTCCTCTACAGATGCCAATGTCCACCACAATGGTACGGCTATCGATGCACAGAGAAACATGACGACTGCGCTGCGTCTGGACCCTTCGCCTTGTGCGGCCCGCATGGTACTTGCGTTGCTGCACAGCGAAGTGTGTCAGGAATGGTAAGTGTCTATCAGTCTCTGCTTATCAAAGTTTCGAGGATATTTGAAACTGAATGGATTTTATCCCTGAGTCAGTCAAGTTATGCCAATACCTGCACTCTTACAGGCCGCTTACAAGTGCTTGTGCGAAATTGGTTGGATAAGCGACAGCCCGATCAACCCACGCTGCGTGGACGTGAACGAATGCGCTGCTACCAACCCGTGCTACCCGGGCGTCACGTGCATAAATACACCCGGCTCGTATCGATGCGGCACCTGCCCGACTGGTAAGCTTATCCCTTGTCTCGCTTTTCTATACAATTACTCTGATCTGTCTCAGGTTACACTGGAAACGGTTTCACGTGCTGGGACATCGATGAGTGCGCCCAAAACAACGGTGGATGTTCTCAGGCTCCTCGCGTACAATGCATGAACACGCAAGGATCCTATTACTGTGGTCCTTGCCCTCCTGGATATCGTGGCGATGGACAAACTTGCACGAGGGAGGCATCGTGTTCGAGTAGCCCTTGTCATCCGAGCGCTGATTGTTTTGAGATGCCAGGTACCAAAACACGATTATTTCACAATTGTAGGGGCGCCTTTCGATCATTACAAATTGATTCTTGGCATTTGGCCAGACCCGCCTATCACGCCAAAGTGATCTGCTGCAAGAGGGTGCTTTGGTGGGGATTTGCAATGCTTGGTTCGGGCTGAGAATGAATGCCATGTATGCACGGCTCCTCACTAGTCATAGATCCTTCTTCTTGCAGAAAGTGACACAGGCTATCGTTGTCAATGCCGCAATGGTCTAGTCGGAAATGGCATTGGCGCCGGCGGATGTTCATCATCGCCGTATAATCCATGTCGATCAAGCCCGTGCCTAAACGGAGCAACTTGCCAAGTAGGATCGAGCTAGGGATTGTCTTGGGTGCACACATAATCAGACTTGTTTCAGGCAACATCGTCCACCGCCTTCACTTGTCATTGTCGTTGGGGATACACTGGGCCTCGCTGTGCCACCGCCAATGCGTGCTTGAGCAGTCCATGCCGAAACGGAGCCACGTGCAACGTCATTGCTGGAACGACTCGCTACTTCTGCAGATGTCGTGATGGTAAGAATACTTTGGGCACCTGTCAAGTCTCTAAACTGTATTGGTGTGCCTTCAGGGTTCTACGGAAGTAACTGCGAACTTATTGAAGACGGGTGTGGTCGTCACTACCAGGGCAATGAGACTGGCGTATTCAAATATCCTGGAGATGGGCAAATGTACAGGAATAGCCACGTCTGTACTTGGTCAATAACGACCACCCCAAATAAGGTACAGCATTCATTATAAAATATGGCCCCTTATCTGTCTGGCTTGACTCACACACACAGTGATAACGTGAACTGGCTTACTTTGTGCTCAAAGAAGCCACAGTTTGGAGGAGAAGAACCACTTTGGTTGGCTTGCTAGGGATAAGCATCGTCTGAAAACTGATGCAGATAAGTGAAGGGCATGTGTGAAGTGAAGTGAAGGGTACTTATGTAGGGTAGTTATCATTATTCGTATGTTTCGTAGACGTATGACAGCAGCGCAATCTTAACCCAAGTTTTACCACCCCTCCCCTTTCTGACCCTCAAATCTAGTTTCTCTAGAATATTTGAAAAAAACTTAGGGTCTAATAATTAATAAGTAACGTTATGATGCGTCTAAAGGCCTCGTGCGGTCTTCCTTCTTCATCTTGTATTAAAAAGGTTCTTCGCAGGTGCTGAACATCACATTTCCCACCTTCGACATCGAAAGTGGACAAGGTGGTAGTTGCAAATACGACAATTTGACCTTGTATGATGGTCCGAACACGCAAGCACCAGTCATCGGAATCTACTGTGGCCCTAAAGAAGGTCCCCGCTCTCCCGATCGATATTTGTTGACGTCGAGAAATCAACTCCACGCCGTGTTTATGTCAGACAGATCTGTTACTAAGACAGGCTTCGTAGCCAATTGGTCCACGATCATTCCAAGTACGATTGGAGTGAAGTATAATCATACTTAGGTCGAACTAATAAGAAACCTTCCTTTCAGCCTGTGGAGGACGAAAAACTGGAGAATCGAGGGGAACAATCACATCACCTGGTTATCCACGCGCCTATCCGGAATCCCAAACTTGTCAATGGGTCATATCGAACGATCCAGGATTCCAATACCAAGTGACCATTGGCCCAGTGACACTCCTGGTTGAAGATGCCAACTGCACGCGAGATATGCTTGAGGTTCGTGGAAGTGATGCTAATCTATTCTCCAGGGATCCTTGCCCAGCAGCGCACAAGCAGGGCAGGACCTCACAGTGCAGTCGAGTCCAGTAATAGTCACACCGGATAATGTCACAGTCCGGTTATTATCCCAGGTTTTTAAAGTCCCGAATTTCTTCCCTATACTTTATGTGCATATAGAGTTCGCTTATTATCACGCTGAATTTGGCTCAGTTCGCTTACTGTCACATAAATTTCTTGGCCAAGCGGAATAAGTATGAGAAAAGAGTCACATTTCCATTCTTTTCGGTCTGAAACAAATGCAAAATCGTCGAAAACTAGGATTTCTCGCGAGAAAACGCTTGCATGAAGGCGCATGGCAACTTAATGCTTCAGCTTTGATCTGACTGATCCTCATATTTTGGATTTCTTTGGTTACTACAAAAACTTCTTTGGTTACGAAAAAGCGTTTCGTCTTTTAAAACGCGAGGGATATATGAAAATGATACGAAATGGCGATGAAACGCATAAAAGTAAAATTTTGGCCATTTTAGAGTGTACTTCGGTTTTAGTCACAGTCCGGATATTGTCACATTTTCTTCCCGTCCGGAGCTGGTGATATTAAGCGAACTCGACTGTACCATGCTGGTCTTGGTCAGGCGGCCGAGCTGGTGTAGCGGTTCGGCGTCGAGGTGCTTGGCAGCGTGCGGCCAGGCTAGTCCTGGGTTCTGTTCCCTTCAATTGAGGTCGGCTTGCAAACCTAAACCCTCGCTGACCTTGTACGCCAGGCCGTGGGTGACTCGCCTGGTCCGAGGTGCTCCGAGTGGGAGACGGGAGCCAAACGAGTACGGTCTCGGCTGTCGAGCACTGACAGGGTTCACAGTCCACCCATTATCGTCCAGGAAAGTCGCTTTCCAGTCCAGGAGCACCTCGTCTCGAGGTGCTCCTAAGTGGAGACGCACAGAGGGACGCTGCCGTGAGAGCTGATCAAATCAAGGGGCTCGATTATCATGACTGCTGGCCGGCTATAGGCAAGGAGGTCCCGTGGGGAGCTGGGGCGGCGCGAGGCCTGACCCGCAAAACTTTTTTTAAATGCTATCGTGGGCACTGGATTGTGAAGTACCCCGATAATGCATTATAGGTCCGCGACGGTCAACGCTCAGACGACCCAATACTGGCTCAAGTATGTTCCAGCCAAACTACTCCTATGGCTCCGATCCTGACTTCAATGCCCTACCTCTTCGTCTACTTTCGGTCACTTGGTCGAACATCTACGCAGCAAACTGGAGCAACCGGGTTCAGTCTCTCCTATTCCATCCAGCAAAGTGCGGGCTTGGGGTCTCCACCTCAGACCAGCATTTTATGGTTTTTACCTTTTAAGTGAGCAGAGCGTGCGGTGGAATTCTGACTGGAGATGGTGGTGCTTTCCGGACCCCAAATTACCAAACTGGCTTTTACTATACCAATTTGAACTGCATTTGGATTATTGACGGGCGGGCGATCTCGGCATCCCGGGTGCAACTCACATTCATAGAGTTCGATGTGCAAGGCGTCAAATCGTCGTCCATCCGCTCATATCCGTATATGAGACAACGTACCACACCGAGCAGTGGGCTCGTCACAACGACTGCAAGACGATTCTTCGGTGCGGTTAGGTCCTCCATGTGCAGAGGTGATTATGTTGAAGTGAGGCCGCTTCGATTCATGTCCGAGTCATGATTTAGCTGCGTTTGACGTTTTCAGATCAGGGACGGTGGTCAAGAATCGAGTCCACTGATAGCATACCTGTGCGGAAACGAGGTACCTGATCCCGTTTCGTCCACTGGCCCTCAAATGTGGATACGATTCCATTCTGACAGCAGTGGCAATGGGCGTGGGTTCGAGGCCATATATTCTACCAGTAAGTTGAATGAGAAGAGTACATTAGCCAAGCTTACCCTGCCCGTGCGATTGCAGAATGCGGAGGCATATTTCAATCAGGCAATGGCACTATTCAGACTCCGAATTTCCCGGATGCATCCTTGACACCCATCGATTGCGAGTACGAAATCAGAGCGTCCACAACACACGCTATACAGATCAACTTCACGTCGGCCAACCTTGGAAACGATCCACCTTTCATGAACTGCACTGAAAACTACGTGGAGGTACATAATGTGAAGGTCGCATATGCGGGCAGCTGCAAAAGCAAGGGTTACTTCTCACTCAGATGAGCTCGATGCCGAAGTCAGCACAACACAATCGAAGGTACTGCCGAATTCCAGAAGGTCGCCTCTTCACTGGTTCTGGTGGCTCTTTCAAAATCCGTTACGTCAGTAATGGTTCTTCCAAAAACAAAGGATTCCAGGGCATTTTCAGTGCATTCGATGTTGGTAAGTGTTGAAGTTGCAAGTCGAGAAAAACGCCATAAAGTAATTGCTTGCAGGATGCGGGGGTGTGCTGACTGGTCGACGAGGACTACTGAGAAGCCCGTCGCATCCCCTGGAATATTTGAATCACATGTACTGCAGATGGCAGATCGAAGTGTCGTCGGTAAGTTGACGGTTGCTAGGAGTATACGTACACTAGGTTCAAAGATTTCTGAGGGCCTGTTTTTTATGGGCGGAGATGAATGATAAAGTTGGGGATGAAGGGTTGAAAGAAACAGCCCCCTTCCCTTGTTAGCCTCCTATCATTTCCTCTCGCCTCGAAGTGTTACCTCGTGGAATAGAAGTGTTTGGCCTGTGGGGCCTGTGTCCAATGTTTATTTGGTAGCTTTGACTGACCGCCATAAAAGTTTTTGAGACCACACTCCCCGCGGTATCTTGTCCATTAAAGGCCATTCATCCTGTTCTGCTGGTTTGCCCTCTCTCCTTTACAAGCAGTGTCATCCTGATAACGACAGTTTTCGCTCCAGCTACCTATTCTTTGCAGAGCAAAGTGGTCAAGCTAACCTTTAACGCATTCAGCATCGAGGAGCATCGTTACTGCGACTACGATTACGTCGCCGTTTACGAATCGTACGAGTCCGAAAATAGCACAAGTGGCTTTCTTGGAAAGTAGGCACTGGTCCAGCCAAATGTGCCAAACGGTCATTATTGCACGACCCTGCCTGTGTCTTTGCAGATTCTGCGGAATGTTACCACCACCACCTCTCGTTTCATCGACCAACACCTTGGTAGTTTTGTTCGTTACTGATTTCAGCATTACGAGCGGTGGATTCGAGGCGGTGTACGAGGAGATCGACGAAACCATGGGTACAATTCTAAACGCTTGGCTTGACACAGTATTTTCTTTATCAGTTCTCTTTGTGTTGAAGACTGCGATCGCTCGTACACAGCAGATGAAGGCAGGATCACGAATTTGGAGTACCCTAACGGAATTAATCGGCAGACCGAGTGCGAGTATCGTATCCATGTCAGCCGTGGCTATAGGATCATGTTGACCATCGAAAATATGACCTTGCCTTGCAATTATGCTTGGATCGAAATCAGGTAGGCTGGTTATTCCGAGACTCTGGGCCCAGTATAGTTTGAGAGGAGTGACCAGAGACGTGTGGTATGATCATGCAAAGTGCACGCCACGGAAATCTGACTGGCCACTACGTGATCCAGCCTCTTTTGCACCGCTTGAGATGACGCCATGGGCAATCGCGCAAGCAGAGCTGACGTGGAGGATCGGCTGACAACCAATCCTCTGCACTGATCGTGAGCCAGCAACTGGGACGTCACCCGTCAACGTGATGTTTCACCCATAGACCACTGTAGGTTGAGAGACTTGCCTGGCTGCCCAAGATTTGTGGCGGGTGCAAAGTTACTTCTCCAGCAGCACTTACCCAGACGGATGACGTGGACACCTCGCGGCCAATAGCCGATAATACGAATGGACCGGGGGCCTTTGAACTTTGTCCTTTGTCCAGGCATACCACACTTTCCTTCTGGCAGGCTCTTTTGTCCAACTTTTGATCAATGCAACCAGTATAAGTTAAGAAAGCATGGTATTTCCCGAATAGGAATAGCATTCATACTAGTGGTTAGGTGAGGATGAAGTCGATAACACCGCGCAGTCCATCAGGCGAGATGGCTGCTTTGCAATGGTAAGAGATACGTGCGCATGGAAAGTTCTTCCTGCGTAGCTCTGCTCTAGTAGGAGTCGGAGATGTTCACGACGACGAAAGGTAACATGCAGGCATTGGTCTGGTCGGATAGCGCTCTGCTGGTGCGCCGTGGATACTTGCACCTGATTTACCACCTGGCTGATCTATGGATATATTTGACTTATCGCAAATCATATCATCCTCGCACGTTAACGGGAAGTCCCTGATGCGTATGGTGCCTTACACCGTGTTTGGCGGTGTTTTAATCGAAATTGTCGCCATGGAATGCGTTTATAATAGACTGATTCATTACATATAGCGATGTCCATCCGCACCACTTTGTTTCGCTCCTCCTCGTTCTTCGGCTTAGGCCCAGCCTGCGAGCCTTGTCAAGATGGTCCTTGTCAAGCCCTGCTAAGAGTACGGACTTGCTTTACTTTGTACAGTGGAGGACAGTCCACCGAGATTGACCGACGGGTCATGTGAGATTCATCCTCACCCTATAATGTTCCTTAGAGGCCATTATTCCTTAACGGTTAAATACCACGCTTTATTAAGTTTCACCACAACCTATGCTGCGACCAAAAGTTGACCTTTATTTTTGATTACTAGAAATGGTCCCACCGAACTGTCACCTGGCATTACTGGCCTGATTCAATCCAAATTGTGCGACGATAGCTACGTCAATTCGCTGAGATCCCAGGGCAATGCGTTGTATCTGAAATTCAAAGTTGGACGTTTCCCGTCGCTGCAAAGACCCAATGCTCGATTCTCGTTGAATTACACCATCTTGGCTGAAAGTATGAGATTTTACATTTTGTAGTGCTTAGAATAGCTTAATCAGGAGCGTCCTTTCCTTTGGTGACAGGCGGTATGCCTACTACTCCGGCAATAAGTAAACAGGCTCTCAGGAGACAGGGAAGGAACCAGATTTGGATTTCAAAACATAGACTTCCCAAATCTGCATTTTTCAGGTTGCGGAGGGGTTCTAGATGGAATTGCCGGGGCCGTTGCCTCGCCCCAATATCCACTCAAGAGCAACCGAGCTTACGACTGCATTTATTACATAACTGTCGCCGATGGTGAGCTCATCGTTCGCTGTACTTCCTCCCTTAGGAGACTCACCTGGATTGTTTTAGGAAATCGAGCGTCATTCTATTTGACCTCATTCGATTTATACAATCCGATAGTTTCAGCCTGTTTCCATTGGGCTAGCCGTTTAGAAGTAAGGGCAGCAGCGATTGACCTTATTGGTTCGTGATCAGCAGTAACCCTTCCTGACTTTAGATCAGGGATGGACCTGACGCTTCATCTCCACTACTGAAACGAATCTGTCGGAGCGAAGACTCAAATATCGGCTTGATAATAGCATCCAAGCATCGCATGACGATCAGATACGTCCAGATGGGAATGTCGACCGGATCGTCAGGATTCCTTGGTCATTTCTCCACGTGTAAGAGATCTGTCGCCGTTTCTTTTCCATACCCTACTCCCTCTGTGGTATGGCTGGCTTTGTGTTACCGCAGAGAGTGGCTGGTGGAACTTTGCATGAAATCAAAACCCAATGCGTAGCAAACGAAGTCTTCCGGTGGGTCAGCGGTTAAAACATTTCCTTGACGGGTGACCTTCCCAGCTCATCTCCGTGCGGAGCGTCGCGCCATGCGCATCTACGACTACAACACCATCCTTTCTAGTGTGCACTGATAGCATACTGAGTGCTCCGAACGGTCGCCTGGCCAGTCCCGGCTTTGGTTCTCTCACTCCCGCTGATCGTGATTGCCAATGGGCCATTCGGGTGGCCCCTGGAAATCAAATTGTGGCCCAGGTGGTCTTTTTCAAAATCGGTGGTGGTTTAGTGCGGTTATCGAACGCGACCTCTCCCACTTGCAATGATGGCTACTTGGAAGTAAGTCCATCTGATTGGTTTTGTCTTTGTAAACATGCCTTTGGGGTGCCCTTGTTGCAGCTGAATTCACGGGAAATCGCTACCGTGACACTGAACAATGATGTGAATACAACTGATCAAACGAGGTTTTGTGATAATGTGGCCGTGCCAAGTTGGATATACAGCAAATCTGATGCTCTGACCATCAAGTTCGTATCGAATAGGCAAAACCCTGAAAATCACTTCGCTTTGGAATGGTCACTGACTGAATCAAGTATGATTCACTGCTAACATTGTTTTGGCTATTTTCCTCTTACCATAGTTTAATTTGGCTGCTATTGCAGGTTGCGGTGGCAAGTACACGGAAAGCACGGGAGTGATTGTTGTGCCGAAAGACGCCGGTGATCCTCGAGCTGACGTGCACGTGTGTCAGTATTCCATATCGGCACCACCTGGAATGCAGATATCTCTTACCATCTCGTTATTCGCTCTTAACCGACAGTCGCCAGGCACTGAATGCCCCACATACGGCTGGTCCTCCCGTCCTCACGAAATCTGGATGGGAACTGGAGCAGTATATGTAATATTTCTTGACTTTGGCTGCTTCCATTAGTTAAGATGATTTAACACTGCTTTCATTTAAGACCTTCAATGCACTGAACAACGCTTCTGGCGCGCCCCAACATTCCTATTGCAGTATCATTAGCAGCGCGGCCGAGGCTGTTGCTTTTACTTCGGCCAGTAACGAAATGTTTTTGGAGCTGTTTTATTCGAAGAGCCGCCTGGCTACCATTGCTCCCTTGGATAGAAATGAGAGCTTAGTTTTTGTGGCTAATTATTCATTTTTGGAAGGAGGTAGATGAATTGGGTGGTACCATTCAATACGACAGTATCATCTGCATCATTTTAGGCTGCGGGGCAAATCTGACCGGTACTCAGGGCTTCGTTCATTCCCCTGGATATCCTAATCCGTTTGCGGCTGGCGACGAGTGCATGTGGCTGATAACAGTTCCTGACGGATATCTTGTTTATTTCCAACTCATCGATTTCAGCATCGGTATTGACGCAGCCGAGTGCGGGCAAGGGTCGCCCATCCGCATAGTCTCGACTCTGTCGGTATGTGATACAGTACAACAGATGACTTTAGAAGCTAGTGCTCAAGTGACCCGAAAACACTGGCTGTTTATTACTTTTATTCCAGATCTATGATGGCCAAAACGATTCGTTTCCACTTTTGGCTCGTTTATGCGGCAGCAGTATGCCAGCCACTTCAAAAATCAAGGGCACTGGGAACCAAATGTTCGTTCGATTCCGAGGTGGTATCGCGGACCCTCGAACAATGAGTGAAAGTGCGAACCGTGGTTTTAAAGCTAATTATACAGCGTCTTGCGGAAGCCGTCTGATCGCTCGCGCACAACCCGCCGTGCTGAACAGCGTGAACTTGTTCACGACACGAGCTCTTGGATCCAGTACCTCTCAATGTGAATGGACGATCGTTGCTGAGAGTCCTGGTAGGTCTTACTTATGACCCCTCACTTATTGACTCTTTAGCTACCTGTATAAGCTCTATGTAAGGGGGCCTCGATCCTTTTACTGATGCTTGTATTTCACACCACCCCGCAAGATTGCATTCTCCCACACTTCAACTAGCATGGGTACGCGCAGTAGGCTTCTGTTCTAAGAAATAAGTTGCTCGAATAACTCTTTCGGTAAAAGCTCTGAGCTCGTTACTATTTGGCGGTTTTCGGTCTTTTTTTACAGTTTGTTGGCCCATGCCTCGAAGCCCAAAATATATAATCACATATACTGTACATGTGTGTGGGATCAGGAATGAGTATATTTCAGGAGACCAGGTACGATTTGCAGTGACTTTCACTGATATGCCAGCCTGGGCAGTCGTTAACTCGACCAGTGGGACGTGTGGAAATTTCTTTGCTGAAGTATATGACAGCGAAACGCCTCGAAATGACACACTTCTGGACAGATTTTGCGGCAATGTCGTGCCTCCGCCTTTTATATCGACTGGAAGCGCCTTGTACGTGCGATCGGTCACACCGTGGTATCGACACGATCCTCGGTTCACTGCCGTATACTCATCGGCTTCCTCCTGTAAGTGTTAAATACAGTAGGCAGCTCTTTGGATGTGTCAATTTAGTATTTCTTCCTTTTTAGATTGCGGCGGCGACTATTACGGTTTACAAGGTCGTTTCACTAGTCCTGGTTACCCGACTGGATATCCTTCCAATTCCGAGTGCGTCTGGACGATCTTAGCTGGTGCGGGCAGCGGCGTGCAGATAACTTTTGCGTAAGATATAAGCTTTACTCCCCTCAAATCCTGCTTGATAAACTGTTCTCTAGGCTGTTCAAATTGCAAGACTCTGAGGATTGCGGACAAGACTTTTTGGAAATACGCCAAAACAACCGTGGCGGACGACTGATTGGACGATATTGCGGCACGACGGCCCCACAGCCACTTCGAGTTGATGAGAAGGCGTGGCTGCGATTCCGATCGGACGCAGATGGCACGGAGTCTGGTTTCGAGCTATCCTATCTGTTAGGTAGGCGATAGGGTCAGTTTCGAACCAGATCTAGGATAAATTTGATTTGGGCTTTCAGTGTTTGGTGGTACTCTAAGCGGAAATTCTGGCTCCATCGAATCCCCCTTCTATGTTCAACAACGTCAATGGGGGCGTCTGGAAGGCCTGGTGCCACGGTCCGTCCCATCTCAGTATATACGAGTAGACTCACAGCCTGGCGTTCGACCTCCACCCTTAACGTTATGGCGAATCATAGTCCCTACTGATCGAGCAGTGCAATTAGAATTCGACGACTTCCAGATCATTGTCCAGAGATATCCCTTCAGGCCGGCCTGCGATTTCGATGGGGCACTCATTGTAAGTCCGCCCAGGTGCACAATTGCATTTAATTTTAACCGCCTTTTCCAATTCAGGTTTACGACGGCCTGTGCCGAGAAGAAAACGCAGCCGAAAGCGGCTTGGCTGGATGTACACTAATAAGCCGGTTATGCGATGTCAATTTGCCATCACCAATCCGATCGTCGACTAATCAAATGACCTTGAATTTGGTCGTCCGTCCGCCTGGATTCTCCGATTTCTTCCCTCGATTCAAACTACGTTGGTTCTCCGTGCCAGCCATCAACGGTTCGACATCTCCGCCAGCGGACTCGACTACGTGCGGCCAGACCGAGCTGCAAGCCACTGCCGAAGAGCAAACGTTGACCTCGCCTGGTTTTCCCTTCGGATACGCCGCCAATTTGGATTGTGTCTGGTCCATTGCGCATCCGAGAAATTACAGTGTTCAGGTCAATTTAAGCCAGCTGTCTTTGGAACCGCATGTGCAATGTATTTACGATTATGTGGAATTCATTCAGTGTAAGCTCTAGAGGTTGGTACCGAGTACTTTGCGCTTACTTTTTGATTACAGACCCCACGCCAAACACTGGTGGCATTACTTACTTCGAGCCTCCGTCCCTCCGTTTTCAAAGAGGTCGTTATTGCAATCGATTCCCTCCTCGTAATCTTCTTATATTCGAAAAAGAAACGCCATTAAGAGTGAAATTTCACACGGACACAAGCCTGAACTTTAGTGGCTTCTCCCTGACCTACAAATTAGGTATGGTGAATGTTCTAGTTTATCTTGTGCCAATGCACTTGGAAAACGGACTCTGTTTCAGCATGCGGTGGTGAGTTCCAGATCTCATCGGACAAACAGATCCTGACCAGTCCCAACTATCCCGCCAATTATCCTAATTTGGCCAATTGCACGTGGAATATTAGGGCGAAACGTGATCGCGTCTTGCAACTTCGCTTCGTAACATTGGACCTGCAGCCTTCGCAAGGTTGCACAAATGATTATATACAAGTGTTCAATGGAGTCGGAAGCGGCAATCTGCCCTCACTCGGACGCTTTTGTGGGACTCAAAAACCGGAAAGAGTTTTAGAATCTACATCGAATGGGTTGAAGGTGGTTTTCGAATCTGATCAAACGATTACTGCCCCTGGTTTCCTTCTTATGGTCGAGTAAGTTCTAGTTTCTCTGATTTTTGGACCATTGCCCGAGAAGACCCAATGTTTTAGGGAGAAGCGACTGAAATGCAGCGACGATCAGCTCGTCCTTACTTACCAATCGCCTTCCGGGGAACTGATGTCTCCCGAGTACCCTCAGCCGTATAAGCATAGCATGGACTGCGCCTGGGTCATTCAATCACCTTCGGGTACAAAAATACAATTCGATATCGATCGAAACACGTTCCAGCTGGAGCGCCCTCGTGACAACCAATGCATGTACGACTATATTGAATTGCGTGATGGTGCAAGTCCGTTGGCACCCTCGCTCGGTCGATATTGCGGCACTGCGGCTCCAGGATCGATATTTTCGAGTGGAAATTATTTATTCGTTAGATTCAGTAGTGACGAAAGCGCATCCTTCAGAGGATTCCTCGCTACATATAAGATTGGTGAGTGCATGTGAGGAAATGGCAAATATCCCCTAAAAATGCCTCGATTTCAGCCAAATGCGGTGGATCATTGGTGGTCGGCCAGAGTGGCGTGATCACGTCGCCCAATTATCCAAATCCTTACGACAATCATTTGAACTGCGAATGGATCGTCATTGCACCAGAAGGACATTACATCAATTTTTCGTTCGCTGATATCATGACTATTGGCGCATTTGATCGCAATTGCTCTCGTGGCGATTACGTCGAGATTCGTGATTATAATGCCACTGGTATGAAGGATCTCCTCGGAGCTTTACAAGGTAATTCACAGAAATTTTTAATAAAATTTTTCACCTTAGGTCGATCATACGGTCGATTCTGTTATCCGAGTCTTGTCGCATCAGAGCCAAAGCGAACAGCAACAAATCGATTGTACGTACTTTTCAATTCAGATGCGCAGATGTCCTCTCGCGGATTCAAATTACAGTTCAATGTCAGTTTGGAATGTAAGTGAAATGGGCGCGAGGGTCATTATCAGCTTGACTGAGGATACTTTTCAGCATGTGGTGGCGATCTGACAGAGCCGTTTGGTACCATCACGTCGCCAAACTATCCCGATCCCTTCCCAACAAACAGAAAGTGCATTTGGAGAATCAGGGTGCCGCAGGAGTTCGCTGTAACTTTGCAATTTCAAGATTTCCACATTCCTGAAACACCTGCACGCCACGTTTGTCCTTACGATGGAGTAAAGGTGAGTGTTCGATCAGATGTAAGATCCTGGGGTGAGTGAGTACATTAGGCCAGCATCGACCGACCCGTGTGTGAGGCCCAAACCGAGCCATCGATAAAGGGCATCCGCAGGGAGGAGAGGGGGTTAAAGGATATCATATAAAAACGGACAGGGGAGAACTTTGGGAAGAAGCGAATGTGATCGTCGCCGATTTTGCCTCATGCTGTTGCTGATCTGATAGCGTAGAATCTCCCAAATTTTTATGGTCCGACTTCACCTGCAATATGGCGCTGCTTGAGGACGCCACTTAATGGAGTGGATGGGTGATTAGTACGAGAACAGGTTTTTTGAATGCTTTAGCTGGGCTCCGCGCCGCCCAGCTCTCCCCTGAGGCCTGCTGTCGGTTTCGCCTATGGCCAGCCAGCAGTCATGATTGATGAGTGAGGCCGTAAGGAGGGCAGGCTCCCTCTGACGGCTCCACTAGAAGCACCTCCACCGAGAGGGCATTCAGCGTCGAAGGGAGGGGCCCCGACTGGCGTATGAAGTACCAATTTTCTCACTACTCGTTCGGCGTCCGCCACTTGACTTCCAGTTCCACCTTCACTTGGGTTCCTGGTGAGTTTCTTACAGCCAGGTGTGCTGTACCAGCTCCCTCTTTGAAAATGGGTTTCATAAACTGCCGTTCTCAGTAGAAATAGAACTGCGGCGTCCCAGTCAGGGCTGCTGCCGCAAACAATGCGAGACCAACGGCTTCAAAACTGATTGCGCCCCGCGGCTCCTATGCGAACAGTAGATGAAATAGGGAAAATTTTTTTAGAAAAGCGCGAACGTCATTCAAGGCCGGCTACTCCAGTAGGTTGAGCTGCGAAATCTGCCTGCATAAAAAGATACTCCAACGCCAGAGAAAGATTTGGTGGGAATCGAAATTCCGATCTAGTCTAATCACAGCTTGGGTCGGCTCCCCCAAACCGATCCAGTCCAGATCAGCGGGTCGGTCGATGCTGGATATTTGCTCCTTGAACCATATACTGTAGGAGTACCTGCTTTACGCTGTGTTGCCCGCCTAAATGCGACAAGTATGTTGCCTCACACCAGTGCTAGTGGAGCTTCTGACATTGAGACTGCCCCTGAATTAATCCTAAGACACACGGAATCCTAGGCACACGTTGAATCAATAAAATAAAACGTTTTCCAGCTCTTTGACGGCCCGAACACGGATGCCCCGTTGATCACCATGCTGTGCGGTGCTGACCTGCCAGCCAACAGAACATATTCGTCCAGTGCTAACGAAATGACGGTCCTTTTCTATTCCGACGTCAGTGTGACTGGTCGCGGTTTCAAGGCTGTCTACAGGGGTGATCAGCCAGCCAGTAAGTCGGAATTGGCTCATTCAATCACCACGGCCTGTCGTCATTATTATCTTTAGGATGTGGTGGCCGCATCACTAATCTTCAGGATCGCCATACAGTAAATGTGGACAGAGCGAGTACGAGATCGCTTCCCAACAACATCTATTGCCACTGGATTATCGAGAGTCCACACAGAGCAGGCAATTCGACCATTCGAGTCGTTTTTACCAGTTTTAATTTGACAGAAACACCCGAATGCAACGCCGAGAGGTTGATCATATACGGCGAGACGGGCACGATAGGCACGGAAGATGTGCGAAGGAAATATTGCGGTTCGAAGAGCAGTTTCTCGCTGGCCTTCTGGCATGGTGAAGTGCATATTATTTATTCAAGTTCGTTATCGATGGGATCGTTCAGATTTTATGTCAACTTCTTCCGTACGTATTCTCGTCTTGCAAGCGAGGTTCGAGTGTTAAATGACATTTCTTGCAGCTTGTGGGGGCGTAAGAAATGCAGACGGCGCAGGCGGTGTAATCACCTCGCCTAATTACCCGCGGCCCTACGAGCATTTGACCATTTGCCAGTGGCTGATCACAGCGCCCGCTGGAGTGTACCTGAAAGTAAGATGCATCATGACTCAACTGTCTGTCATACTGGTATCTTTTCTTTCTTCCAGCTGAAACTTACTGATTTGCAACTGGAGCCTTCCCCTAGTTGCTCCTATGATAATCTGACCGTCCAGAATGGGCCATACGCCACCTCGCCTCAAGTTAGACTTTGGTGCACGATGGATGTGCCTGTTGGTGATTCCGAATTCACATCCACTAGTAGAGTGTTGCTGGTTACCTTCCAGTCCGACATGTCAAACACGGCTCGCGGGTTCCGTTTGGAATATCGACAGGTCACGGACAGTAAGTGCTGAAAATGGAGGCTTAAAATGAACGCGTCCAAATTTTCAATTAACGTTAGCTGGCTAAATATTGGTAACTTTTTAGGCTGCGGATCGATTGTGCATGGTCGCAATGGTTCGATAACATCTCCGAATTACCCGCAGCAATATCCGCCGAGTAATCTATGCCAGTGGGAGATCGTGACCCCTACTGGGTACCATGTCGAACTGAGGTTCAATGCCTTCGAACTACAACGATCACCAAATTGTACGAAGGATTACTTGAAGGTGAGCAAATATATCTCTTGTATTGTCTATAGTTCATGCATAACGCGCTGCAAGTCTGAAAAGGATACACGGACTGAGTGACCTGTGAATTTGACCATGTCAAGTGCCGCGATCTATTTCTAGCTCGAAGAATTGCAAGTTACGACGAATGGTGTGTATCCACTGAAACAGTGGATTCAGTTGGGTCAGCTCTTATGTGGCTACGATACACCAAATTATACAATTACCGATACCGAGTACCTGAGACTATCTTTTAAATCCGACGAGGTGGTGTCAGGGAGTGGGTTCAACCTCAATTGGACTGCAGGTAAAACAATTACTGTATTTCAAATCTTTCGAACCGTCTGACAAATTTCCCATTCAGTCTGCGGTTCAACGTTCCGCGCTGAATCAGGAAAAATTCGGTCTCCTTACTTCCCTGATAATTATGAGGATCGCATGTCGTGCGATTACCTGATCACACCGCCTAGCGAAAATATTTTCTATATTGTATTGATCTTTGAATCTTTCGCACTGGAAAGTGAGTGCTGGCATTTCTGGAAGCCAGAAAAGTAAAGTAGATGATTTTATGGTCTTCTAGAAGCACGTGTCGGATGCCACGATTACGTTGAGATTACCGAAGTCAATACTGGAAAAATGATAGGCAAATTTTGTGGCTTCGAACCGCCAGCACCCGTCAGCACGAAAGGCCCGATGAAAATAGCATTTAGAACAGATGAATCGAGAGTATACAAAGGATTTTTGGCCAGTTACTCTGTATCGGGTATGTTGGACAAGAGGTGGCCGTTTCACTATTTTATGTCATGTTCCTTTTAGACTGCGGAGGTGATATTGTCTTGTACGCCGATGCGAATCGACAGTGGGCTAGAATAAAATCGCCTTCATTCCCAGCCAAGTACCATAATAATATGAATTGCATATGGAAAATAACAGCCCCGGACAATATGGTCGTCAGTTTCAAGTTCGCCAATTTGTCCATGGAAGATCATCGAATGTGCAATTATGATCGTGTCGAGATTCGTGATGGTGACAGCGAAAATTCAACTCTAATTTCGCGAAACTGTGGGAAATTGACGCCGAGCAAATCCTACAAATCAACGGGTAATAAAATGTTGATCAAAATGTACACGGATAATTCAATTGTCGAAATCGGAGGCTTCGTGGGTGATATCACGGCTACATTGGGTAAGAGTGGATGGTCACCACTGTGGGCACTACAGTATATGCCATGCGCTTCCATATTCTAGGTCCACGTGCTGGGTGCGGTGGAACGATGAACGTTAATGCGAAGACCACGTTGCTATCGCCCAGAGGAACTGATAATCGATACCATCCGCACATGAATTGTGAGTGGCACATCATCGCGCCGGCTGATCGAGTTGTGAAGGCAAAAGTGAAACGATTCGTGCTAGAAGCGGCAGGATCTGAAGGATGTTATGATTATTTAGAGGTGAGTCGACTATCCTCTGGCCCATATTCAGTGAGATTGCAAGGCGGAAGACTCTTGAGAAGTTAAAAACTCGAGTCCTGTGTGCGATTCGAACCCGTACTCCTGGAACTACACTGCAGGTCCAGATGAGAACTTCCATTTTAGATCCATGACGGTTATTTCGAAGGTGGGCCATTGATAGGCACGTACTGCGACTCGTTGGATCCCTGGGAGTTCGTATCCTCTACCAACCAACTCTACCTGATCTTTGTTACGGATTTGTCTGTGGAAGGGGCTGGTTTCGAAATCGAGTTTGAACCAATCGCAAGTAAGTGGACAGTTTTACAGCGGCTAACATCAGCTCCGTATCATATATGCTTATCGATTAGCTCAATGCGGTGGTAACTTGACGGCGACTGATGCCGCACAATCATTGAGTTATAGTGGCACAGCACAGGAATACAACCAGCGATGCCAGTGGAGAATCCAGGCCGATGCAAATGATGCTCGAGTCAAGATCGACCTTGTCTCTGTGCAATATCCAGATCAGGGTGGTGACAGTTGCGACGATTCGTATCTGGATTTCACTGACATTCCGAAGGTACAGGAGTCCAGCATTGCGTGCTGTAAAATTTCAGACTTCCTTTTTCAGAATTCTGCTTCACAGTCGGCTCGCATCTGCGGCTCTACGACCCTGCCTTATATTTCTGACAAGTCGGCTGTACTCGTCACCAATGTGATTGCACCAGGCGCCAGTCCAGTGCCCTCCTTCAATTTGACTTACAGAAAATTCTTAAGTGCGTGCTTTGTCTCGTTATACAATAGGATTCTGTTTCTAACAGCCAGCGATCCTTGCAGGTTGCAATCAGACCATTGAACTACGCGCGCCGGACGTCGGAGGCCGACTCACAAGTCCTAATTATCCAGGCCAATACGCGCATAACACAAAATGTATTACATCGCTTGGCGCCCCGCAAGGCTATCGCATTTTCATTTATTTCACTGATTTCCGCTTGGAAAATCCACGGGCTGGTTCGTGCAACTATGACTACGTTATGGTAAGGTGAACCGTGCCACTTCTCCTCCCATCGCCGAAATAAGTAGAGCCAGAGGGGGTAGGTGCCGACATGTAATCAGTGTCTGCTTCCAGATCGAAGAGAGAGCGGCCAGTGCGACACCCAAGTATTGTGGTATCAATCTGCCCCCTACTTACGAATCAAGAACGAATTCTGTCAACATTACTTTCAAAACTGACAACTCGGTTGCCATGTCTGGATTCGACCTTACTTATTCGTTCACGGATCAACGTAAGTGCCCACTCTTTGCAACACCAGCAGTGCGTATTGATTGCATGTGCAGGTTGTGGCGGCGTGATCAATGGCCAATCGGGGACCATAACCAGCCCGTCCTATCCAGACCGATATCCCACGGGTGTGCAGTGCACGTGGGTGCTTCGCGTGCATCGCGGTCGTGCTATTTCTATCAAAATCCTGACCCTGTCTTTGTCATCCAATGACCTCCCGTGCTCCACAGCCACCGATTCATTGGCCATATACAAAGGCGACACTGCAGACCAGGCGAAACTGATGAACATCTACTGCAATGCTGACGTAAGTTACGCCCATGTGATGTGGTCTGGTCGACTCGTAATTTGCTCCTGTTTCAGAGCATGCCTATCACATTGACCACGGATTCGAACGCGGCTGTTGTGAGGTTTAATTCTGATTCGCGACCTGGAAACGGCAATGGTTTCCGACTGAAGTTTGAACAGACAGCACCAGCCCCTCCATCGACAGCGTAGATATGGGTCCTATAAGATGGGCTGTTTGATTAATGACTAAGCTTGTGATAACTCCAATTATTATGCTATGGCTTAATCGCGGATATAAAGGTTACGAGTTTGATGAAACTTCGCTGCTTATTGGGTTTACGAACTCACCAAGGAAACTTGGGGCATGCTTACAACTATTGAATAGAGGCACCTATTAAGGTTGTTAGTCAGTACGCCTATACAGGTAGTTGTTTCTATAAACATGATACGGCGGCGAACATGGTCTCTTGCGTTGTTACGACGAGAACAGATTGAGCGTGGGAAGATAGAAACAAGTGATATGGGGTTACGGTAAGGCGCAACGGCAGTCAGGGGACTAGGCAAAAGAAGAGTTTGACAAATTAGAGCTAACGTTCATTTGTGGGCAAGCTTTCCTGATTCCTCAACTCAAGATGACATACTGCTGTGGCTGTGCAGGTGGTGCGCTTGTCTACCCCTACTGGCTCGTCAGCGAATGCTCCATCGACTGTGGTTCAATCCCGAACGATATACCGGCTTAGAAAAACCCTAACCAGCTCTTTTCTTGAGTGCAGACCGTGATCATAGATACGATGATTGGTAGGATAAGAAGGATCTCTGAAATCCGATCTTTCTTCAAACTGATTTGGGAAAAGCTTGAACATGCCCTGTCGGTCGATGATGCATAGATTCGCTGTTATCTGGTGCTAGACTTTACCCGATAGAGATCATGCAGCTAACATCTGTGTGTACCACCGCACAAGCCCCTCCGAACTGTTTCTAAGCAGCCACTGATAACTGTACGCAGAAAGTACCACGCCAATAGGTCCTCTGCGCAACAAAGTATCTTTGCTGTCGGCTGATGCGGTCGGGATATCTCCCATCCACCCAACAGTACAATGTCCCCGCCGATGTACCTGTGGCTACTGTGTTGACCCGGAAGAACGGCTCACCTCGAGTTCAATGAGAAAAACCTCTCACGACAGCAACGGCAGTCCTAATCTTGAATACAAAACCCTTGAAAAGAAAAAATTGTTATGTATCACGCAGCCGGTGTCGCATCAAAAAGAGTCCGGATCGTAATGTGTCCGGGCGGACGCTTTTCGACATCGTATTGTGTCCGGAGGACGCATATGACGGGGTCACCCCCTGTCGTAATAAGTCCGGGGTCATCGAAATGTCCAGCGGTCATGAAATGATAAGCAAGGCCGTGATGTGACCAGCTCTCCCAGCAGCTTGCCTCTGCTTGTCTCCACTAGGCGCACCTTCACACGAGGGCATCCTGGCCAAGTTCCTCGGACGATGGAGGGTAGGCTTTGAACCCTGTCGGTGTTCGGCAGCCGAGACTGTCTCCTCGTTTGGCTTCCGTGCCCCACTCGGAGCACCTCGACGGTACCGGGTGAGTCACCCACGGTGTGTAAGGTCAGCGAGGGCTTAGCGGCTCTCAAACCGACCTTCATCACCGGGGATTAAGCCCATGACAAATCCGATATCACCAATTCTTCGCGTTATTTTTAATGCGCTCTGCAGTCTGCCAATCTATTTCAGACACAAAATGTAATTTTTCCGCAGCCATTTCGAATTATCTTACCCTATCTGATGTGGTAGTGCGCTGCAGTTATCAAATGTCTAATTTTCGTAAACAAGTCATTATATATGGAACAGGCACATACAAAGTTCCCACATGCACATTCCCACTTCAGAAGGCAGAAGTTCTTTAGTTTTCTCGTGCAAGCCGTTTCGATCGCGGGCGTACACAGGAGCCGTAATTCTGCTAGCTTTACCCGAAATTTCAATTGATAACTGCCCTTATTAGGAGCAAATCCCCTCTTCTTTAACAGTCGCCTCTCCTTCTTTCGTGACCGCTCGCCGAAGAGTGCTTTGTCTATACAATATAAAAACGCTGACCCGGAAATCTTTACGACAAAAGTACAGCAGCAAGGGATTCAGTCCGACGCTCGCAATCATCCAAGTTGTGTCGAGGACTTCAGCCAGTATGAGTCGCCCGTTATCGTCGGATGCGCAGTCGGGATTGATAACCACGTTCAAGTGGGCAGGAACTGTCAAAAGTGTGTACAAAATGACGTAAGCCAACAAAAACTTGATTGTTGCTGTGTGAGGCCGATCGGCGGTTTGCTCCAGTTGACATCGCAGTATCATTGATGAACGGTTCATGAAAAATAAGACGATGCAAATGTAAGTGTAGCACACGAAGATGGTCACATTGACGAACAGCAGTTGTAATATGGAGTGAATGGTTTGCGTGGACAACCCGTAAGGACTCAAGTCAATTTCCTGGCACTGTTTATCTGCCGGGAACAAGCAATTGATACCGACCAACAACGGACCAGCCAGAATGCTCATGATTATAATCAGCACAAAACAAAAAACAATCAATTTTTTGGTAGGCTTGCTTCGTTGATTTTTGGTGGCTTTCCAAATGGCGTACGCTCGCAGAATAGCTATTGCAGTGGTTGTATAGGCTGAAATGCATTCACTCAACTTCTCTCCAACAGTAAGTGCGATGCCAAAATCACTACACCAAGGCTCGATTAAGTCGTTTTGCTGATAATAATAGTCTTTTGAGTTCAAAACAGTTTGAAGCAGTGAGTACACGATATCCCAAACTGATAAGGCGATAAACAGCCAGCTGATTGGTCGACGAACGCAGGGGCCTAGACAGAAGTAACGAATGATTCGAAAGTTTAGAGGTACAAAAAATATGCTCATCACGATGGCTGTGATCATTTCAACTAGATCGTACTCGTAGTTCGAAGGTAGGACGCTTGACGTTGAGTTCCGCACGCTGGTGCTAATGTTGGTTGCTTGAAGGACTATCATGATCAAAGACACTGCTGTAACTGTCGTCTGCAGGAGGTTCAAAATACAAGTGTTTGAATTTAGCCTGAACTTGCTCCAACTGATGAAAGGGCGGCGGCAGGTTCAATTTTATTTGCTCTGAAACCTTTCTGAACCTGATCAGCTAGGATAAAACGATAAGACTGGCTTACAGACTTGAATCAAATTCACTGTCTACCGCCGCTTGACAACATAACTTACTAAATGAAACTTCGTAAACAAGAACAGGCCATCGAGCATAAAGAAAGTAAAAGAAAGCGAGCGAAGGAACGATAAGATGAAACTTACGTCCGCGTTTTGTAGCCATGTTCGTCGAATTAAAAAGTAAACAGGAATTCTTTTTTATCCGGCACTGACGATGAGTTTTGCTTCAAGCTGTGTTTTATAAGTAGTCAGTTGACAAGCGCGGACTGTCACTGTAATTTGGAAACGGGAAGTGGGACTAGATTGTGGCGCTGTTGTGACTTTCGCCGCTTGAGAGGGCGCATGGATTTCTTAGGGTGTGACTGCGGCTTTGGCTAGCTAGCGAGGCAGTAAAAGCAGTGGGTGAGATCGGTGTTCTTCCGTGTCCCTTGCTTTCGCTCGCTCAATTCAACACTCCTAATTCCTGGAGCCACCCTTCGTGTGTCAAATGTTCATTCAATTTGGCAGATCTGCTCTAAGCCAAGCGCTAGCCGGGGACCTCGATTAATACACTCTCAAGGGGTCTCCGGTGTGCGGTCGTTCTTTCCTTTTAGTCATACTGGAAGCAACCAGGCCAGGTCCTTCATTTGTCTCTGGATAAGATCTACTGTGGGACTGTGGAGATATCGTCGTACCCTCTCGTACATCGTCTCGTTACGTCCTCTGGAGTAGGCTTTAGTCCCCACTGCGCCATCGACTCTCGAACTAGTCGGCAGCATGGGGGTCCCTGGAACCGGGTGCATTCGATCAGCAGCGGGGCTGATGCATCATTGAACAGTCGCAGTCGAAATCACAGCTTACATGCAGCATCAAGAATAGCCGAGCACCCATACCGACCACTAAAATTTGCCATCTTCGCACTTTTGTCTTTTGAAGTGGTAGGATGATTTGTTTGGCTTATCATTAGTGTAATCTTGTGTGATGGATACAATTTTTCAATATTTTTACAAGTGCGACGTATATTTCTTTAGTGCAGGGCCAGCCATGCCATAACGGAATATACACATGTATACTTACATTTGATTTACAGTAGTTTTAGTTTATTTCTGAAAGCTTGTAGCTTGAGTCGCAAGACACACAGTCAAGTGCAGGCACTGTTGTGACTAAGTTCTACTCGTACGGATATTCGCAATTCCTTTTTTGTTCTCTGAATTTATTCGGACCTCGACCGCTTTATCTTATTTTTACTTAAGGCCCTACTTCTTGCCTTCTCCTCTCTCTCTTCTCAAAATGCACCAAGCTACACCCCGCATGCGGCAGATCATCATCCGTCACTCAAATACATATGGTTAGCATCGATCGGATCAAACCCATGAGCGATATAGCGCTGGACAGATGCTATCGTGGGTCGAAAACACATCCGCCAGAACGATGCCTGCTCATTCATCTGCTAAACTGTGCAGCAGATGGATCATAATTTGTCTTCATAAGACAAGCCTACACAGCTCTTACAACGCAACAATGTTTTTACTTTGCGCGACATTTTAATTTAGAAAGCAGTATGACTTACAGCTAAAGCTTGGCAACGAGCGCCTTCTACGGTGCTTGCATGTTTCAAGACTGAGGAGTTGGAAGCTACCGGGTACATTTGAGGCGTACCGCAAGTATTATCAAAACTTAGAGCTTATTGTAAGCGTCATATTTGCCCTGTATTTTTCACAGCGTAGAGATTCAACTGGAAGTCGATGCATGGAGCCGGCAGCGGGTAGCATCACTTTCGAGGGTGGCGTTTCACCCATGGGCCAGCTGGGAAGACTATTTGCTGCCGGTTTCCTTGCTTGCAAGAGGGGCCCTGCTAAATGTTTTCCGAAACAAATGTTCGAAGCTGACACTACTGTATTTGCAGAATAAGCAGAGTCAAGTGAGACAGTCAGACGGTCGCTGCTGTCTCAAGATGAATGTACGGGTATGTAACGTCATTCCGCGTTTTCCAGCGCATTTACAGTGATAAGTGCGTTCATAAAATCAAGTATACACGAGAAAAGTTGTGGTTTTATTTTCCCCGCAATAAAATCGTTGGTCAGCTTAGGGCTAAACTAGGACAAGTTAGAGTAAGGCTTAGGTCACAGGAACAAAGCAGTTTTTGACTTCTCGTTTCTGGTTTGTTACTTATTTCTTAGGTCTACTTATTACACTGGGCCCTTTGAGCTGACAATTTTAGAATAGGACGCAAGTGAAGTATAAAGCAGGATCTGAGGGTCCTAGAAACTGCCTTGAGTGCAATTCAGACGCAAGACCGCCCCATGCCTGCTAACCAAACGAGTCCTGGCTCTGACCCAGGAGCCTAAGTAACACTCACAGCATCTTGGTTGTGAGGTGAAGGAGGATAGTGACTTCCGAAACTGGGGGGTGAGTTCGATGATAAAGAGTACTTCACTTATAGGAAGTCGTATCTTCGAAGTTCAATTGTGGTGTTTCCTGGGCTAGGTTTGACTTCAGTTTGGTTTGAAGCTTATATTGAATTCGAATTTACAACAATGAATTTAGGTCCAAGATGGAACGCATTGCAGGACCTGGCACTAAATGCCACAGTCGCTACAGATTTAAATTTTTACAAAGTTTTTCACTCGCACATTTCTTCTTCAACACTCGACCCTTCTCCCTTTGTGACTGCCCGTCGACGAGTGCATTGATCATACACGATGGACACGCTGACCCGGAAGTCCTTGTGACAAAAATATAACAGCAAGGGATTCAATCCGACGCACGCAATCATCCAAGTTGTGTCGAGGACTTCGGCCAGCAAGGTTCGCCCGTTATCAGTCAATGCGCAGTCGGGCTGGACAACCACGTTCAAGTGGGCAGGAACTGTCAAAAGTGTGTACAAAATGACGTAAGCCAACGAAAACTTGAGTGTTGTTGTGTGAGGCCGATCAGCAGTTTGTTCCAGTTGACATCGTAGTATCGTTGAGGAGCGGTTCATGAAAAATAGGACGATGCAAATGTAAGTGTAGCACACGAAGATGGTCACATTGACGAACAGCAGTTGTAATATGGAATGCATGGTTTGCGTGGACAACCCGTAAGGACTCAAGTCAATTTCCTGGCACTGCTTATCTGCCGGGAACATGCAATTGATACCGACCAACAACGGACCAGCCACAATGCTCATGATTATGATCAGCACAAAACAAAAAGCAATCAATTTTTTGCTAGGCTTGCTTCGTTGATTTTTCGTAGCTTTCCAAATGGCGTACGCTCGCAGAATAGCTATTGCAGTGGTTGCATAGGCTGAAATGCATTCACTCAACTTTTCTCCAACACTAAGTGCGATGCCAAAATCACTACACCAAGGCTGGATTAAGCCGTTCTGCTGATAATAATAGTCTTTAGAATGCCATACAATTTGGAGTAGTAAGTACATCACATCCCAGATTGATAAGGTGATAAACAACCAGCTGACTGGTCGACGAATGCAGGAGGTCTGACAAAAGTAACGGATGATCAGACAGTTCAAAGGTATCAAAAATATGCTCATCACGATGGCTGTGATCATTTCAACCAGATTGTAGTTCGAAGCGGCGTGATTCAGTGGACTGGTGCTCGTCGAATTATGCACGCTACTGGTGCTGCTGATGCTGGCTTGAAGGACTGTCATGGCGCAAGTCAGTCGCTGCCGTGAGGAAGTCTCAAAACACGCAGCAAGAAATTCTGTGAATTTCTCAGAAATTTAGATCGCACGATTTAATGGCTCAGACTGGCTGAAAATGGATCAGGTTTTTAACAGCTTAATTGACGCATGATAACACAGCTGCCTAAAGCGGCCACTCCATAAACACTAGTAGTACTTTGAGCTGAGCAAGGAGAGGAGGTTGGAGAAAGCCAACGATAAGATATCAGCCCCCGCGCTCTGTCAACCAGCCATGCACAGCCATGTTCGCCGAACCAAAAATGTAGCTAGGCAGTCCCTACACAAATGGTCTTTCGTCAATCGACTCTGTCTCATCATTGGGCAAGAGCGAATGCTCGGAAACGGACAGAGGGAAGGAGGAAGAATATTCAAATTTGATGCCAGCAATCTGAACCCTTCTGTAAGTCTGATATGCGTCAGATTGAGTCAGACTGCCAGTCGTAAAAATATAAACTGTGATAACACAGCTTGCGCGAGCAGCCTTTACGTAAATACGGAATAAGGGGCGACTGTGCTGTGGCAAATTGCGTCATGGCAATGCAGATAATTTGCCTGACGTGAGTGGAAGCCAGAGAGTGATAAGCGCGTGAACATATTCGATACCATCTATATCACGAAATAAATTTTTATTCCCTCTCATATTAAAATCATAACGGTGAGTAGTGAGTACATACTAGCACTAAAATTATGCAGAGCCAGCGTCGCAAAGTCGAAAGTACAGTAAAAATTGCCTCAAGTCCTGTCTTCCTCAAGGAAGAGGGGACCGCAAGTAAAAAATTAAAAAAATGGGTGTTTTTTGGAAGTCCAGTGCCTTTGATCATGTGAATGTATTTTAACTTCTCACTCATGTGGGGCAACCATTTGGCACCTTCCCTCTGTGTGCCTTGGACACTCCCAACTGGTCAAAGGACAAAGAAGACGGGCCTCAAATATTTCGTATGGGAGAAAACTGCCCCGCTAAAATCTGCAGCTGCCATACTGGTGAATTCGGGAAAGTCCTACTGCGTAAATATAAATCTTCTCTTTTTATTGATTCTCAGTGCTAGGCAGTTTTGCATTTGGGACTTGAACTAGCCCCGATTGGAAGAGAAAACTGGTCTGGTCTGCTACATGCACTCGTATTGGCAGCGTGTCAAATATCCCTTCTGGAATAGATAGGGAGTTCAAAAACTTTATAGCCTGAACACCTTGCACATGAACTGCAGCAGCAAACTTGCACTGTACCTTACTTAACACTGCCACGCATCCTGCAAGCTTATCGTGCTTGCAGGAGAGGCGTGTTGCGTGCCTATATTTACACACATCCTATCACACACGCCCTACCCTTGCCGAATGCCCCTGCTGGGTTTAAACGGGCGCGAGATGTACGCATTCGCTACTGATTATTTCAGCGCCCAGGACCCATGCACCATTGAAAGTGTACAGTTTGGCGCATAGCACGTGTGGAGGGCGCAAAGCGGCTGACAGCGAGCCGGCAGCCTGTCGGCACCCTTGATTCTGGACTCATGGACAAGAAACGTAATCGCAACGCTGGAATGAAAGTGACCAGTCAGAAACAGTCGAAGGTGCCTCGCCAACTGCGTGGTGGGTTACGTAAGAATATCTTCCCAAACCGTACTGGGCCTCGCGTTGGGCTGAGGAAAGACAGCAAGGTAAGACCCTGCTCATTTTGAGACTTATCCTTAGCTTCGCATGAATTTTTTCTTTGACCTACTTGCACTCCAGTCGTTCCAGGAGGGCTGAGTTTCGAGCCTTTCCGCGCAGGCTAGGGGCTTACCAGCAGGCTTGATCTTGCCATCGACTAGGGTTTGTCAAGAACGCGTGCCAGTCACTATTCTGCGATGTTGGCGGTCACCCCGTGGTGTAACCATACCTGGATTAGAGAGCCACCAGGTCGACTAGTTTCCAGCTCTGCCAAAAGAGAAGTGACAGACGCCGTTCACTCCTGCATCACCAGGGAGGCTGACAGTTAGTCATGTGCGCGGGAAAACCATCGCAAGTCATCTACATGTACGAAGTCGCGATTTAGCATGATTGGGCAGGAAGTCTATTCTAGCATGGTTCAGAGACAAATTCCATCTCTTAGGTCCCTTCATCCATAATCTGATGCATCTTCACCAATTGATATATTACACTAAATCAAAGATATAGCTTTATCAACTCGTCACTAACGGCGGCTGGTGTCAATATTCCCAAATCGGTAAATAAAAGACTGATGTAAGAAGGCGGTGTATAATCGACCAGCGGATGCTCTTGTTCCAGATTTCTATCTGATTTCAACATCGAAGCGGGGTACTAAAACAGAAGGGCTGCCATCCCTTTCAATCACACGGTAAAGTGTTCGCTTACTTTAAACCGGTCAGGTACATCTCGTTGATTCAATGGAAATTCTTTCACAAACTTTACGCTTTCAGCTAACACATAAACTGGTTTCCGAGCTGCCAAAGCACATACTCCCAATGTCAATGTGCCAATCTGAAATGTATCAAATTCATCAGAAATCCTCAACCAGCAAAAGACTAATACACACCTTATTGATTATACCACCAGTCTCGACCACGCCTTCAGCTCCGACCAACACCACATTCACTCGTTCCATGATGTACCTTGACATACGAAGAGTCAAAGGCCGCAATGTCGAAGTAGTTACAAGATCACTCACCCGATCGCTGCGTCCAAGATCAATGTACTGGAAATGCCAGCCTCAGTTAGTTTCTTGTGCATTACGCGTCCAGAGAAATCAGGGCCCGATTCAGTAACGTAAACGTGAATAGCTCTACCTTTCTCAAAGGCCGCATATTTCAAAGCTTGGAACACGACTCGACTGTGTGAATGGGTTAAAATTACCTGAAAGCATTCAAACTTAATCCCTTCTCGAAGTAGACTGCTTGCATGTCTCATCCCAAATTTCGTTCACAAGACTGTCTTGGGTCAAAGCCGGCGTCGTTCCAGTACCCCCCCCCCCCCCTTCGGAGACTTCCAATCAATCTGCCCATCCTTATGAGATCATAAGAAGCCGTGAGGTAAACCGCACACGACAATTTCCCCCCTGACGTCATCACAAACGCCCAATCGTGATGATGGGCGAGACAGGGACCACTACTGGCGTTTGTCAACCACTAGCCAGACCTCCGAAAATACATATTATTGCTGATTGCTTATCACAAAACTTCCATTGCCAACAATTTCACTTCATTTACCGAGCCATCGCGAAGGAACGTGCCGCTGAGCTGAGCGATTCGTTGACGACTGCCAGCAACGCGTTTCAAAAATACTTGCCCACGTTCGGCTAGCACTTTCAAACATTCGCTAAAAACTTGATGCTGAAAAGAAGGGTTATTTCCATAAAACATGTTTGGTGCTTGTACTGGATAGATTTTTACCGGTTTGTCCAGCGCGGCCAAAGAAATGAAACGCAAAAACAGCTCACTGGCCGAACTGACAGACGTGGCCGAATAGTCGGTAGACTGTATGACATCAATGGCTTTCTTCAAATCACGATCCAGTTCGGCTAACGTCGTGGCTATAAAAAACGATCAGGGGGGTTTCCAGAGGTGTAAGCACGCATTGTCAGTCTGCGGAAACTAAGCCCCGCATCCCCACATAGCTTCCGCCCATAACAATTCGCCCGACTTTTCTCTCCTGTCGCACTTCGACTCTGATTTTAAACTCTATCATCCCCCAAACTGTAAATGTGCCAACTGTTTCATTCGATGATGATAGGGCTCATGAGTGAAATCAGTATGGCAGGACGATTTTAGCATGAGCGCCCATGGATGCTAGTTGCTACGTGCTGCTGAGGTACCTAGCTCCTACTGTGAAAGGGTGAAACGCACTAGGATCACCCGACAGCAACAGGTGGACATGCAGATTTGGTCACGACTTGAGGCTACACCGACTGTCGCCTGGTGAGTGGAGTGTTTAGGCATTGACTCTAGCATCGGCTGCAAGTGACAGTGGAGCAGCTACTGCACAGTGCACAGAAGAAACTAGCGCCGAGAGCGCTAGTGAAGACAACATAACTTGTTCGTCTATGGATCTTTGCAAACAGCTCATGCTAACATGCATAACAGTTACAAAAGTGCACGCTATAGCAGACGCAATGAGTTCTCGGGGCTATAAGTGCGCACAGATTTCGCTGATCAGCTGTGCCTCTGGGCGAGGAGCCCAAGTATGCCTGTAATCCTCAACTGTTGACCTACTCTTTCTTTACAACTCCTACTTCCTTCAGGACATCGTCGCGGGGGGGGGGGGGGCAGTGCACCGTATCCTTGTACATGCCGAGGGACGAAATGTGGGGCTCAGGTCCTCTACCCCGCATGGTCTCATCGGGACCCAACTCACCTCGACTTTGATTGACCACTTCCAACAAGGTTTCGATACAAGCAGTAGCGGGAGATTTCTCCTCGTCCGCCCGAAGGAGGCCAGTAAAGTGCGATTCCACTTGCGAACCTTCCATCGCCTCCTAAAACTTATAAAATTGGTGACACAAAGAAGGCGAAAATTCAAAATATCAGGAGAAATACTCCGCGTCATTTTACATCTCAATGGGAAAAAACAGTTTACTAAACAATGCTAATCAAAGTGACAAACTATAAACGGTGAGCAAAAAATAGAAAACTACACAGGCGATCCAAATACAAACACCCGTTAATTTAATTAAAGCTTCGTTGAAAAGAGATTATGGTTGATATCACAAATCGTGTGGTCCTAGATTTCGAAGCTGGAGACGTTTTCATCGTCGAATTGCGACTCACCGACTCGGTCCAAATGATCGAGAGAAGCGAAACGAGGAACGCTCGATGCGCGTTTCATGCCATCAACGCGTCTTTGAAAATGGGGAGATTGACCGCTGTTTGAAGCACCAGCTCGAATTACTTGAAGACGGCGATGTAAAGCCTGAAAAAAAGGAAAACCGCGTTTATACTGTTTGATACAGAAAATCCATTTGCTTCCTATCGAATCACGCTGATCGGGGGATCGGGGGGTTACAGGCCAATGATAAACAGACCATATGTCATACCAAGTTTTCCATTTCGATTCTTTGTCGTTCCTTTTGTCTCGCATAGAACGATACGGCGTGTGCATTCGGTGCCGAAACACGCCGTCCGACATTCTTTATAATTGGCATGGCCGGAGAAAATGAAGCTGATGATGGACGTCTTGGCCGTTGCCGCAGAGCACCTGGTAACGACGTAGTTTTCCTCAAAATTTCACCCAATAATCGCCGATTTTCACGTTGAATTTCAAAAAATCGAGCATTTGAAAAACTGAAATTATGTCTCGCATGCTTTTTTACACCACCGGATAATACTGGTTTCGACAATTGGCCACCGCTCGACGTTTTGTTGCCGACCAGACATTCACTGGTCTTGGATGACCGTAGTCGATTCCTCCCGTGAACTCTATGACTATCGTTGCCTGACGTTGAGCCTGAACCCAAATGCAGTTCCGCCAAACCGCTAGATAAAGCATTCAACGACTCAGATCGCTGTGACGGCAGCATACTGGCTGGATAAACTGTTAGGTGCAGCAAATTATAGTATACAGCAAGAATATATAATGAAAGAACGTGGTAGTTTAAGAATAAATGAGTAATCTATTATTAAAACATTATGGGGACATCTCTAGTCGACAAAGTTACGGAAAGAGGATAGAAATTACAAGAAATTTTTAGGCAATGCTGCCATCATTTTGTTTTGGTAAGTTGACTACCCGCGCACACGCGCAGCACAATCTGCTTATGACAAAGTGCAGGAATTTAAATGCTAGCTCGTCGTACAGATGCATTTTAACGTTGTTTGCAGCCGCCAGTGCCACTGCCCTGTAAAATCCTTCAGCACTTGCTTTTTATCATATTTAACCAAAAGTATAAGGAAGCAGAAAATTCATGCAAAAATTTTTATTGCATCTGCGTTCAAGACCTTTAATCTCTACAGTGCAGCCTGTCTCGCTCTACCGCATTCCATTCCTAATTTCCAAAACTAGGTCATCCCGCAGCTCGTTTCGTGCATGTTATCAGGCCACCCCAATATCTTATCTCATTCACGGCATCCATTCTTTATTTGGTAAAATGCGCCAGGACATCAACCACCAAGCAATAAGACTAGTTACAGCACATAACGACATATCCGGCACGAGTACACGAACGATCACACTTGCGCAAGTGAACACAACAGAGCTATGCCTACTAATACTACATACCTACCTCGCTTTTACACTAGAAAATAAAATTATCATTGTACATTAGACACAAGCAAAGCACATTTCACCAACTGGACAAGACATCCATTTAGCCAAATTTTTGTACAGCTACAGCAAATGATTTTGAAAAAGCGAATGTTTACGGAAGCGAACGAGACGAACGGTGCGATGAGCAGTTACGGGCGACTAACCAAAAGACCAGCCAATGTCGCAACTCCAACAGCGCCGCAAGCCACACCTACGCCTGTCATAACTTTCCGAAACGATGACCATCTGTCGTCAGGATTGCTCTTTTCGTAAAACTGAATAAATCCGTTCTGCAAAAAAACCTTGGCTCAAGGCCTCAACGGGTACCATTGGGTGTAGGGGGCCGTTCAAATACGACGTCGTACGCCGGGGGGGGGGGGGTCAATGGTAAAACTATGTCGTTTTTACACTAGGTATTGCAGCGTTTTCCTCCCTTTCGAACTTTTCTGCTGGAGACTAATTACGGTCAGATGAGCACAGGCCAGCCACTTTTGGGTTACGTATTCATGATATTTTTGGTTATAGTAATGTGGATTGGCCAGACTCAGTTTGCTATAGAAGGCAGCCGCGTTGGTGCAGGGCGGCTTGGCATTTGTCTCTCCATATTGGTCAGTAGCCAGTGGCTGGACTCACCCTGGGTTCAATCCCCTGTGATGGAGGTCGGTTTGAGAGCCATAAACCCTCGCTGACCTTGCACGCCAGGCCGTGGGTGACTCACCCGGTACCGCCAAGGTGCTGCGAGTGGAGAGACGGAGGCCAAGCGAGTAGACAGTCTCGGCTGTCCAACACCGACAGAATTCAGAGCCCACCGGCCATCGTCTGAGAAAGTCAGTGTGCAGTCCAGGATGCTCTCGCGTGGAGGTGCTCCTAGTAAGGACAACGCAGAGGGACGCTGCTGCGTGTGCCGGTCCCCGTACAACCTTGCTTAGAAGGTTTGATTGACTGCTGGTCGGCTAAAGGCAAAAAGAGCAAAAAGACCGACCCAGCAGCCGAATCAGGTCGGGAACTGATCATCCCCCCCCCACTTCGGTCGATGCTGGCTGGGTAGCTACAGAGAACAGGCGCATAATAGCTTACCCAACCGCCGTGTGTCGCAATCCACTGTGATAAATGATTTTGCGTGAATGTAGTGACCCACTCGGCGATGCTGCTGACTTGTTGCGGCATTTCTTTATCAATGCACTGAACGGCTAGCGCACCAGCGAAGGCGTACAACGCTACGATCCGACCCCACTTGATTTCCAATTCGTTGTTAGGTCCGCGGAATAATTCGCCACACACGCCCATGAACGTGGGATAAGCAGTCGAAGGAGTTATTTGTAACGTTGTGCTCATGTCGGTGAATACGTCCGCGTATCTTCGTTCGAATTCGTCTCCCAACGCTCTCATCACCAAACAAAGACGACTCGGTTCCGAGGGCAAAGGCGGACATTGGGGCCATGTTAGTCGAGCTTTGAGTATTCGATAATTGATGTAATCGCACGCGATTATGTGCGCTTCGTCGTCCACGTGAGCTCGATCGATTTCATTATCATCCATTAAATTACGATTCGGATCAACCAATTGTCGAACGGCAGGACTACCGTCAGTTTGAATTTGTTCGTCCACTCGCACGTTTATCGAATTCGCCCTGATTGTTCCACCGCCGCTCATTTTCAGGGAACAATTCGTAAGATTCGAGTATTTGCTCGCTTGATGGTATCTATCAACAAGACAAATCGATTTTCTTATCTTCAATGTTTTAGTCCAATTCTCCCAAGACTATACAAGCCAAAAATAAGACCTTACCTTGTGCTAAATTGCAAAGTCGAAATTTCGAACAAGAAATTGCACTATTTTGTAATGTTTTGAAGAATTCGAGAAATTGTGGTAAACATTGTCTCGATTTCCGGTTATTATCTGGGTAAAACTGTTGTACGGTTTGGCGAGTGACTGGAAAATTGTCTGCTAGGAGCGCTAAACAGCCTTTTCTCAACGTGTGTAGGTTGTTTTGATCGTGCGGGCGAGGGAGGCTCGTGATCGCCGATATCCTCAAAGGCGAAAGTCTAGGAAGACGTTTCTCAGATCGATCACTCTTAACCAAATTTTGAAAAATCGATTATTGCCATAAAAATATTCGATTTGGATGTTGATGTGAGAATTAAGGGCGCAGAAGGGGGCGTATAGCTGTAGACTGTCAAATCTAGTTTCCTACGTGTTTTGCGCGAACCCTATTTCGTTCTTTAAGCCAGCGAGTAGTATGCCCCAGTAGTTGGCTGTTAGATCGCTCCGCTTGCTGTAGGGAACTGCTCTGTATTTAGTAACATAGTAGATATAAAAATGCGGTGTCTGATATGTACAGCTGGACGTGATTAAATTGGGGCTAATTGTAAGAATAAGTTTTCTGGTGGCGAAATCATAGTCTGACTTTTTTCTGTATCGAAGTCGTACATTAATTTAAATTTTTCTAGCGCGGTTCTTGTCTTGTTGCAGATTCTAGAAAGCCTGTCCGTATCTGACCTTATGGTACTGTAGAAGATGTCGGATCAGAGGTGACTGTAAACTCATGCTGTATCATAGCTGGGCCTGGGAGATGACAGGACTTTATGTAGTGTCTCACATATTTCGTCCTTATGCGGAACTAGGAGGTATTTTATTTGTGTGATGGGTGGGGTATTGGCTGGAACCGCAGCTCTTGGAACTTTGGCAAGGAAAAGAGGTTATTGGTCGAAGTCATTTAAATACTGTAGATGCTACCTTTGCTGTAGAAAACTAGCCATCCTGCTCGGACTCTCTCTATATCCTAAATCCTATATTTCTGTCTGCGGTAACAGATCATAAAACATGATGATACATTATGATGATGATGATAGCAAGTGAGACTCGACTTTGGCAGTCCGGCTCCTGCATACCGTACCCATGCACCCACATGTGCAGGGTATGGGTACTCGCATGGGGCCAGACGGATGGGTACGGAAATGCGGTACTCTCTCATCTGTCGGACAGACTTGAACATTTTTTATGGCTCGCTTTTCGTGGATCATACTTATTTTGGGAGCAGTTCTCGACATCTAATAGAGGCTCCCACTGTCAACGAGTTCATCTGGCGCTTCTAGCCAGATTAACTTTTTCTCAATCTTTGAAGAGGTGAGGGGTCAGGTCATACGTTATGCATAGGCAAGCACTATACAGCACTTACGAGGGCTAAGGAACATATATTTGACAATCATTTTTTACCGAGGCGGGAGCCGAACCCTCCCCTGTCGCGGCGGGGGCTTCAAAATCGAATTTTTGTCCTGACTTGGTGTTATGGAAAGCGGTAGCGAGTAAATTTTTGGCAGCTTTCTGATGTCTCTGATCGTGAGCTTTCATTTCTTGCTTTTGTTATTTGTACGTTCAAAAACTGGAAAAACTGAGCATTTTGGGTAGCTAAATCAAAATGAGTTCGTTTATGGGTATGGGTAAATTTTAAAGAAGTACGTATGGAGGTCAGCTAGTGGATATGGTACGAGCTTTATATCCCATCCGTGTAGGACTCTGACGGTAGACGTCGCGACACCACGAACCCCTGAGGCCGTCCCATAGAAAGAGGGTAGAGTGACCGGAAGATAGCAGGCCCAATGAATGTCCTACCGTTAATGAAAGGCAGGCTCATATGCCCCACGGCTCTGGTAAGTCAGTGTACTGTATGGGCACCAACGGGATACAGCTTGTTGCGTACTCATTGGAATTTTCGAACCCACCTATGCATGTATATTGCGTCCCTTCACCCTCGCTTCGAGTGCGCAGGCGTTTGGTGAAATACAATTCTTTTTATTCGCAAGAAGAAATGATCAGTTCGCTCAGTGCAAAAGTCTGGCATGGTTACTCTTGAGGATGCACCCACCATTCTTGGTTTTTTGGGCGCCATTTTGGCTTGTTTGGTAAATGTGCCTAGTTGTGGCTGTAATGGGCGCCACCTTTCCTCAGATCAAACAGTGTGTCAGACGATATGATGGAAGGCGGGGACGGAAATAGAAATGGTAGGGCATGGTGATGGCGTGACAAATATTTTACGTGTACACCAGGCGCATGTGGTGTGTGGACGGACAATGTTTACCCCGCCATATAAGCACGTGCTCTTGAACCATGTCCTCGCTGCCGTGCATAGGTGACAGTGCGGCTTGTTATGATTGCGTAGCTAGTGTCTTCATGAGACGTAGTTTTTATGCGACTGGCCGTGGTCTTATCGTGTCTGAATCACAACTGGGAGACAGCCTTTCACCCGCTTTGATCCCTTTTAACTTTCCTTATCTTTGATGTCACCGTTTTTAGTTGACTTTTCAGATTCGAGTCAGTGTTCCAAAGATGGATGTGGCGAATAAATCGAATCCTTCGCAAGAAACCTTGTTGCATATTAATGGAATGACGTAAGCCATGAGTTTTTTCACCGCTTTTTTTGTATTGATGTTCTTTTATTGATTTTTTGCATTTTTAGATGTCATTCGTGCGTGATGAATATCGAAGATAATATTCACAAGAAATCGGGCGTGTTTCAAATCAAGGTTTGCCTTGATGAGAAATCGGGTACTGTACGCCACGACCCGTACAAGATCACCGCTGAGGCTTTGGTCGATGCCATCGAGGATATGGGTTTCGAAGTGAAGTTGCGAGACTCGTATCAGATACTGGAATTGACCGTCACTGGCATGAGGTGGGTGGCCGGTAATTCTTATGAGTGCTATCCAGCATCGACCGATTCGACCCTAGGCCCGGATCCTGGTCCCGATCCGATGCAGGGTCTGGATCGGCCTGATCCCGATCCGATCCGAAAAATTGAAGATTGGTGGGGATGACGTGTTTGGCTCTGTGTCCTGACCAACCTGCCCTGTTTCCTCGCTCTCACTCTCTGTCAAGTGACTCCAAAGGATACAGGAGAGATGAGCAGCGCCTAAAGCGGGATAAAATGCTGATTTGAGAGATAAAACGGGATTTCCTCATCATAATATGCCACACTTTATCATTTTCAAGCAGATAAAGCGTATAAAATTTAGTTACCGATCCGGCTGATCCAGCAGTCGGATCTGATCGGGAACCGATCCACCCCTTGGATCGGCTGATCGGTTCGGCTGGATCGGTGGATCGGTGGATGCTGGTGTGGTATGTCTTATCCAGGGGTCGACTCCAACATCTATCGATCCGGCGGTAGGCGTGGATCCCGGTCTGGATCGGTACGATCAGATTCGACTGGATCCCGATCCACCAGTGTTGTGTCCACCTTGCGAGTGTAACCAGCATTCCTGGCTTAGGGAGATCGATACCTCCCCTGGCTGGGAGACGTCAACCTCTCCAGTTGATGTTCCTAGGGCAGGTATAGTCACGAGTTACGAGACTTGCCTACCTCCAGTTGGAGTTTTTGCTAAGAGACTTCGGTCTCTACTATCCCTCGCCGCCTGGGTGCGCTGGTTACACGAGATTCGTAGCAGATACAGGTCGATAAGTGCCGAAGACCCCCTACAGTCCCCGATCGCGATCCCGAACGGGCATTACGGTCTGTTCATATGCCCCACACACATGATGGTGATTCACGTTTTTGTTGCAGCTCTCATTCGTGCGTGATGAAGATTACACAACAAGTAACAGGGTTGGACGGCGTGCGAAATATTAGCGTTTCATTGGAGAATAAATGTGCGACGATCATTTACGACAACGGCAAAATATTGCCTGATCAATTAATCACGGCGATCAAAGGAGCGGGCTTCGATGCCTCCGTGATCAAGAGGGGAAGTGCAGTTTCGAAACAGAATTCCATAGTCGTGGTCAGGATCGAAGGCATGACGTGCCAGTCATGTGTCAAAAATATCGAGGAGACGATGGGGGCCAAGCAGGGCATTATTGGGGTCAAGGTGTCGTTGAATGAGAAACGAGGTGTGGTCGAATTTGACCCGAGTCAGTGGACACCGGATGCCGTGGCGAATGCTATCGATGACATGGGATATGAGGCTAAGGTGTCGCAAGGAGTGACTGGTAAGTCGTGCTGGCCAGATGGTGAGGCATCGGGGCAACGCCGGGGCTGGTTGTCGAGTCCCCTGTGCATGTTTGATATTATACCCTGGGTGGGCTATGTTTTACTGCCACCCCTAATGTGCAGTGAGTTATTGCTGATGGGTAACGGGGGTCTTCATCGCATTTTTTGTAAACTGCGGCCAGTTTGAGTCTAAGTCACGTACTTAAGACGTACTTAAGGTGTGGGCTTGTCTTTGCGGGCTTACGAACACAGTCATAGTCACTGTATTCTTGCTCAGACACTAATGAGTCAAGGAGCAGGAAACACGATGAGGGAAACCAATGAACCATCTGGCAAAGGTGCATGGCTTGATTGTTCTTGGGAGTCAGTAAGCAGTGAGCAGTCAGTACGAACACTCGACTAAAAGGAGTGGGCACTTAATAATTGGTTGTTTTCCGAACTAAAGTCGTTAGGATAACCGGTCCTTAAATATTTTAGGACGCGCATCAAGCCAATCTGTGTTTGACTGTTTCCTTTTTCAGCTGTCAGTCCAACCAAGGTTCCGGAAGTTGGCTTTGTTCAACCGCATCAGCCGCCACCTAAGGATCGTGCCAACGGAGTGACGCCTTCGTTGAACGATGGCAGCGTCACGTTGCGCGGAGAGAAGCAAGGCAAGGCTGCCATGGCTAAGTACAGTCGAGAACGTGGATACGAGATGACCAATGTTCGCATTCCTCAGAGCCCTGGAAATGCTGATGATGGAGAGCAGTACGAGAAGTGCGTTATCGCTGTGCAAGGCATGACATGCGCGTCGTGTGTGGCCAACATCGAAAGGAATATTGGGAAGGTCGAAGGTGAGGCCTAAGCCTGTATGGGCTGACGGGGGCGAGGGCTACTCCTAGGGCTACTTGGTTGGCCAAAAGGTTGTAGGGGTGGTGGGGTGGTCCCGCGATTATCTTTGGGGTTAATCTTTGGGCCCCGCGATAGAGAGAGTAGCGCTCGTTCGGGATCACTTTTTTTCGGGATCAGAATCGGGACTCGCTCAATCCCGGCTGGGATCGGGATTTTCAGAGTGGTTTTTTCACTTTTAATTCGCTGTAGGTAACCTACAACCCACCCCAAGTAGCCAGCAAATGTAGAGCCAAAAATTTTTTTGCGCAGTATTTATCATTGCATTCAAAATCATGCAAGCAAAAAAACATAGAATTAGTCGCCAATTAGCAAACAAATCCCTTCCTTCCTCTTTACCAGTTCAATCATCCGTAAAAGTTTCTCCAGCTTACACTTCTGGAACATTCCTTCCCGATCCCTTCCTCTCCCCTTCCCCTTCTTCACACATCTCCACAACATTCAATATCGACTATTTTTTATCGGGATCCCGAACTAACGCTAGACAGAAATGATAAGATGATGGATATAGACCATGGGTGAATTTTTGCGTATTTGTTGTGAAAAGTAGCAGAAAGCCAGGTTTAACGTCGAAAATTCAAATTTGAAATTGGCGGGAAAGTATGCATAAGATCAGCATCTGCACTATGGGCATGTTCGTCTGAAAATTCTCTGTAACGTTTAAATATCTGTTTCAGGCGTGGGAAGGATCTTAGTCGCATTGATCGCAGGCAAGGCGGATGTACAGTACGATCCGAGCGTGATCATGCCGCATCAGATTGCCAATAAAATCAAGGATTTGGGATACGATGCGGCCGTGATCGATAATCCGGTGGATAGTAATGGGAAGGTGGAAGTTATGGTAAATATAAAGAGATTCTAGAGTGGTTTGTGGCGTGGTAAGAGATAGGATTTTTAGATCACTGGGATGACATGTTCTTCGTGCGTCCATCGCATAGAATCCAATATCGTCCAGAAAAGAGGCGTCTTATCGGCTTCTGTGTCACTGGCAACTTCAAGAGGGACGTTCACGTTCGATCCGGCTTTGATTGGGCCTCGTGATGTGATCAAGGCGATCGAGGTGAGTTCGGGTCTTGTAGACATGTGTGATAGGCGTGTGGATGTCAGTGTACAGCATTTGGTGTATTTGGAGTATGTGGATGTCTACCTTACACACGGAGGAGTGTGTGGTTGCCTTCATGGCCGCTTAGTCTCCAGGCGAGGCAGTAGAGCTAGAGTGGGTAGAGACTGGGCGGAGTGACCTACGTGGAGTGATTTTATTCTATCCGCTCGCCGCAATATGTTATGCAATGTTTTGCCATCCAGCGTGGTGTTACACGTGGAGACGTTCAGCTCAGACAGCTGTGTAGAGCGGAATGTTTCAGGACCTGGGATACGATTGCGCACTGGCGACGGCAGAGAATCGAAATCTCGGTTTGGATCACAAGCAGGAGATCAGGAAGTGAGTTCGCAGGCTGGAGTCTTCCCTTCCGTTACTAAGCGGCAAGATCCACTCACTGTTGCGCCCACACTCATTGAAATGCTGGGGTCGAAAAATGTCAGTTTGAGAATACTGCATTTTAGTTACATTACACTGCCCGACTAATCTGCGCTGGCCTGAGGGTGGGGAAGAAAGTGGCTGCCATAGCGTGTGCATTACCGACCTTATCTGTCTGTGGCTTCACCTGGCAGTTGGGTGGGTTGGTGCTGGTGCAATTAATTCCTTGTACTTGTATGTTTTAGATGGCGGAACTCGTTTTTCGTCTCACTTATATTTGGGATTCCGGTCATGGGGATTATGGTTTATTACCACTGGATCTTGCATAGTATGTCTAACCCGGACAATCAGACCATCGTTCTGCCAGGGATATCGCTTGATAATTTATTACTTTTCATATTGGCAACCCCTGTGCAAGTATGAACACTCTGTGCGTGGGTGTCTTATAGTCGAGTAGCTGACTTAGTTAATTTTCAGGTGTTTGGAGGCCGTTATTTTTATGTCCAATCCTATAAAGCTCTCAAGCACAGGACGACCAATATGGATGTGCTGATCGTGCTGGCGACCACTATATCGTACGTGTATTCCATAATCGTCCTGATCGCTGCGGCCATACAGCGATGGACGGTCAGTCCCATGACCTTCTTCGACGTGCCGCCCATGCTGATGGTATTCGTGTCTTTGGGAAGATGGCTGGAGCACGTGGCCAAGGTGAGGACTAGTGGTATGGTTTGAATATACGTTTCTAGGGCGAGGTCTCTTCCTAGGGGAAAACATCCGAGGCGTTGAGCAAGTTGATGGATATGCAAGCCAAGGAAGCGTTGCTGGTGGAATTGGGACCGAATGGAGAGATTGTGACGGAGAAGAAGATCAATGTTGAGTTGGTTCAGAGAGGCGATACCTTGAAGGTAAGTGAATCTTGCTGGTGCGCTTACATTGTTTGCGGGCCACGCTGGGTTTGATTCGGGGGTAGGAAGTGTCTAAGAGTAAATTAGGGTACTTTACACGGGGGGGGGGGCATTGTACTGTAGATGGGCCTCCGTTTCAGGTTGTCCCTGGCGCTAAGATCCCAGTGGACGGCCGTGTTTTGGACGGCAACTCGTCCGCCAATGAAAGCTTTATAACTGGAGAATCTTTACCGGTGACGAAAAAGCCAGGTATGGTTGGAATAGACTGGGGTGGCAGCACTGGTCTGACAGGCTGTATGTGTTGAAGGGTCCTTGGTGATTGGTGGCTCGGTGAATCAGAATGGCGTCTTGTTGATCGAGGCGACTCACGTTGGTCAGGACTCGACACTGGCCCAGATCGTGCGACTCGTGGAAGAAGCGCAGACGTCGAAGGTAAGGACTGTTCGCTTGTCAAAAATACTTTTCAGACTTATCGTTGTAGGCGCCGATTCAACAACTGGCGGATAAAATAGCTGGTTATTTCGTGCCTGGAGTAATGCTGGCCGCGGTGTTGACGTGGGTGGCGTGGGTTCTGCTCGGTTACTTCGATCCCAGATACTCCAAGTACATATCGGTAAGTCGTGGCTATTCAGTTTTGTCTGATTCTGAATATTTAATAATTGAAACAAAATATTGGTGCGAAGCAAGTAAGACGGATGTGCTGTGAACTGACGTTTCAAACATTTGCAGCAAAATAGTGATAGTACTTCACAGATGGCAGTGTTGTGCGAGGGAACCACACCAACTGTTTTTGTAGGCCACTGTGCACGGCATTCATGATCGCCATTCGATGCATACTAACGATACTGAAATGGATCAAGAAATGAAAGGTCAGAAGGCTGAGCTGGTCTTCAAGTACGCCTTCGAGTTCGCCATCACGGTTTTGTCGATCGCTTGCCCGTGCGCCTTGGGTCTGGCCACTCCGACGGCCGTCGTGGTTGGAACGGGAGTGGGCGCATTGAATGGTATTCTGATCAAGGGTGGTGAGCCCCTCGAACTGGCGCATAAGGTGCGAAGGTGAGGTTATGAATTGGTCGGAAGATGCAGACAGGATGATTGCAGGTGACGACGGTGGTCTTCGACAAGACGGGCACCATAACCGAGGGGAAGCCAAGAATGACCAAAGTGTGTTTGGTTGTATCGCAAGCCGTCTGCCCGCTGTCGAGGATATTGGCGTTGGCGGGCACTGCCGAGGCGAATTCCGAACATCCGATCGGTGTGGCCATAACGACGTTTGTGAAACAGGTGCGTGTATAGGACGATGGTTAGGGTATTATGGGGTGTCATGGACCATCGTTTCAGTTCCTTAAGACTCAGCAACTGGCCACTTGTGAGAATTTTCAATCGACGCCTGGTCATGGTATTCGGTGTCGGGTATCGAATGTGGACTCTATGCTGACCAATTACAAGGAGAATGAAAACATGAAGAATAAGTTGAGCCGTGTGGGGACTACTGTTTCGTTGGGTGATGTGGAATTTTATCAGGCGGCCTCGGAAGCGGATAGAAAACTTAATGTGGATGGTGCAAGTGCAGGTATGGAATTGGTGAGATCGGGTCCCAAAGAAATGCCGAGGGCAATTGGTATAGAAATATGACATCAGTATGGCGGAGCATCCAAGGGGGTGTCCGAAGGTCAGGAGCGGGTCTTCGAAGGGCAATGAGCAGTATCGTTCGTTTCAGGCACTTCACCAAACAAGGCTCCGAACGTGTTCGAGGTATTGATTGGTAATCGACGTTGGTTAGACAGGAATGGCGTGGCCATTGACGCGGCTGTGGATGCGGTTTTGGCGACGGAGCAGGAACAAGGGCACATCGGAGTCATGTGCGCGGTTGATGGTACGATTTGCTGTTGTGGATATAAGTGTCAAACACGAATTCTTGTTTGGATTTGCAGGTGTCGTCGTTGCGATTCTGGCCGTTTCGGATTCCATAAAGCCCGAAGCACCTCTGGCAGTGTACTGTCTTCAGAAGATCGGCTTGAAAGTCATACTACTTACTGGCGATAACGTACGGACTGCGAAGGCGACGGCCAAGGAGGTAAGAATGGTAGTGGGAATGAATTGATAGTGTTGAGAAGCGTCTGTTGTTCTGTAGGTTGGAATCAAAACGGTCTTCGCCGAAGTATTGCCAAACCATAAGAGAGCGAAAATTGAGCAGTTGCAAAACCGTGGAGAAAAGGTACGTGGGTCGGTCGAAACTATGGGCTACAGATACAGTTAGGGTTATACTATGGGTAGGTTAGACGGGGGCCCCAGTCGAACGCTACCTGCCATTCACTCAAAACGTTTAAACAAAGTGGGTGACATGAGATGATCTATAATATGAATGCAGATCGACGCATGAGGGATGCGAACAGAGTGGACGCTCTTGCCTATTTCAGGTTGCGATGGTTGGCGATGGTGTGAATGATAGTCCAGCCTTGGCGGCAGCTGATGTAGGAATCGCGATTGCAACGGGATCTGATGTAGCCATTGAGTCGGCTGGAATTGTTTTGATAAAGGTAAGCAGATTGATAGTAAGGTCCTGGGAGAATAGTTCTGATATTCTTTATTCAGAATGATCTGATGGATGTTTTCGGAGCCATCGATTTATCCAAGCGGACGACGCGCAGAATTCGCGTCAATTTCATTTTCGCGTCAATTTACAACTTGGTGGGCATTCCCATCGCGGCTGGTAAGTGATGCGGATAATTGGATAATCCCCTGGTGTGAAAATGGCAGTCCTCTCTCACCTGGGTCCGTACCCAGCGGGTGTGGGAATGGGGTACTCCTGCAGGCAACTTTGGCGCTAAAGGTTTTGAGTGGGGAGGAAGCTACTATAGTAGGTACTGTAGGTGACTGAATTCAGTGGGGTTTAGTAAAAACAGAGCCGAACAGGCCATCAAAAATCCGCACTGGTTTTGCTGATCATGGAGAGTATAGTATGTAATTTTTGGACCTGCTTTAAAATAAATGACTATTATTTTCGGCCCTTTGAAAACTTTCCATTTTTGTGGAGTACACGACTTAGACAAGACGTAACTATTCTTTTGTTGCAGGAGTTTTCCGTCCTCTCGGCTTCAGCATCCAGCCTTGGATGGCAGCAGCAGCGATGGCCCTGTCGTCAGTGAGCGTCGTCGGATCGTCGTTACTCCTCAAGCTGTATAAGAAACCCAGAAAAGAAGAATTTATGACGAGCGACTTTTTGAGCCATATTGCACGTTTGAAGGCGTTGGGGGAGAAGGACATTGTTGTGCACAGGGGACTGGAGGACTTCAAGGGCGCCAGGGGTGCTGGCTATTCGCCCAGTGTTAGCCTCCGCTCTCGCCTTTCCACAGTTTTTCGTTCGTCGGGTAAGGAGACCGAGCCGACGAAACAAAGCCTGTTGAATGCGGCCAATGATGATGAACAACACAATTTAAATATCGTGTAGCAAGTGTATGTTTTTGTGTGTTTCTATGATGGGCTGTGGTGTAATGCTGGTAATTTGGATAATGGACTAATTGCATTTATTGAACTGGAGAATGAAAGAGTGTGTGCCAGACGTGCATATTTGCGGACAGAACAAACTTGTGTGAAAAGCGTAAAGTAGTGGTGGAGTGTAAAGTTATTGATTTTTCTGAGTGTAAAGCAATTTCTGGAGCCATTTCAAATTACGGTAAAACGCGCCTTCGTAGAGTGTGCGCGCCAATTACGTTACGGTCGCAAATTCGAGGTCGATTTGATCGGCTGCGTTTGTTGAACGCTTAAATTTTGGGCGGGCTGTGTATCGTTTCGCCTAACAGATCCAGGTTTTTGTTAAAAATGGAGAAAAAAGAATCATCGGCGGCTCGATTAACAAAAATTATGGAAAGATTTCGACAAGCTTCGGAGACATTCTCAGAAATTGTCGTAGATTTGGATAAAAAATTGACTGAAGCTACATCGACGGAGATTCAAAGCGTCGACTCAAAAGTGAAGGAAGCGAATAGTATACGCGAAGATTTATTAGGCAGTCTGGCTAGTTTGAAAGAATTTTGTTCTAATGCACAGCGAGTTCTGGATGGACCGCTTTGTATTCCCGGCTTGGACAATGGGCGATACGTTTTGGTGCCAAAGGAGCCAGAGGAGAAGAAAAATTCGGGAAAGCGGAAATCAAACTTTGATACGGAATTCTCCCTCGAAGACGACAGATTGCCGATCGATAAATGTGTGGCGGTAGAAGATTTAGTGAAGGCGTCGGGAAGATCGGAATCAAAATCGCCCACTGTTTCATCGATAATTAATGGCGAATGTAGTCGGCATTTAAGCCCGAAGAAAGAACGGATAACTTCATCATGCGAGGATTCCTTGTCGAAAGACATGTTGCCCGTGGTGATATTATCTCCGCTCAAAATTCCGGACGATGTTGTTTTATGGTCGGATGATAATGGCAAGGAAAAGAAACGTCGCGGTCGGCCGCCCAAGGCATCTCAAGCGAAAAACTCGGCTCAGAAAACCGAAGGCGATTCTGATGCTGTAACTCTGATCTCGGATAGTGAGGAAAAGAAAACTAGCTCGACTGCCGAATGTAGTGAGAAGAAGCGTCGCGGCCGTCCGCCAAAAGCAGTGCAGGAAAAAGGAAACAGTCCGAAATCTAAAACGAATTCGAAAAACGACGACTCGGATGTGGAATTGGTTGATTCGGGAAAAGAAGAAAAATCGATCTCGGCATCTGAACGAAGCAACGAGAAAACACATCGAGCCAGTCGCTCGTCGGAAAAAGGACGTAGAAAATTGAAGAGTTCTGATCCGAAGAACGATTCTAATGCGGAATTTATTGAATCGGACAATAAGGAGAAGGCAAAGTCGGACTCTGATCAGAAGAAAGAGAAAATCAGTCGCCGACGTGGCCGTCCATCGAAAGCAACTAGTAAGAAAGTCGTTTCGAGCGATGAAGAATCGGATTTCGAGGACAAGGAATCGAAATCCGGGTCATCAATTGTCGAAAAGAACACCAAAGTGATGAATTCTGAAAAAGAAACGGACGATTTAAGGATGGAGAAATGTGCCAAGGTTGAACGGACGACGAGGACTTCAGTGTCTGCAAATGGCGGTGGATTAAAGCTAATCATCAAGCGTACTCCGGATAAAGCGACTGCGAAGAAAGGCTCGGATGAAGTGATGGAGATCGAGGAATCTAGTACTAAACCAAAAAGCTCGGCTGCCAGGTAACATGATTTTTGATGGAGGTGGGCTAATGGCAATAAAAAACAGGAATTTCTCCACGAAAACCTTCAATTCACTTGAATTTTTTGCCCACATCTTCGATTTTCTGAGCGGTCTCATGCCCAAAAATCGAAGGGTGATATAAGAGCGCACACATGCCCCATCACCGGTGTTAATCATCGTTATGTTACAAGATTGTCTATACAGGAAATCTCGGAAGACGAAAGCAATCTTATCCAGCGATGAGGATACGAACTTCGAGTCTGCTGTTGAGACTGTCGAGAGCGATTCTTCTGGCGAGGATTCCATCGAGGACAATGACAAGATCACTTCTGCGAAACGGCAGTTGATAAATTCTAGCGATGGTTCTAGCTCGTCGTCAGAGACGGAAAAAAGGAGTCGAAAACGCCCCGCTGCATCGAAGGAAAAAGCGAAAGGACGGAAACGAGTTCGTGTCAAGTCCAGTGGTTCCGAGGCATCGGATGTACGTGCTGAGTCGTTTGATCTGAGACGATTTCTGAGAAAATGATCTCTGATTTCAGGACGAGCAAGAAACGCCGAAAGGTCATCATCGAAAAAATATTCGGAAAATGATAGGCAAGAATGATTTGACTCAGGCCACATTGGATGCTCAGGCTGCGGAACGTGAAAGAAAGAAACGAATTAGTGCTTTGCAAGAAAAAGTAAGTCTTGATAATAAACAATTTATGCTTTGCTAGTCGAGTCCTCTTCTAGTATAACCATACTGCAACGGAGAGTGAAGCTGGTTCAAGCGACTTGATCAAACCGAAATCGTTGATACTGGAGAAAGATGAAGAAACAGGCAAAACTTTGGTCGAGGTGCATCCGGCTCTGTTTCGAGAACTCAAGCCGCATCAGATCGATGGTGTGCAGTTCTTGTACACTTCCACGATTGAATCGGTGAAGAAATTGGACCAGCCGCCGGGCGGATGTATTTTGGCTCATTGCATGGGTCTGGGAAAGACGTTGCAGGTAAATATTTAGTTGGTGTTCGATGAAGTCACGAAGTCTAATCTTTCATTTTAGGTCATTTGCTTTTTGCATACAGTACTGACCAACAAGCATTGCAAGTTTCATACCGCCTTGGTGTTGTCGCCTGTGAATGTAGTTCTGAATTGGAAGTACGAGGTTGATCGCTGGATGGGCGACTCACTGCGCTTACAGGTGAGTGCCTAGTGTCCTAGGGTATCCTGTGGGTCGGGGTTACAAATATTTAAAAGACACCTGTTTGTTTCCTTGGTTCTCTGTTTGAACGAATATATAGCATCAATCAGTTCAGTCTGTAAAAGGTGTTATTGAAACTACGTTGATTGCGAAGGGAAACCAAGAGAAAGGTTGTTCAATAAGAGCAATTTAAAATGAGATCGGGGAAGGAGAAATGGAAATGGAAAGATTTGTTGAAGAGGCGTCATAGTCATAACTCGAAATAAAGTGTAGACGAAGAAAAATATTTAAATATAAATGAGACGTCAGCAAAATGACAGGACTATTATGCCAGCAAATTTGAACGTCTCATTCACGTTTTCTTGCCATGCGTGGCATTTTATTTCAAAATGAATGGAATTGTCGCTAGTCGAATTCCAAGAACAAGTGGACTGCCATGCTTGTATATTAGCCTCTGTGAAGCGAGAAAGAGGATCTGCTTAGGAGGAAGGACGCCTGTACGTTCTGACGTTCCAATCAGTGGGAAGTCAAGTTAGACTGACTGATTTTCCATTTTGACTACGACTGTGTCTCTGTATCCTGATCGACCCTTTTTCCCCAATGCTAGAGAAAGACACTTTTCGACTGGATGGCATTGCCATCTCAGCTGGGATCAAATTTTGGACCTAAAGATTCTGAGTCACCATTCACAGACAGTCCGTTTGTTAGGTTTGGGAATTGACTACTATGAAAAACCAAAACGACCGTCTGATGACCTTGGAAAATTGGCAAGAAGATGGCGGTGTGATGATTATGGGATACGATATATTCCGGTCCTTGGCCTCGGGCAAGAGCATCAAAAGATCAGATATGCGCAAACGCTTCGAGAAGGCTTTGCTGGATCCAGGTAATGAGCATGTATGGACATGCGGGGGGGGGGGGGGGTGCGGCCTTTCTTCTAGAGTTTGTCAGCTAAAAGTTGTCGAGGTGCCCCTCTGCTTTGGGGTCTCCTGGAGAAGCATGGTTCGCTCCTCCACCTTCCGTAGGATTTAGAAAAAGAATGATTTGTCGGTAGCAGGTGCCGTTATCGCATAGTTGTAAAAAGCAGCGGGAAATTTATCTTTTTTTGGCTGAGAAGTTCAATTTTAAATGGCGGGAAGATTTGCATAAATGGAGATTATCTCTGCTTGCCCATACATCGTAGGGAAGGAGGCCAAACAGGGGGCTCGATCCAGTCTTGATGCGCAACGGTAGTCGCTGGATAGCATGAACATGTTTTGACTTCAATTTCAGGAGCGGATATCGTTGTTTGCGACGAAGGTCATATTTTGAAGAATGAGAAGACTGGCATTAGTCAAGTGGTGAATCGAATCAAGACTCCTCGACGTATTTGCTTAACTGGAACGCCGTTGCAAAATAATTTGACTGAATGTAAAAAAGTTTGAACTGGGGAAGCTTAACTTGACTCGAAATATTTGCTGCCTTTAGACCACTGCATGGTACAATTTGTGAAACCGAATTTGTTGGGCTCGAAAATAGAATTCAAAAATCGTTTCGAGAATCCTATCAAAAACGGTCAGTGCATGGATTCCACGCCGAGGGATGTCAGATTGATGAAACAACGTGCTCATGTTCTGCACTCGCTGCTCGACGGATGCGTCCATGTGAGTCTCATTTATTGGGGGGGGGGGGGGGGGAGTCGCTGAGGAGCTGGTGGGGAGTAGAAGGAACATTCATTTTCAGTCAGACACGCAGTTACAGGTGTCCAGGGATCAGGGGGTCTGGAACAAAGTTTCCAAGAGCTTGAATGAGTGTAAAAGTGAGGTGTAAAAAGGTAGCTTAGCGTAGGGCCCTTCTTAGCCTAGCCATACGGCTAGGCACGTCCTCTAAAGATTTGGCTTCATGTAGGATGTACGCAATATTTTTAAATTTTTTGACGTCTTTCTTATGTCCGTCCTCCGCGAAAGGGCATCCGCAAGCGAAGGCCCCCCCCCCCCCCAAAGAAAACAGCAGGGGCCAGTTTCACAATCAGCTGGGACATGTCCTAAAGTTAGGACGATAAAATCGCAATGATTTAAGATAGGACTTACGGTGTCTTAATATTTAGGACATGTCCTAGGCGATTGTGAAACTGGCCTCAGTTCTTCACGGGAAGTTCTTGTGTTAAGCGTTTTGAAATTCGACGTTATCAGAACAACAATAACAAAAGATAACGTTAGAATCTGACGATCACGTTCACGTATTCTCGACAGGCGACTTTAGAGACTGTCAGTACTTGCGGCTTCCAACTCACCAACAGTACTTGGCAATGTCACATTGTAGGAAAATACTCAAACGCGGATGTCCTCTCTTCGCCAACCCAACCCATTGGCCTGTCCTGGTTCTGTCCAAATTCTTCAATCCCTACCTCTCCTGATTGCGGGCGTCCTTTATTGAATGGCGAGGGGTCAGAATTTAGGATTTTCTTGTTTTTATATCCTGGGGTCGCCCCTTCCCGTTTTAAATACGCTGTATGTCCAAGAACTCATTTTGTTGTTTTAGCGTCGGGATTACGCGGCCTTGACTTCGGTGCTGCCACCGCGACAAGAATACGTAATTAATGTTGGTCTTTCTGAAAAGCAAATCGAATTGTATCGAGCTTATTTGGCGAACGTCGTGGGCGATTTGAATCTGGAATCGTTACGCGCTAGGAAAAGTTTATTTACGGATTTCCAAACTTTGCAGCGCGTTTGGACTCACCCGTATGCTTTATATTTGCATCAGTTGGAAGTGGAGCGAAGAGTAAGTGATGCGAAATCTCGTAATAGATGCGCTTTGAAGTGAAAATATTTTGATTTCAGCTCGATAATGTCGAAAAGTTCATTGATGATGAGGAAGCATCGACGTCCGGCTCGTCGTCTGAGAGCGAAGGAAATTGGTCAGATGCTGAGTAAGGAGTTGACCGATTGGGGTAGTTTGATTTCTTTGATTGCTCGTGGTCATGAAGTTTTGTTGTAGGGATAAAGCCAAGGAAAAAGACGATGAGGATGAGAGCGATGAAGGACCGAAGCGACCAAGGACGAGACGAAATCCAGGGGAAGAAAAACAATGTATGACCAAAGCAGATTGATGATAGGTTGCTGACCACACTCTGTCTTCTTGTTTAGGTGGGAAACAGCCCGAACGCCCGGATACGCCGTTGGAGTACCGCGGTTGGTGGAATAAGTTTTTGACGGAGGAGGATTTTTCGAATATTGAAATGTCGGGAAAATTGGTTTTATTGTTCGAAATATTGAAAAAAAGCGCAGAAATCGGGGATAAACTGTGAGTTTGCATTTATATTCTTTGCCTGTGTGGACTGACTCGATTGGTTTAGGTTGGTGTTTTCGCAAAGTCTGACCACGTTGGATGTCATTGAGAAATTCTTGGCTGCTGTGGACGAGAATGAGTCTGAAGGGGATGGTCAGAGCTGGAAGTTTGGAATCGATTATTTTCGAATGGACGGTTCAACAACGGCACATATTCGGAAGAAATACATTGAACGATTCAATGATTTGTCGAGTCTTCGGTAAGGGTTCTTTTTGATTTTAGTAGTATTGAAGAATAATTTGAGGATTTTTCAGAGCTCGTCTATTTTTGATTTCAACCAAAGCTGGTTCTCTGGGAACGAATCTGGTTGGCGCAAATCGAGTGATCATTTTCGACGCTAGTTGGAATCCGTCTCACGATGTTCAAGTGAGAAATAACTTTAGGCTCAGTAGTCTAGAGCTGGTCTGATGAGATGTTCTATAGGCTATTTTCCGAGTTTATCGATACGGCCAAACCAAACCTGTCTATATTTATCGTTTTGTCGCTCAGGTATGGATGGTTTTTTTGTGGCTAGTCTGGAAAAGAATGAAGTTGATCTTTTTTTTCAGGGAACTATGGAAGAGCGAATTTATGACCGTCAGGTTACCAAGCAATCGTTGGCGTTGCGTGTAGTTGACGAACAGCAAATCGAAAGGCATTTTTCGGCGGCTGATTTAGAAGAATTGTACAAATTTGAACCGGTTGATTTAGCGGCCAAGGAGAAACGTCCCATGCTGGCGCCCCCGAAAGTAAGAGTATACAAAAATTTAAGACAGGGTCTCTTGCAAACTTGGTCAGAAAGTGGCAATTTGACAATGGGGCTCATCAAGTTGACCGTACGGGGCTATTGAGGCCCCATTGCAGGGGCGGTTGTTTATTTGGCCCCAAAACAGTTTTGGTGGCTGAGATCACCCAAGCATGGTTGTTGGGGTTTTTCGTAACTTCAAAATTCAAATTTGATAAACGAAATTGTGAGCCAAATAGACTCCCGCCGAATCCATACGATCAACTTGAAATCATTTATCAAAGGGCCCCTTTTTTATCGAGTCTGTCTGGGCCAGCCAAGAAATACCGCCTGAATAACCTTTTTCTCGAAAATTTTCTTGTAGGATCTCTTGCTGCGTGACGTCATGTTGGACAAGAACGATTGGTTCATTGCGTATCACGAACACGATTCGCTCTTGCAACATATGGAAGAAGAAAGTTTGACCGAAGAGGAGAAAGAAGCTGCTTGGAACGAATACAAGGCTGAGCGAGAAGGACGTCGACAGCCCGTGTTTTCATTGCCGGAGAGTAAGCGCTGCATTGTGTCAGCATGGTTAGAGATAAATAGGGTTTGTTCTTGGTTTAGTGAATCCTGGCGATCCCGTATCCACGATGATGGCCATTTATCCGCAGGTGAAACATTGGATCGATCTGGGAAACAGACTGATATTGGAAAGTGGTGAACAAGTGTCGACTCGAATGGAACAGATATTGTCTACTTGGCTGCGTGATGTAAGTTTTGATGCTTGGTTGAAGATGACGGTTTTTAAAAGGGGATTTTTTCAGGAGCCATTACTTGCCATGAATCCAGTTCTCTTGATGGGAAAACTGCAGGTATGTTTATGGTCGTTAGCTGGGCGGGATCTGTAGGTGGCCTCCTTGCATTCCTGCTGGCGGCGGCGGGGGGGGCCATTTAACTAGGGAAGTACCTGCCTACTTTGGATCTGTTCGTTCAAACTTCTGTCCGACAAAACTTGCCAGGAATTCTGCCCGCTGCATACACATTGCAAGATTTTCTGCGCACTCGGTCTTGTCGGACTGGAATATGCACGGAAACAGCCCTTGGGAGCGGGCGGGAAAACTGTTGGCAGCATGATCGACCGAAGTCGATGAGACAAAAAACTTTGACTGGCGCGTTACTGTGGCTGGAACATTAACCTGAGGGCTCGGCGTTTCCCAGTCAAGAGAGACCATGCTCTCTCCCACCACGCACGAGGGTTAGAGTCTCAATTCTCCCTGACTGTTTCGTTTTGGAAGGCCTTGTGGTTCCTTGCCAATATCTCCCTGTTTGCTTCGTTTTACTTTACGTTGCACTCCGGTCTTCCAAGACGCGAAGGTAGTTGGTGGCCTTTGTAGGAGCTGGTGACTCAGTTAGAAACGGTCATTCACAAACGAAGGGAGGAACAGACCAGTCGTTTGGTTCGTATGGCCAATAATCCGCTGTATCGTGCGACTCCTGGAGGAAGTGCATTTCCTGCGTACGGGCAATCGTCGAAAGAATAATTGACCATATGCAGTTGTCCGATTGAAGCTTTGTCCTTTTATCAATGTTATGAATGGTCCGTTTTGATCTTTTCATTTTTGGCTTTTGTAAACGTGATTATTTAAACGATCTTGTCCTGTCGTATTCATAATCGTGCTAAGGACACCGAAATGATCGTATGTGTAAGTAAAATTCTCAATTCCAAGCGTGCAAGAATATCTGGGTGTGAAGTACAACTGAAATTGATGTTTGAATTTCGCGCATATTTTGCAAAAATTTGGTGTGCGGCCCTCGTTTCAGGAAATTGTTGTATAGTCATCAAAAATCGATTTCGACAGAGGCTGGGCCCTGAATATCCTTTGTTTGCGGTCTGTTTCGTTAACTTTAGTTTTCCTAATCGCAGAATGGCCGCTATGGAAGTGGATGATTTGGAGGTGGAGCAATCGAATGTAAGTACGGTTTCCAAAGGCGAGAAGAAACGGTTCGAAGTGAAAAAGGTACGAAAATATCAGAGAAAGGAGATAGATAGGCCGATAGATGTAATAAGGATTTATTTGTAGTGGAATGCGGTGGCCTTGTGGGCGTGGGATATCGTGGTTGACAACTGCGCCATTTGCCGTAATCACATCATGGATTTGTGTAAGTTTAGTCGCTGTCGTATCTGCCGATTGATCAACGTGAGGGATAGGGTGTCCTTGGCACTCCTGCTGAGGGTTTAGCCCCGGACTTTTTCGAATAGAAAACTGTAAAACTCAGCTTGGGAAACTGCATCTTGGAGAAAACCATAGGGGAGTTGTTACTTCGCGTCCCTTTGTGTTTCTTGCCCAGTTCCTGCTTAGGAGGGAAAACCCGTGACTAAATAAACAGTTTTCTGTCTTTTTAAAACCTAGACCCGAAGTCTTTCCCACATCCTTTCGTATTGTTCAATCGTAACCAGCTGAGATGCCGTTTCGCCCGCCTTTCAGATTTCTTAGCTGGGAACAAAGTTTTGACGTTTTGACGCCAGAGGAAATGAGTAAAATGACCTGAAAACCGAGGGAAAGTGGATAAGCTTCAGGAACAGCTGCAGCCCTTGTATAGGTCACCAGCGAGTAGATGGTTTTTTCGGCGCCAGATTTTGAACTATGAAATTATTGTCTATTTACGTACCCAAACCTACTTTTAGGCATCGAGTGCCAAGCCAATCAAGCTAGCGCTACGAGCGAAGAATGTACGGTCGCCTGGGGCGTGTGTAATGTAAGTATATTCTGTCCCCAACTTCCTCGTCTAAAAACTTTAAATTTTTAGCACGCGTTTCATTTCCATTGTATTTCTCGTTGGTTGAAAACTCGTCAAGTCTGTCCATTGGATAATAGGGAATGGGAATTCCAAAAGTAAGTCTTTGTTAAGCTTTCAGGTCCGGATGCACTTTGCACCTTGTTTAAGGTACGGCCATTAAATCCTGAACTTTCTAAAGAAATCAAAGCTTTTGATAATTGAATTTTGTAAGGATTATTTAATGTAAGAAATTTAATGTCAGAACCCACAATTCGTTTTCACTCATTAATTTGCGTTTAACCTTTATAAAAAAATAACCTGAATTCATAACTGTTATTCCTTCCATAAATTTCATTGCTACGCTTGATCTTGCACTTCACATGACGATATAAAAAAGGAAATACAACTGGAAAATCATTATTAGCAACGGAAAACAGTGACTTGCAGAATGGCGCAACGTAAGTACTCAAAAAGGAGAAACCCATTCGAGGCGACGAGAAACAACGAAGCATAGGCAATAAAGAGGAATCGATTGCAGTCAAAGCAGAGTAACCCAATCCGCACATCATTGCTGCGTGACTAGACACGAAACGGAGTAATGCTATGCGGTTGCGGAGAACACGTAGACGGCCACCCTTGGTCGAAGAATATGCGCTAGAAAAGGATCACAGCAAATTGTTGAATTCATCTCCACAATGACATCACCACATTAACTAGTTCCCCCAAATGCCTAGGCAAATTACAAGTAGCACAAAATTCCTACGAGTACACCGTGATACATTACTGTATAAGTGCAACAGGCAGCTGCAACAATACATCGCCTAAACCAAAAAATATGGAATAACATTTGATGCCTACCCGCCGAACGTAGCGATATCTTCGTAAGCATGCTTCCATCCCTCGCGCCACTCAGTCAGCGGCCGTCATACCTCGAACTTGACCGCTCCTGCGTTGCTGCAAAAAGGAAAATCAATTACAAGTCGTTTTAAGTGAGCGTATATAAGTTCCCAAAGGAAACACCAACTCGGTCCCTATTCATTCAACGTGCCTCTCAGCAAGTCAATGCGCCTCCAGGTGCTTATTGACCCGAAGCCCAACACTGGCGAATGTGCACCGCACTGCTCACATAATGGAACCAGCCGGAGAGGAAGCTGGAGTAAAAGCCTTACTTCTTCGAGTGCTTTCTGCGTCTCATCTTCCAACTTTCGAATGTCGTCCATCGTAAGTCCGTACCACAGGTCCGTCCAACAGAACACTTCGCGGTGGAACTTGTTGAATAAACGTGGGTATTGCTGAAACAAGACATAAGATTAACTTCAATTAAAACATACTCGATACAAACCGCTCACTTTCTGCAAGAAAGATTCAACTCTGCTTTGAATGCCCCACCACTTGAATTCGATAGTGACCAACTTGTAACAGCACATCACCGGTTCTACTGCTTGTTTCCAATTGCCCTTCAAAGGACCTCGTCCGGTTTTCTTGGACTGATAAATTCGCGGATCGAGCTCTTCTTTGTAGTCCTGAAGAAAAACCGCCTTTTTCTTCCACAAAAGAACGTCCTCCACAGGTGGCAGGAATGGAGCCGAATCACCCATGGTCACGGATGAGCAAGCACCCAACGAAAGACCGGGTGAGCAGAGAACATGAGACTGCATTTTTCGAAGCCAGGCTATCACTTACTCTCGGATCAACCGGGTCATTTGCGATGTCTAAATAAATCACTTCGCGTTGTGCTAATAACTCGGGCGGTAACTCATGAGCCTGAAAAATCGAAGTCGCTCAGGCAAAACTTCGGGCACTAGCACAAGCCCCGTACGTTTTCCGTATTGCCCCGGTCTGGTAAATGCATCGATTCAATTTTCACCGAGAAATTTTCTTTCATGTAGTCGGGATTCTACAAAAAATTTGAACTGTCATAAGCACGTAAAAAGTGTGACCGGAAGACCTTACAGTGACAACTGTTCTACAGTATGGGTACGCGTTCCACGCTTCCTCGTGTACTGCCAACGAACCTTTTGGTGCTAGTTTCTGAACCCACCACGGAACTTTTCTAAAGCAAAGGACTGGGTTACATAACGAGCTGTGGCGGGCACCATCATCTTTTCCTCCCTTCTCGAATTTGTACAAAATTACTTACGACTGCACGTGATAGATCTTATGGGTGAACTGTCCCGTATTGTATTTTCCATTCAATAATGGAACTCCTTCGTATGGCTCGTTCTTCAAGACTTCAATACCTTCCCCGCCACCCGTTTCGTTCTTACTAGCTTCGGCTACCGACCAAAGTTGGGCCACTTGGTACTAAATTAGAAATAACAAATTAGGTCAGATCAGGTTGATATCTCGATAATACTCACTTCCTCCACCGTCATTGGCAGGACAATCCGGCTAGAAAACGAAAAATGACATAAAAGTTAGCAGAAACAGGGAAAACGCGCTTACTATTCTTTTATCAGCATTTTCTATACTTATCGGTTATCAACCGAAACTAGGAATTCCGAATCTACGTCGAGGAAGGACGTTGAACCACGTAAGCGGACAGAAGACGCAAACATACAGTTACTCCGCTAATCCAAGAGCAAAGTGCAAATAAATCTTCAGTGGAGCAGAGCGAGCAATGCAAATGTGGGCACACAAGAAACACGTCACCCCATGTGCCACAAGGCTCTTTTGTGGTAAAATGCTGTGAGCACAAAGCGCGCGCGAAATTTAAAAATCTGACCTACTGATATGGTAATCATAGAGGACATTGATAGGGCTTTGGAAGTCTGCATTGGGTCATTAGACCTGACTCAGTGGTTTGAGATTCGTCTACCCGTATCGCTTGGTAGCGAGTAGCTCGTGCTCCTTCCAGGTTCGATCCCTGGTGACGGAGGTCAGTTTGCCAACCATAAACCCTCGCTGACCTTGCACGCCAGGCCGAGGGTGACTGACCAGGTATCGTCGAGGTCTTCGAGTGGAGAGACCGTAGCCAAACGAGGAGACAGTCTCTGTCCAACACCGACAGGGTTAAAAGCCCGCCCGCCATCGTCCCAGGAAGCCGGCGTCCAGTCCAGGCTGCCCTCGCGTGGTGGTGCTCCAAGTGTGGACAGCTCCTGTGTGTGCTGGTCCCCGCACAGCCTTGCTTATAAGGTGAGTGCTGGCCTTGGCCATAGGCAAACGGGCTTCAGCCAAAAAAGAGAAAGACCTGACTGATCAGAATGGTATCTTCTATCTCTTGCCCCCGTAGCGAGAAAAGTACCTTCTAGCCAAATAGTCTTTTGGTCTCTCATCACGTGTAGGACCATGAGCGCCAACGAATCCAATCATTTTGATAAGGCAAATGAACCAGGGTAGTGCTCTGTACCCGCAAACCTACCGAAGCGTGACTGTAGCTGATCACGTCACGGTCACGTGTGTGGCATGCTCAAGCGCCGCCTCATCTTTTTTCACCATTTTTTCGATAGTGTTCTTGTTACATCAGGCACAGATACAGTATTCGCATGGAACACAAACGTTCGAAAAAACCAGGCAATCAGCACTCGGAAGAGATCTCACAAAATTAATTGCGCTCTACTTTTTTTAGTTGCTGCACTACAAAGAAATGAAAAATAGCTATGATCAGTAGATATTTGCTACCATGTTTAGGAAGCCAGACTTTACCAAGGTTTTTTGAAAATGATGCGGTCTGAGAATACATTTAGCTCGTCTTACAAGGAATCGAAGCCGCCTCAGTAGCAAAACCCTTATGTCCCCTTCTATGTCCTCATTCTCAAAGTCCACGAGTGCGAACTAGAAGCTCACCGTGAGCGGTGTGGTGCACCAGACCAAGCGCCGGAAAATTCGACCACGAGAAAACCTAGTTGCAGGAGGTCGCAGCATCACCCCATATATGCCCTGGAACACGCCACCCTAAACCGTAAATGGTGGTCAAATATTTGAGTTCTGCTGCAGTGAAGAGCACCATTCAGCCCCGACAGTGTCGTACTCGCTCCGATCAAAGCGATAAGACACCACGGGACCTCAAGTCAAGTCTAACAGCTGATGGTCCGTGGAAGTAAAGACATGTGCAAGAGGTGGATTTTGGAAACGCCTAAGACCGGAATCAGGAAACAAAAACAGAATGAGTTCCACTCCCGCTCGTGTCTGGGCCAGCCATCCTCCTGCCATTGGCAAATGTACATACAGGATAACAAAGAATGAACAGAAATTGAGTATTTGTGCCAGAAATCGCACGGAGTGATAGAGCGGTGACGGATGTTTTTCATTCTGTTTCTTTAGGGACATGCAGCCAGACGTGTGCACTGTGCTTTTTGCATACTGTAGGCTCCAAGTTCACCTGCAGTTAGTCTTCGGACCCATGCACAACTTTGCAGTACACGTGCATGCCTGTAAGGGGGAATGAAGATCATGTTATGCAAATGAGTGTGACCTCGTCTGATGTTAGGCCTGTCTGGTGATAATTGGTGATTGCTGTGTGTGGAGCTGGTCTCCCTTTGTCTGATGTGTGTTGTTTGTTTGTTTTGTGCCGGTGCACTATTGCCCTTGGGTTGATGCTCGTTTAACTAATCAGTGTTCATGCCTGCGTGTATTCGGTGCGGTCGAGTACTAAACCTCTTTCTATAAGACACGTTTCTTATATGCCTTGTCTCGCTGCTCTGTCTTTTACTGGGCTCGAATGACACATTCAGTCAAGCTGCATGACTCATCTGTGGGATGGCACGTGAAATGATCCTGTCACAATCAGAAAAGCGTTTCCGCCGTACAGGAGTTTGTGCCACTTTACACTGCCGCCAAATTCTATTTTGAGGGTTTCACTTCAGCGGAGGCGAGTTTTCCTGAAGTTGGTCTGACTGCTGCAGTAGCCACGTGGCTCGGAGTACCCGTCATTAGGCCTCTTGGACAAGACACCGACCTCCTTGGACGATGGCGGCAATGACCCAGGGCTGTCTCCTCGCTCCGATTGCTCCGGGTGAGTCACTCACATCCTGGCCAGTGAGAGTTCACGGCTTTCCCAATGCGACTTGCATCAGCCAAGGGCGAGCTCAGCCGCTCGCTCGCTACAGCAGTACAGGTAGGCGAACGCTGAACCCCCTATGCGATGCTATTATTTCGGGGCACTTTGTGTTCCAGAAAATTGAAAAAATAACACACTTGATAGAAATAGAAAAACGCAGTAAATCACTGTGATGCGCCCTCTTACATAAGCAAGCTAAGACTACCCAAAATACAAGAATGACGATCGCCACTGTCCAGGCTAAGTAAACGCTCCACCCAGCTTTTTCATGTCTAAGACTGTGGCAAAGCATTCACTTACAAGGACTCGAGCGGCCAGCCACCCTGCTGCCATTCACACGCATACAGGGTAGCAAAACGATGAATAGAAATCGATTATTTGTGCCAAAAATCGCAAGGAGCTGCAGAATGAGAACGGAGACAAAAGTATTGAAGTGAAAAGCAAAAAGTTTTAAATTTCCTGAAGCGCGAGAACTTTGCCCGAGGTGAGAACCTAGTAAGCATCGTTCAGAATAAACAAGCACTCAATCTGGCTGAGAATAAATTCGCTACTTTGTCACCGCCACCAGCGCCCACCATGGGTACCCCCTTGCTGGGACCCATGCCCGAACTTACCTAAGCTCGTCTCGCCAACAAGCTACTGCTCGAAGAATAGAATAACAGGGAGAACAAAGTGCATCAGTATCTGTAACAAAGCAAACGAAGCCCTGGCCCAGCCGCAGACCAAGGCCGGCATTCATTCAGTGCCAGGTTCGACTCCTGAACATTCGTGACTGGTTTTGATACGTGAGGGTCAGGTGGCGAGAAAGGGAATAGCACAAGTCCAAGTCATCAAGTATCAAATGCATTCCAAGTTTACTAGCCAAATTCCTAAAATTAACGCCTTTTCATTGATTTGTGAAGAATTTCCTGAACAAACAAAAAGCATTTGTGAACTATGGCTTGGAAGGATTCAAAAAAAATCGGAGTGAATAGGCGACATATAACCAGCGTTCGCACAACCATCGGTCATCTTTTAGACACCGACCTGACCGAGCAGCTCGTACCAACAGCACTGAGCGGGCTGGGGTTTGGATTGGTGCGAAACAAACTAAAACAAGGTAACTTGCTTAGAAGTCGTTTATCGAGAAAATACTCTCGTCAAAACGAAACTAGAGGCTATTGGCGAAGGCGACGCTTTGCGGTCTCAATGATAACAGCAGTCGCCGTCGGACGGGCCTCGCTTGTCATTCTCAGAGTAAGGGGCTAAGGGCTGAGGGACGGCGGACACGAAGGCGCGCGTGTCTGAAGATAGCGGAAAATCGGACGCCAACAGACGCGCCGACGTCCTCATTCGAACTCGACCATTTTCTTTTCTCAACTGCTTGAAATATTTCAAACGATACGACACGAGCAGCTGCCCTCGACTATGGCTCGTCACTGCCAAAGAAGCCGGGTCAAAACGAGACAACTGAGTCGATCAATCAGAAACGGTCAAAGTCAAGCCAGCCACTCGGTTCATTCACCAACTGCCCACGCCGCTCACATTCATCTCTGCTTGCATATTTGCAACAACTGTCCACAGCGGATGCTTCCACACCACGATCCGAGAGATGACCAACAAGTCAAAAGTACAGATAGCCGTTCCTGGTGCAACCTTGACACCCCAGAAACACAATGCCGTGTTTCCCCTCCCCCCTTCCCTAATTTACGCTGTGTCCTGACACCAGAAATCCCAACTTGCCCATCCTCAACAGCGTTGCGGATGGAAGACAGTTCTGATTAGGCCACCACATAGCCTGCTCGCAATTACAGCCTTTTCAAAAATGTTGGCCGGCTGTTGAGATTTCAAATAATGGACGAAATTGTCCGACTATAGAGCCCATTACCCATCCGCCTTTCAATGATCTAATGGGCATAGACGCCTCCGTCATAGACCAGGCCTAATGTCATTTCCTGACTCAACAGCCACCAGGCACCGCGTATCGCTTTATGCACAGCACGTATCGTTCGAGATGAACGTATCAATAATTCCTAGAATTCTGTTCAGAAATACCAATTCCGCTTTCAAATAACGCTCACGCCAGCTCAGGAATCATGCTCAGATTTGTGACTAGACGAGAGAGGACAACAGAAAAATGACACCGAATTCGGAGTTGGGGCCAAAGGGTGAACTGCCAATGTTACTGCCTAAATAAGGGGGTTATAGAATTCCAGGGCCTTGATGCGTGGCTTATAAGCAGCTCGCAACGGTGTTTGAGGCAGGGAAGATCTGAGGTAAAAGCATAAGCGAGTTATTACTTTTGCGGCTCATGTTTGACTCACAGTCAGGCAAACGTGAAGCGGTGATTCTGTACCAGTGCTGCCAGGCGCAGGGCTATCGTCCTAAATCTGGGGCAATTCGACTGAATCCCTGCCTTATAGGATGTGCAGCTGTCAGGGCAAATTTTAGGGCAATCTGAGATTTTTCAAGGGATTTTTAGGGCATCTTCACGAAGATATTGGCACTTTATCTAATCGTAAGCTCTCTCGACGATGCCGATGCTCCAAAGGGTGTTTTCCTTGGTGAGAAGTTGGGTGAAGATCTTGACGGAGCACTGAAAGTTGCTGGCGCCTTTGAATACAGATACGGTATTTCAAGGCGCCGTGATGGCTTGCTTAGAATATTGTTAGGTGTCTGAGAAGCGGCTTTTTCAGTGAGCCTTCTTTGCATTTTTTCTGGAAGTTGGGTCTTAGGGCAATTTTAGGGCAATCTGGACCTACAGCACATCTAAGGCATGATTGAGTTGCAGACCTGGTAACACTGTTCTGTACAGGAACAAGCCAAGTATATCTTAGGGGTCATCTCAACTAGCCATAAAGCTCACGAAGCCAAAAGAATCGTTTAGGAGGAACTCCAATTTGGTGGTTTGATCAGCAGAAGCACTTTTGCCCTACAGTTCGCACTCCTGAAATTTCATAGCAGTTATCACTTGCCGCAAGCACTGAAATTCTTTGTGAAACCTTGTTGGCTCCAACTGGTGTTGGATTTCACTGGTCGTTGGATTCATCTTTCCTGAATAATGTTCCCGCTATTCTTGCTCTGATGCTTACCTGCATTTAATGTTTGGTTCTGATGCACAATCATGTCTTCTCTAGGAGTGTCCAGCCATCGCTTCTTTGGTCTTCTGAGCGGTCGCTTTCCTCCCGGACTCAATTCCATCGCTGTACAGGTTGAATCTGTTTGGATACTTTCGCAGTCATTTGAAGGCTCGGTTTTTAGGATCTAGACTACTTCAGCAGAAGGTTTCTGGGTAGCTTTTCCGTCATATGACAGTTTAATCTACTGTTCTGCATCTCGTGGATTCACGATTATGTCTTCTCTGAGAGTCTTCCGTGATCTTTTGAATTGTTTATGAAGCTGTGTGATGTCTGTTCCATTCAGTGCTCGTGCGATGTTTTGGGTGCAAGTAAAGCATTAGTACCGTTTCTCCGCATGCCATCTCACGCGATCGTCAGTCGCGATTTGTCACGCTTGTCGTCTATGGTGCGATCCCCAGTACCTTGCCTAAATCCGAGGTCAGGACTTGATGCATCCTGTCAAGCTGAGTGTCCATCGTAGCACTCTTATTTCCATGATTGCAGCGCCTGCTCGTGTTTCCTGGTTGTGGACGAGCATTCCGATCCGTAGGAGTGAAGCAACTGTTCCACCGTAATGTACCATGTACCTACACCTCGAGCTATGCCGGCATTGTACGTTCACCTGCCGCCACATCTGCCAAAGTGTCTGTGTCGGTCGCCACATATAATCTCAAGCAGGTATTGTGTGGTCTTGTAAATTACGATGGCATCCATTGTTGAGTTGTCGACGCCACACTCCAGGCATACTCCTTTTTATTAGATACAGTTGCATGCCGTATTCCTTCAAGCGAAACGTCCACTTTTGTACCCCTTTAAGGTCACTGCACGTTCTGTGGGCCAGCATCACAGCGTGGCGAAGGGGTGCTTTCCTCCTCCGAGTCAGGCAAGGACAACATATACAATACGAGACGAGTTAGTTGTACAGTATATTAGCCGTGACGGTATCCTTGCATGGCATGGAAATATTCAGTCATTCTCAAATATAAAAAACCTGTCAGTTATGCCCCCGATAACATCGGACATCGGAGTCTCATAGTGATGCCCATGATAATGGGGCACCAGTACAACAGCATTGGTTTCGCACTCATTACAAATCGCCGCGCTCCAGCTGCTTATATCAATTATAACTGGGGGTCCTGCGTTATCTGTGCGCAAAACTTCAGGACTTGCTTTATTGGGTTATTATTAGCTCGGCTACTCCGCTTGCAGGATTCTTCCGAAATCCTGGTTAACTCTTCGAGAAAGTCGACTTCTGCTTTTCTTTGATAATATTGTGAATTGGAAATGTGGTCTGTTTCGGTTGAGCAAACTAAAGACATCCCGGAGGATTGCTACATCGATGAATATGGGCAAATTCAGTTGAAATTCAAATGGTATCGATTCAGTTCGTGGCCCGCTCGGTACAGATACGGTAGCTTCGGTTTCAGCATGGGTCTAGTTGGTTGTTGGTTTTTGTCAAAACTTGGACGTCGTCCATATTACGCAAGTAAGCTCGAAATTGCCGTGTTAATTTTTATATCTATGCATTACAAGGTTTACTGCATTCCAGATCTGCCTTTAAAAGTCGCATCAACCGCCGCCACTACGGCTGGCTTTTATTGGATAGGACTTTTTTTGGTTGAACGAAAGAATATTCTTCGCGATGCCACTATCCGTCATTATATGCAATTGCATCCGGACGATTTCGATGCCGCTAAAGGTAAGGGTCTGGTGGTCCTATGTAGGCAGCATAAAGGCGATTAAAGGTGGCGTCGGTGCAGGTGTTGTGCCGCCCCTTGTAACAAGGTGCTTGCACTGAGATCACAGCAAGTAGCCGTTTGCTAAAATTCTGTCGGCCTGTTGCTTTAAATTCTAATTATAGCCGAGTGCATACACGCGCCGCACATGTTTTTGCGCCTTCTCTACTTTCGGGCAATTTTTCTCGATAATCTAGGCTTATGTCAGCGACGATTTCGTGAGGGAAAGTTTGCTCTATCAACTAGGTGTCTTTGTTTTGCTTTTACTGCGTTCACTGCTTTTATTTTATTTTTTCCATTTGCATCGCAAAAAAGTACGAAAAATCTGTAAAGAAACCTAAAAACGCAAAATCAAGTCGTGAAGTAATCTACTTGATACAGCACAATTTTCTCTGCAAGAACCCTATTTAGTGATGAGACTGTTAGAATTTCGTTTGCGGCAAAGTTGTTCCTCTGCTATTGCTAAATAAGAATTTCGAGAAAAAACCGCCCGAAAGCGGTGGACATTCACTCGGGAAAGCGACCAACTGTGATCGGGCTCTCGCAGTGTCCGAACGATTTTATGTACCTTTGCCTTCGGCAGGCGAGTGTGCAATGTCAAAACAGCCGCCTGTTTGACTGTATGGATGCATGGGCGCTTTTCTACTTTAGCAGGCCACCGAAAACTCTAAAATCCGAACGTGAGGGAGAATAACAGCGAATTTAAAATCTCAGGCGCAGTGACATTACAGGTGACATCATATGTTTTAACACAGCACGATGAGAGAAACGAATTGCGCCCTCGTCAAACTGCGTGCTTACGCTAAGTTAAATTTGAACATTAAACGGTCAGGCTGGTATATCCTACAGACGGGCCACTATTATGCTTTTGCCTTCCAGCTGCAGCGAAATGACCGACTTTTGCCTGTTTCAGACGCCGGCCGTAAGTTTGGCGAGATATTGATGCTGTGGACTCCAGACCGAGGTTTGGAGAAAACGGTGCCATTCTTATCGGGCAAGAGACCGCACTACGACTCGGAGCCAGTCGTACCAGACGCCAGCCCAGCAACCTCGAATTAGATTACCGTTACCGAATTTTTGTTTTTGCGTTTGGTAGAGCAAAACCAGCGTAGGAAGTTTAGGATAATAGATATGGTTTGATGACTCGAAATTACTGCCTACGTCTCACGATCAGTTGATTGTAGGTGTTGTACAAATGTTACTGATGTGCTGTCCATTCGGGATTGGCAATGAAATCCTCTGAACTAAAAATGCGCTCAATTGACCGATACAGGCACTGATAATTAGTACCACCCAGTCACGAAAAGCCATAGCCTACCCTTTGCAACCCGATCAAAGCAAAAGAAAGAACCCCAAAGCGATCACAAATCATTGACTGTACTTGATCAGTTCCAAACCGCCTCAGTCTTCGTCCGAAGATTCGCTCAGTAACAAATCCTCGTCTAAAATAGAAACTAGATTCTCAATTTGAATAAATCAAACTAAAATGCACTTACGTAAACGTGACGAAGCCGAAGGTGCAGCATTTTGGCGAGGAACCGAATTAGGAGTATTACTATGAACACGTGAAGGCGCGCTTGAGTTTTCGTGAGATGGAGCCAATTCCGCTTCCAAGGACTTGGCTGAAAAAAAGAGAACCAAGTCAGGACGTGAAGATCGGGACAACCATTGGACAGCTCTCAGTCAGCTGACGATACGAAGCCGCCCCTCCCTCGGTCTAAGGACCTTCAACCAAGCCTGGCTGGCGAAAGAAAATTTGACCGGGCAATTTCGGCGGAACAGAAACTCCAACTGGAGCAAGGCAAGTCTTGCGACTCTACCTGGATGAAACATCAATTCTACGGGCTGTCTCCCAGCAAGGGAGTTCAATAATTCTCTCAGGCACCAGGGTTACAGACCCCTCAAGTTCTATCCACATCATCGCCGTGACTGTACAAATTTTGAGACATTTCCAACACGGCGAAGGGGGCATATGCGAGCGGGCTTGGGTGTCCAAATAGGGTCAACGTCACAAAAGTGTGCCCTGCTATTTCTGGAAGGGGTTGAATTCACTCCTGAAAGCGCAAACAGGGAGAACAATCACCCCCACGCAGTATCTCTTTTCACCCAGTTTCTACCCAAGTTCTGACTTCAAATGTGAAAAAGAGCAGAGAGGACCCGCACGTCGAGCACCATCCCGTCTTGGTCTAGTCTAAGCCTGCAACTCGTATGGGCGAAGGGGATAGTGCTAACAGGCCTCTAGGCTTACAATTACAAGTCCTCTACCTAAGTTTAGGCCAAAACTTGGGCGGGGGTCCTGACAGCGGAGAAGAAGCACCCCATCCAGGGTCGCCTAATGAACCCCAAAGACGAGTTCCCCCTTGAACATGACAAATCGAACCAACTTTGGTTTGCTTCTGGATACAGTAAATCCTAGCAACTAAGCCAGGTCAAGCCGCAGCAAAAAATAAAAAGTGCTGAAAAATTGTTAAATATCGGGATGCAGATTTGAGCTTGAAAAATCCTTATTTCGCCCTTCAGTTCCCATCAATTTTTAAAAAATGTTTAGACCGCTTCCCTGAGCCGAAACTGGCCACACTTACCCAACTCATCTTCACTCAATCCACCATTGTCCATATGTTCTGGTTCGGCATCCGAATGAGCATCGTCGCTTGCAGCTTCTTCATCGGAACTCTCGCTCTCGCTACGACTTCCACCCGAATCGCTCATCATTTCCGCGTCCTCCTCATGAGCATTCACTTGGTTTCGAGCACTCACTTGACCAATCACCGAAGACGAGGCACCGTCCAAGGCGCTTGTGTCGTTACCACCGGAATGCATCAATTTCTTCCTAGTTTCTCGAATGCTTTTTAAAACGTCGTCCGTTACTTCGCCCCTGAAATTTTGAAGTTCCTTTAAGCCCCCACCTGGAAGTCCAGTCCGCTTCTTCCAACCAGAATCCCTTACAATTCAGAACAACAAAATTGGTATTTTTAGTCTAGCCACAAAAACTTTGCCCTTGAGTGGGATTCGAACCCAGTCTTTATACCGTGTCTTCCCTTCCAAGGCGAGAAATGGGATTACCTAGTTTTCTTCAACTGTATATTATAGCTCAATTGTTCCAAAACGAATTCACCCGTTTCGTGATTGTAGATCAGAAGACATTCTTTTTGATAAGGTTTCCGTGGCCCTTTGAACACAGTCGCATCTCGAACTTCCCCTATTTCCTTAAAGAAACAAAGCAAATTTAAGAAACTGGTTAGAAAACGAGCAATAAAATGTCATACATCCACTTTAGGAACAGTAACTGTCACTTCTTGATTCTCTGCCACTTCCACAAAAGTCTCCTTACAATCACCCACAGAAGCCGGTTTGAAGTCATCTAAAAAACGCAACCATGTTAAAAGATGGCGGTATGATAAAACAGCACCAGTCATTCCTGCGCTTTGCGACCATCGCCCTCAAGCATGTGACTGGCAAAGAGCATAAGGCCTATCATGCCTAGCCGACGAAGGAAAACTAGGCCTCATTAGGTCACGTCATAGTACCCATTACGCTTTGATTTACCCCGCCAGCGAGTGCACTGATTTGGTGGGAGAATAAATACAGAATATAGGTCCATAGTCCAAGGGATTCTTCAAAAAACCATGTATGACCACTATGCGATTCTGCCCTCTTCCAAATGTGTTGAACACTAAAACTATATTTTTAAGCACTCCAGACGTTATAAGCCCCACTCCTCGACACATTCACCCGGGAGAGCCCTTAACAGACTACATCATGGTAAGCCCCATTGCGCCATATCAGGTCGCTACATTCTGGTGTTGGGTTTGGAAAACGTGTATGACTTACAGGACAGGATTTTGAGACGGATAATGGCTGATGACTGTGGTGTCTGTAATCCTAAGACTCAATAACTCCTCAGAAAACGTTAAAATGGTATGTCAAGAAATTCACAGGATTTTTGCCTGTCATATTCATTCATGTAGCACAGCACGAACTCTCACGTTTATACGCCCTGAACTCAATTCCTCTTAGAGTCCATGGACGAGGATTCGAAGCAGGCCACGCAGGTAGATGGGGCCAACAGTGCAAAAGATATGGTCACTATCACTGAGCTCCATTCTACCGCTTCCTACGACAGCGCAGGGTTGGGCATTTTAATTTCCGCTTCCCCGTTGCTTTTGCTTCTCATCGCTTCGTATGCAAAGGCCGCCACAAAAGACCACCCCAAGTCCCGATCCCACAACCAGCAGAACACACTTACATCTCATCGTGTGATAAGAGGGAGCTGATTTCGTGAAATAACTATCGCCCAATCGCAACACGTGCCTTCCGTCGGGGAATTTGTGACCTGTAGACGACACTGCCGACATGTCGGCACCAGCCATCTCGACCAAAAATTGTTCAGCAGGTAAAACGCATCGAACACGAATCAAAATCGCAGAAATCGTTATCAGTCGCACACCGACATAGCTGAATACAAAGACAAAAGCAAAATTGGTTATTGGAACAAATTTACTCGCAATAACACTGAAAGGGGCAACTTAGCATGCATGAATCAAGACAACAGTCAAGACGGAACCCGCCCCGTGATCGAATTTGGAAACAATGCGCAAGAAAACGGTTAAAACTCGGAAAAGTCTAGATTCAGTCACGGTTATATAACTGCGCAATGAAAAGTAATCATCATGAAAATGTAAACGTATCCTCAAATCAAACATAACTCAGTCCAATCGAATGTTGGATGACCCCTCAGCGCGGTTCTCTTTCCTAACGGCGCATTGCAGCCGACCAATGCACAGCGTCGGAAGTAGCGCTCATCGCCATCGATTGCTGCGCAGCCGCCATTGATTGCTGCGCAACCGCCGCTAAGCTAACTGCCGCCAAATGATCAGCCGCCATGCCGGCCGGCATAGCAGCAGATTGGGGTGGCGCGCCAGCAAGGCCTTGCGTAGCGCTGGTAAGCACGCCGCTCAATGCAGTCGCAGTGGCCATCGAACCAACAATCGAAGTCGGATCGTTGATGGGAGGCGGCCCACCCACCGAAGGAACTTGAACTTGCAATTTAGCGCGAAGACGATTATTTTCTGCGATCATATTATCATTGGCCGCTGAAAGCTCGGCCACGGTTTGCTTTAACACGTCGATTTTGCGTCGAAGAGCGATATTTTCTTCTTGCAAAGCCATATAAGCCCCGGGACTTGGAGCACGGACCGAGCCCATACCAGAAACAGCCCCGTAAGCGGGCGATCGATCATCGTCCAAACGAGGACGTTTGTATTCGGGCTGACGTCTGTAATCATAACCAGGGTCGTATTGATTCATACCGTAATTGCCTCCTCCCCCTCCTCCGGCACCAGCGCCACCGCCGCCGCCGCCGCCGCCACCAGCACTAGCACGATAACCACCACCCCCTCCGGCTCCACGGGCGCCTCCAGCGCCAGCGGCACGCTCCATTTGTCGACGCTCTCTTTCCTCGGTTGGATTAATGTGCCAAAATCGGCATCGATTCCCACGCGAACAACGACCCGACAAATACTCTTTGCACAATGGACGACCATCTACCACATCCTGACCAGTGACAGCCACCAAAGCCTTGGCTAACGATTCCGTAATCTTGCCCGTACGCATGTACTCTTCCATATCCTCGCGCGTGCAATGCACGTAACGACACGAATCCCGCGTACAACCTTTGTTTTGGTAATCGTGACAGAAATCCTTAATCACTTCCTTGTTGCGGTCGGGATTATTGGCGATTTCGGGGGGATGGTAGAAACGACATCGATTTCCACGAAAGCAGACGTTGTTGAGAAAATCACGGCAAATATCGCTGCGGCCAGATCCGTTAGCATAATTGTTGTTACTATTAGGAGATGCGCGATTAGAAGCATTTTGCGCCGCCGCACCGTGCTGCTGCTGCTGCTGCGATTGATTATCGTCGGCGCCGCCATTTTCTCCGCTTCCGAACTCCGATTTTGCTATCGCGCCGTCAGCTGCGCCTCCGTTGTTGTCGCTCATTATATTAAGAAATGTCAAAATTTTCACCAGGGACAACCCGAATTAGGGTAAAATGAACACACTAGCGCAAGGGGACAAAACAGAAAAGGTTCAAACCTTTTTAGGGCGAACACTTGAAATTAAATTCAAATTTGGATCAACCAACAAAAAATAATGATCCTGTACACCACGAACCGATGCCGACAAATCGCCGAAATTCACTTTTTCTATCCACAAATTTCTTCCGAAGAACGATTTTCCGAATTTCCATTTCCGTTTCCCACGGCGCACGCACCTCAAGACATTTTGTCCTAAGCAGCCGCCGCCTGCACATCATGAACGCGGGAATTTCGAAATGGAAACATTTAAACTTTTAAAAACGTCAAAACCACAGCGCAAAATTTTATTCTTTCTTGGCGTATTTTAGTCCTAGCCTCGTAAAAAATTGTTTCACCTTCCCAAAACACGTTCCAAACGAATCATTAGACACAATGAGCTTATTGATCCACGAAGGCAGTTTCCTCTGAATCCCCACCCTAGCATATCCTTTATCCAACAGCATAATAGCCGCGTAGTCGTGCCGATGTCTGATCACTCGCCCGATCGCTTGATTGACAGCTTTCATGCACAGATTCTCGTAATATTCATTGCCACGATTCCCATCGCCACTTCGATCGCATAAGAAACGCATTTTTTCTTTCAATTCCACAGAATGCGAATTTGGGAATGGCAATCCGATCATGACGACCATTCGTCCTAGATCATCAGCGAAATTGATCCCTTCACTTAACTTACCACCCACTACGGCCAACATCAAAGCACCTGCCGCACTGCTGGCCTGCTTGGAGAAATTCTCCAAAACTATGTTTACATCCGACGATCGAGCTGGTTCCCGAAAAATTTTCTTTTTCTTCTCCATCGTTTGCGTAATTCCCATCCGAGACCACGCGTCGAATATGAACGATTCGTAATCGTAAGATTGAAAAAAACAGACAATTCCACCTGGAACCACATTCATCAAATTAGTCAATAATCGTCCCAATTCTCGAATCATGGATTCATCATTTCGATTATTGAATGTAAAATCGAAAGGAACCCCCGATGGACCTTTTTCCAAAATTAAAGGCAACAAATTTTCATCATCCACGATATGTCCACAAGAAAATCGATTAATCGAACTCAATGGAATTCCACACGGGACAAACAATTGATCGATCAAATCGGCGATCGGTTCCATCGTTCCACCAGCCAAAATCACAGATCGAACATTCGTGCATAATTCTTTAAAATAAATTGCCGGATTTAAATGAATAAATTTGAATTTGGCCAAGTTTCGATAACTTATCGGTTTTCCAATCTGACTCCGTGACGATGCCGGTGTCGAGACGACACGGCCGTCCTCAGCACGTTGGACCAAACACCTGAGGAAGGCTTCGACTGTGTGAAACGGAGAGATGAGCAAGTGAGCCATGCGCGTCTGATCATTCTCATTCGATACGTTCACCATCGATTCTTGCAGAAATCGATTGGCATATGCGTTCAATTTTTGTGAAATTCGACTCGTTTCCATATATTTCACTAATTTGAACATATTGATCGTATCGATATCAGCTGAAAATACGAAATCGGTCATATTGAATACACGTTCTTGATCAATCTTTTTTAGGAAATTGATCAAACGATCTAAAACGACGCCCAAGTGTCGAATATACATCAAATTCTTGGGACTTAATCTGACCGAAAATCGTTGTAAATATTGTTGCAATTGTAAATTTGCACTTTCCAATTGTACAACATTAATTTCGATGGAATGGATCGATGAAATTGTATCCAATAAATTGTGAGCTTCGTCAATAATCAATATATTTCCTGCCAATTTCAATCCGCACGCTTCTCTCGTCGATTTGTGCAATAAAATTTGATAAGGCGCCAAGACGAGATGAGAGGCGGCGATGGCTCGACGGCTTGCATAATAAGGACAAGCCTTGGAATCGCGTCCTTCCGATAACAAATTCTCAACATCGCGTATTCCATTTGTCAGAATTGAGTTTGAAAATTCTTCCAAACTTGTCCTTTTATAATATGGACAACCTTTTTTCGATCGTCTTTCACTCGCACCATCGGTTTTGTCTTTTTTCGACGAAGGTACTTTCTCCAATTTGTCTTTTTGTAATTGCAGGCATCGATCATTGATTAAATTCACTTGATTTCCTTTCCGAACCGATTCATTGATGCAAAATGTTTGACGCGATCCCAAAGTGACGCAACGAATGTTCTTGGAAAAAATAGTTTTCTCAATTTCGTAAAGAAATTGAGCCAATTGAGAATGAGTTCGAGAACAATAGATGATCTTGGGAGTATCCACTTCTTCGTCCTCATCTTGAAATTTATTCATCGCTTTGACTTCGTTATCGCTGTCATAATCTTCTAGAAGCATGGTTTTATCTTCCGACTCCTCGACAGTCTTCTGCTCATCCTCGTTCGAGTCCTCTTCGCCTGTCTTTGATCCAAAAGCAATCGCTTTCCTTTTTTGCATTCCAAATCGAAAATTTGCCGATTTAGAATTACGTTTCCATTGAATCAAATTTTTCTCGCGTTCTTGCAATTGTCGATATCGATCAAGAAAATCACGATTCTTGGATCGAGTCTCTTCTTTTTTAGCGAAGGCTTGTATCCAATCGTCGTCGTTGGCCGAACTTTCTTCTTCCTTGACCATGGCATCGAATTCCTTTCGTCTCCTTTCCTCATCCATTCGAAGCCACGTCAACGAGCCGCAAAGCAGACTCAACGATTTTCCAGTGCCAGTCGGACTTTCGAAAATGCCCGAATGACTCGTTTCGATAGTTTCAAATAATCGATGCATAAAATCGGATTGGATTGTGTACGGAGGGAATGGGAAATTGAAATCGGACGGTGTCTCGAGGAAGGCTCCACTCCCACTGGTCACTCCAGGGTCACACATGGCCGAAACGGAATCCACCGATCGACACTTGCCAGTCTTTTCCAACTCGTCGAGAAAAGCGGACGATTGAAGAATTTGGGCATCAAAGTCGTCCGCATCTGCATCTGAAAAGATGGAGGGTAGAGGCCTAATCGTAAGTGGTTTCTTGAGTTGAATGGAGCCGACCAGAAACCAAGATATAAACACTAGGCCTGAGCGGGAATCGAACCTCATCCTGTACCACCCACTTCCTCTGCTGGACACACAGCACTACTGCTACAGTAGGTACTCTTGTTTAGTCCGTATAACTCTAAAAAACACTGAAATCATTGGCTGCCCACTGCATGATACATGTTTGAATTAAAATACATAAAAAATGACTGAATTATGCATATTCATTGGAAACAATGCATGAAATAGAACTGTAACAGGTTGTGCGTGTGGTTCTTCACCCGCTACGAGTTCGCTTGTCTCCCCGTCGGCCAGCCTCCCCACAAGCGCGCAAGAAAAGTCCTCGTTGACTACCACTAATGGGCACTGCCCCCCCCCCCCCCCTGGGCTTGGTCTGCTGAAGTGTCACGGTTCCTCCAATGCACATTTCACCCTTACCCCGGTGTGTTATGGAAAAGGCCCTTACCGCTGAAGTCTACTGAAAAAGCTTGAGTCTTTTTTCCAAAAAACAACGAAAAATCGTTAGATAGTGGGAGTTTCGAATGATTTTTGTGAAAAAACAACCAAACTAAGAAATGGTGGGAAAATATGCATAAATTTCCATATATATAAATTACCCCTACCCTTCAGCATCTGGACCATGGCCGTACTTGCTGACTCCGAGGGTAGGGTATGGCCCAACGGCAAATGTGTACAAGGGCACCCGTGGCAGCTTTCAGCCGGCCAAGCCTTGGTGTTAGCCACAGCCCCCCTGGTCAGTGAGACAAGCCAGCCCCTCGGTGGCTACTTGCTGCTCTCATGTACTTGGGCTTTGAAGTTTGACGGATATAAGCGCCTAAAAGTATCATCAATTTCGTCAATGACCACAGTTCACACGCGTAGGTCGGGAAGGAATTCAAAAAAGATAAATACCACGGTCATAAGCACGCCTTGATCTCAAATATGTTACTTACCACGGTTATGCAGTCTGATGTCTGACCAATAGTCTATATTACAGGCCATTGTATGATAAGGTTTTTTATCTACACTAATTTAGGTGCGCTAGTTCCACTGCATTGCCCTCTCGAATGTGCCCCCCCAAACCATACTTACTGGGAAAAAGGGGAAGCAGAACCACATTCAAACACAAGTGTTCATGCACACAGGACAGATGGCAATGTATGGGCACAGGAAGCGCCCAAGGTCTGGTCGGCCGAAAAACCCGCGAAATACCAGTCCGTGTTTAACAGAAAATCCCAGAAAACTTTACACTTCACACAAAAATATAAATTCAAAAAACTGGCGGGAAAACTTGATAAGCTATTCTGCTCGTTCCAGGAAAGGGTTGATTTCTGGTCCGTTTCTCGCGGGCCTTGTAAATTGACCTTATTTTTCAATCGACTGGACCCCGTCAAGGATGCACAGCAGGCGCTCGTTAGTCGCTACTCCTCGATGTTGGTGGTGGTGATACCCCAAGTGGTAACCCAGACAAGCCTGGAAGAGGACCCCGATCCATAAGGCCTCCCTTCTTTCATCTCCCCGAAGGGATAAAGGGTGAGTCACCCACCGCCAGGCGTGCAAGACAGTCAAGAAAACTCAACATTCTCTGAAGACTAGCAGCCCAGGCCGATCGATTACAGCCAGCAGACTGCGACTCACGTCTTTCACCGCCGAGGTGCATGGCGGGAAAACTAACAAAATATACGCAAACAGCCCTCAGCATTTTCACCTAGTTTATTCATTGAAGTGTCTTAACTTTGATTTTACAATTAGCCTACTGTTATAGCTGGGCAAAAAAGAAAAACAATGCCAGCTACTGCAGTTGTTAGACAAATGTGATATACCCACACCATTCAACCTGTTGCAGCACCCTGATTTTCGTCTACCAGAGAATTAGATTTCACAATACGCAGGCCTTACCCGTGCTCTCACAACCGCCTGACATACTGTAACCGCCTTGACCATCGACCGCGCACCTGCAAAACACGCAGCCAGATAAACCAAGTCCCAGTCTACCGCCCAGGCACCATTGCACCCCAGCAAGACATCCGGCTGCTCGGACAGCTTGTTCAATACAAAGACCAAAGTCGATCGATATTTTGCATAAGCACACGCAGCCACAGGAAATGCGAATACTCGAACATAACATCCTTTGCTGTTCAATAAAACATAAACGCCACGAAAATGGCCAACCTGCTCAGCCACGATCAGAATACGGAATAGCGAACCCAATTCAAATCAAGCAATGCATTACATACAATAACAAGCTTACGAGAACTCTTGTCCGATTGACTCCCTAGTCTAGATCAGAGACGGGTTCGATTCGTTCACTATAATGCATCATTCGGACGCGGCTGGTTCCGCACAAGATTCGAAGCCGCGGAAGCCACGCATAGCCAGTTCCATGTGCTTGACATTGACTTCGACACGATCTTCGAAGATGGATCGATTGGCATCATCGGCCAGGCGACGTTTGATTTCATCCATCGATTCTCTCAACGAATTCAATTCGAATGCAGAGGATTGTTGCTGGCCCAATGCCCGTACTTGTAACACGAGTGCCGTCAATGACGTAACCAATTCCAGCGATTTTGGACTCTTCACGCTGGTGGTCGTGATATTCGTCGTTTTGACCACACGTGACGCGTGCGCGTGACAGAACTTCAACAAAGCTTCCGGTCGACTGGTGAATGAGACATCGGTCAATTGCGGCAACAGCGTGCCGACGTATTCTCCCACTCCGATCAAATAAGCATCGATTAGCTTATCGATTTGTTCCAATTCTATGACTGCATGCGCGTATTTCTCCTGGAACTCGAGTGTGAAGAAATCGGATCGCATTTGTAAAACTTCCGCCTCGCTGTTTAAATCACGAAGGTTGCTGAGTATCGTTTTCTTCTTGTCCAATAATTTCGATAGCTTGATTAACATGACCACCATGCGCAGCGGATAATTACCGCATCGTTCTTCCCGCGCCGTTGTTGCAGCCGTTGCGCCAACTGCCGGGGTCGTACCGCTTGTGGCCGTGGCTGGCAACGAAGGCGCTCCCACAATGGCGCCTTGCTCTTTCATCAGCGAAGATATTTCATCCGAGGCCAATAACTTCTCGCAAGTTAGCAGGAAACTGGCATTCCTGAACGTGGCTGGTTGTGCCGCCTTGTTCTTCTCCAAGAAAAACGATACGGGTACCAAATCGTCGGGCGACTCGCTCATGATCTCGCAATCGGGCACGATCAAGGGCATGACCACATCTTTGTCGAATATTATACGATAACGGCCATCCATAACCGCGTCGACGGTGCCCGCGAATATGCCATCCTTTGGAAATCGTACTCGAGCGAAGACACGAGAACCGACCACCAGCGGCTGCGGGATCTTAAATGGAATATCCACTTCATCATCGACCGTCAAGGCGGCTCCTTTTTGAATATCCCGAATACGTTTTCTTTTCTTTTCGAGATCATTTCGTTCGTATTCAAGAAAAGCCTGAGAATAACGACGAGGTCTGCCAATTAAACGACGAATCTGACGCCACTCGGCCCTGCGTAATTCGCTGGTACGTAAATCGGGAAACGATTCTCGCAAACAATGCAGAAATTCTTCATCGCCTTTTAACAAAGCGCGATCGAAGTCCGAAACGAAGAATTCACAATACGCCCAACGTCGAGCCTTGGGCAACTTGAGAAGATTTTTCAAACGTTTCAGACTATCTTTCAATTGTTTAGGTAAAAGGGCTTGTTGTTCCTTGGCTCTTGGAGATATTTCTTGACCCGGTTGCCTGAAAATGAAAACTTTCAGAGAAACTCTTTTGCAATCAAAAGTGGCTGGCCAACTGATAAAAATAGGATCGTCAAGTTTTGGATTATAACGAATAAAATAATCGAAATAACACAAGTTTTTGTAAAACTATCAGCCCATTCTCTAAATGAGGCGATAAACTGGTCATTTCGTTCATAATTTCGAGGCCCCGCACGAAAAGTGAAAGAAAAACTCATTTCTTCCTTCAAAATAAAACCGAGAGCTTCCGGAAAATAGAACATCACAAAAACCGACGCCAAGCTTTCGAGAATGTAAAAATTTGCATATTACAGAGATGGAACAAGAAGTAAAGCCCGCGACTATTTTCCTTTCAAAACTTTAGACAAACCCTTTCTCAAAAATCCAGAAGTTATTTCAACAAAACCGGTAATTTCCATTTTGAATTAAGACTTTGCCGCCCCCGGGGTTAGGGAGTGACCAAATTTGAAAAAGAGCGCTAAAAATAAAATCAAACCTGTCCGCTTACCAAGACGCGTCGTGTTCTTCAGTGCTTTCGTCTGGCGTTGTGGCTGTCACTTCGACCTCATCTTCGACTGGTGGTTGTTCGATTTCCCATTCCTGATCAGTGTATCGCCTCTTTTTCGATTGATCACGCTGCCGTAAATTGTAGTTCGGCGTCGATGCGTCTTCCCTTTCGTCCTCAGACACCTGCCTTTTGATTCCTTGGCGGGCGCCTCCCCCCGTCGATGAACGTTTCACTTCGACCGAAGAACGTTTTTTAGCACTTCCGGTTCTCATGAGTAACCTTTATTTGAACTTTTTGAAAAATTTCGGAACACTAAAATTTTGCTCAGTGCTGGCTTTGGTCGTTATTTCGAGACCCCGCGCACGGCACGTGTCTGACGGTGGCGTCCTTAAGCTGCTTATATCAAAACGGCCCGCATTCCACCTGTGCTCCGGCACGGCTAACCAAAACGTAGCAAGGATCCGTGGCTACAACTAAACTAAACGTGAAATTTTGAAAATTCGCAGTTTTTCCGTTTCTATCTTTATCGTTTTCTGAACTTTTAACTCGCCATCTGCCCCAAAGAAAAATTTTTGTAGACGCTGAAAGCGCTCATCCTATCCAGCGTTTATTGTTTCCGTCGCCACCCCCGCACCTTCAAGGCTCTCCAGCTTCGGCATGCTCAATCGCAGGACACACAGCTTGTCTTTTTTTACAAATTGCTTCAGTTATTGCATAAGATAATGAAATTGGAGAGATTCAAATCGACATTATTCATTTATAGCCCTATCTATACTTAAAACCGATTGGTCCACTCGAAAACCTGGCAATAAAAAAAACCATGCAAAAATGGGCACTACTTGGCCACTACGTAATTGGTCCATGAACCCGGGAAGTGAATCACGAAAACGAATATAACAGGGAACAAAGTGAAATAAGTACTGGTTACAATAATTCAAAATACAACCTCGCTAAGCCCATCTCCGTTTACAGCTGAGTGATCACAGCGCTGTGGCTGTTCATACGACGAGGAATGTATGAACTGGCAGCCCCCGCGCCCTCCCCTTCAATTCGAGTCTCCCTGGCCAAAACTGTCGTCGTCGTCGTGCGACCATTGGATTCGATGCTGCGAATTTCACTTTGCGACGTTGTCCTAAAATAAAACAATATGAACCTCCCTGAAATACATTCAGAACCAGACACTTACGATGATGTCGCCGATCTCAACTTCGGAATACGGCTGCTACTAAAAGTGGTGGCTGCTGTCGTCTTTGATGAAGCAGTGTTGCTTTCCGATTGCTAAAAGAAGCAGGTACAACACCATGACAGACCACAGCACTTTTGACTTACCGTCACTGCCTTATCGCCACTCGCGTGCTCAGTGCCATTCAATCCATTTTCTAATTCTCTAGGCGACGATTCTGAAGACTCGATTTCGCTCGACTGTACTTTCTCGATATTCGTCTCCTTCAAGGCAGTCTTCTTCGCAAGTCCGCCACTTTTGCTGGACTGCGGCGGCGGTATTCTCGACGCCGACGGTTTCTTCGACGCGAACGACGACAGCGTAGCACTGTTGGTGGCCCCCTCCGGCATCCCAAAGAAAACAAGCGGTTTGTCATGGACATCGGACTCGATCGACGTGTCAATGAGGCCTTGTTGTTTCGCACTACTGGCCACATTCTTCGGGGGCAGACGACTGGCCCGTTGCGGCGACATCGATGGAACCACTGCTGCGTCACTGACAGTGAATGTCTTGCAGAGATTTCGATCCGACTGCACCGCGCCTCCCTGACGAAGGCCCGATGAACCTGATATCAATGGAGCCGTCTCAGAGTCCGACGAAAATCTCTAAAAAGAGAGTACAAACTAATGAAAGTCCCAGGGCGTACCTCGTAGCTTATAGCACGTACCGTCTGCGAAGGACTCGGAATCGATATGTCAGCAATTTTGGTATGACAAGTGGGCGAATCAGGGCTCACCCCATCACCATCTACGCTTATCGTAGTCACGTGTGCACCTGAAACATAATCATCAATGTACTAACCAGTGGCACGATAATCACTACCCTTACCTAGCTCATTTGCTTTGGCCAAGTTGTTCGTCTTCACCATGAGTGGCGCTGGAACGCTAGAAATTTCTTTTTGATTGTTTGGCAGCACGTTCACGTCCATTTTCAGCTTCCTCTGCGCCACTGGACTGCTGTCTAATTGTTTTAGGCGTAATTGCAAGGCCTCAGCTTCTGAAATAAAATTTTCTCGCATGATCACTGTACTGTAGATCTCTTAAAACCCGCAAATGTTCTTTATTCGGCCTCAAAACAAGGTTCCAATTACAAACCTACAAAAAGATTAGACACTGAAGTTAGAGAGGATCCAGTGTTATTTCTGGGACTGAATGTAAAGGACGAATGGAATGCTCCTACCGATGCTACGGAAAACAGAATGCACAGGACAGATGAATTCTTAGCAATAGCACCAAGCATGCACGCGAAAAGAAGTCTATGCACAAGTTAGATTTAAATCCAAAATTTCTCCAGGGATTTTGAACAACACAGTAAGCGCGCTGTCATCTTACCTTTTGCACCCGCCTTGGCACCTCCAACAAAAACTGGCTGCGATGGACTGGAATAATGAGCCGAGCCAGTAGAACCAGCAACAGCACGCAACGGCGACTCGTCTCTTTTCGAAGCTACCAAGACGTCATCGAGATGGCTACTCATAGAAGACACCTAAACACAAGCCGGATATGAACCAGTCAAACAGCAGAGATGCCAAAGCGTACCTTCTCAGGTCCCTTTGCTTCCTCCGCGTTCACCATCACCAAAACTCCTGAGTGGGACGGCGAGGCAGTCTTGGTGTCCAGGCATTGGCGTGATGCCGCTGGTAAGGCAGCAGGAGAGACACTCCGAGCAGCAGACGAAGCTGGAGCTGGGTCGTTGATATCCCTACAAGCACACCAGTGAGACTTATTCAACCCATAAGCAACCAACACTCACGTTATCTTCTTTCCAGTTTGGCCACTCGTTTCCTTCGCCTCCGGCTGTTCCCTTCGCCGATCCCTTTGCCTCTCGCGCACAACGTGCGATTGTCGCGGCCCAAAACGCTGCGATGGGCGACGTTCAAAGCGAGCGCTTCGCTTCTTCGCAGCCCGGCTTTCTTTTGTTACTAAATATTCGGTCTTCCCACTGAAAATATGCACCTTCAATGCTTGATCAAATCAATCAAACCAATGCACTTACGTATAACGAAACCTTGACCCCAGTCTCAGGAACCCCTGACGAGTTCCAGCTTTCATTGGCGATGATCTTAGGCGGAAGAAGGAGTGATGCTCAACAGCACACTTCCACAAATGCTTGCACGCCTTGTGCGAAGCCAGATGGAAGACGAAAGTGTGCTCTTGTTGGCGACACTGGAAAACCAATGTGTCCACACCAACTCGACACAACTTCAGACAAGCATCGTAACTTACAGACTCGTCATCCTCGACCACGACCAGGGTTAACTTCTTTTTCTTAAAGTCCAACCTCGTAATTTTTGGCCTAAAGCAAAGCACACCCTGAAACTTTGCCCACCTCCCAACTTCAACAAAGGCAGCCTCACCAAAAGAACAATCCAATTTTTTGTTTTCCCTCAAACACTAAAATTCCCGTCGGAGTAAGGCCCAAGTGATATTCGTTGCCATCCTTGCCCTGAAACGGTGTCCACTTACGATTAGGCGAGTAGTCCTCACTTTACAACACACCCCCTTACCAGCACCGTGTGCATATCCACGCCGTACATATCCAACCACTTCGCTTTGATCAAATAGTTCAATTCCGCCTGAGCTGGAGTCTGGCCCCTAAAACCACAATCTTGTAAGCATTACTCGCACGAACTCCAACCAGCCACACTTACTTGCAAGCCTGATATTTATCCAAAATATCGATCTCCATCTGCTCAGTTTGCTGCTCAGGTGGAACGAAACGGAATTCCGACACAAATGCTGGAGTATGCTCATCGGGGCTGTAGTCGCCAAATTCAGCTGAAACGGACGCATTGATTACTGTCCATCTGCTGTCCAGTATCGGCAGACCCAAGCTATGGGAAGGGTCGGTCGGAGTGTGAGCTGAGTCCCCTTGCGCGCTGGCAGGAGCCCAAAACGACATCTTCTCTTCGCCAGCCCCACCCTCGCCCCCCAGCTCTTGCCTGAGTGTGGATGTCCTTCATGTACGACCCTTCATCAATTGAAGAGAGCATATCATGATAGAAAACAGATGAGCAGGCGAATGCAACTTTGGGTCGGGTCCTCTCGGCTGCCTCACACCCGGGTTGATCGATGCTGGTGCTCCCCCCTCCCCCCCACACACACAATCCCTATTAACTTACACTGCAACGAGAGAGCCGCCAATTCGACCGCAGTTTCGTAAGTACTGTCCAAATGACCCGTCGATATGTCTTGTTTCAGTTGTAAGAAGAATTGATACCTAAAATTGGTTACTGGACAATGTGCCGCAAACTAAGGCCTCACATCCTACCTAGTCACTTCCTCGTGCAAGTTATTTGGCTCGGATGAGTAAAACTTTACTCGAAATCGAAACGTATAGGGAGGACCAACTGGAAAAAACCCGTTATGCAATGAATAATTTAACACAATTCTTCAACAAACTCACTCGATACTTGTTTCTTTATTTTCTTCGTCGGGTCTAACCAGTGCTGAAATGAGAAACAGTCTTTCCAACGATCCGCTGAGTAAACAGGCCATGACATACCTGAACGTGATAGTGATCCATAAACTGCAACCCGAAGTACTCCTTTTCTTCAATGTCCAAATGGAAGAACACTTGCTCGCACAGCTCTCCTCCATATGCTTTTCTCTGAAAACAGCAAAATGTGAGAAATGTACTCGTTTTCTCCGACTACTCGCGATTCTACAGTATGCCAAGGACGCAATCTATTGCCTAGATAACCTGTTTTTGCGACAGCTCAGTCCGTTATCATTATGCAAAGCGTATTCGATTTAAATCGAGATACAAACGCAGCCGAGCATAGGCAAGTGCACTTCATCGTTTTGACACTAAACGATCCCGCTGGCCCAGATTGCAGCATTGCTTATGCACATCATAACACCAGCTCTGGTCGCGCATCGACGGGCCATATAATCCCTTTGATTTGAATTCACACATTCCAAGCTGTTTTTCTACGAGTACTAAATATGCAATAGAGACCGTGACAAGGCGGCGATCTGTGTGTGCAGCTTTTTCACCGAACTCGAAGCCAGTCAAAATCGCAAAAGACGCAAAAATAGCTACTGTTGACAAGAACGTTCTCGGTATACACCGAAACTATGCTCGACATTGCAGCGACGGTGCATGTTGTCAAAATTCGCCGTGGTCGCATTGCATTACCGAACCGCAAACAGGCACCAGTATAGCTGCTGGCACGGTATGTACGAGAGCGGGCCAGCAGTTCGACGACGGGCCGAGCATTATTGCCGCTAAAGACGCGAGTACGCGAAAGGGCTTGGATTAGCTGTTGACAAATAGCCAGTAGCTCGTACTCGCCGTCAGCGTCCACGACCACAACACTGCAGCTGAGCGTACACACAAAAGCGTAGGTATGCGCGCGTGCGTGCTCTACTGTAGACAAAGTGGTCAAATGAGCTGTCTCGTGCGTAAATACAGGAACGGTAGAGACGAAGGCGTTCGAGCCAGCCAACTTGTATGCATACCACAACCCCATTTCATTCCTCATTCTACACGCAACACCACCAACGTGTTCGCTCTAACGTCCTTATCATGTCACGCATAGCCTTGTTTCGCGATGTGAGTCACAACTCTCATGAGAAAACAAAATGACGAAGATCGATCGCCTAGCCACGTAATAAATGATAAAACAGCAGAAAAATGGCCACTTGCATAAAAACTAAAAAAGCCCAAGAACCGACCCAATGACTAACCGGGCTGAGCAGTTAGCTAGCTGATCCAAAATGGTACCGGGACGAAAAATCTGCCTTTCTCAGAATCCTGTCCTTCCATGGCAACACCGCTATACATCCCGTATCTGTAATTGGCTAGGTGGCACATAAGACTACTAAACAATGCAACTGTAAGGCACACCAAGGCAGCTCGTGGTCAAATACTGGCTCGCAAAAAACAAAAACCCGTCAGGACAACCAGATAAAAACCGAAAGAGGTTTCTTACCGGCAAAACAATCGTCAAATCGGTTCCATCCAAAAGTAAAATTTTACAGACGATACTGCGCTTCGGATCAACATCACCTCCTTCATAAATTATTTTATTCGCGTTTTCCGTACTTGATCCAAATCGTTGATTTTTTCCTTCAATATAATCACGATTTTTTGGCCGTCTTCGACTGAAGAAACTGAGCATTTTGCGTAACGATGTTCACCAAATCTAATTTTCGCATCGATATTGAATAATTGCGCGGCAACGCAACTGGCCGGGCCACAAACCACTAAGCTCGTAAACTCAAAAAACGTTCAGCTTCTCGTTCGTCTTCGATCAAAGAATGCAGCTTACGGGAGCTGCCAGCTAGCCAGCTGCTCTGCGAGGCGAGAAGGCAGCAACAGAAAACATTAAAGAAAAGAAAAGACGCGAGACCGCACAGCCAGCCACGCTAGTAAAATATGGTTTCAGGAAATCTGACTGTTGCAGTGTAAAGTCATAAAGCATATTGGAAAGCATTTGAGACATGGATTCAGTGTTATTGCAGGCTGTAGAGCGGCAGTAAAACCTGGGTTTTCTGCCTCACTCTCAGATCTACCACTGGCAGGTTGTATAGATGCGGCAGACACCCACGGTATGTCTCTCACCTGGTGTAGACCTATGCGGCACTGTATGCCAATAAAACACTAACGTGACGATAACGAGGCACGAGGAAGAAAGAGGCCTTTTCTTATGTTCAGAGGCATTTGGCTACAGACTGGTGCCTCAGTCAGGCCAACTGCAGGCCATGACAATGTCCTGTACGGTTCAGTTTTCACTGGCTTACTTGACTACAGGGACTTCCGCAGCAGTCAGGCTGCTGCAGCAAAGAGAAAATGTGACAGTGAGACTGCAATGACTCGGAAGAAAGCACTGCGGGCGGAATAGGGTTCGGCGGGTTTGTCAGGAGGTACTTGGCTATGTCTTGTTTCAACAGCCATAGAAGGCAATAATTGTTTCCTCGCAGGCTGACACTGACATGTGCGCAGCTAGCGTCCGCTATCTGGTCCGCTATAGCAGGGTACCGTGCAGCTTGACATGGTATGCTCATGGTCAACTCTGACCATACTTCACCATTCCCCTTCTGATGACGCGTGGCGACTCTGATGCATATGTGACCAACATCCACCAATGATATTTAGCCTTTATCTAACTTCCCCAAGTTACCCGGCAGAAGTTCCCCAGTTACGAATCTGAACAGCCGCTTGACAGTTGTCAAGACCAATTTCATGTCCCTCAAACTCTTCCGTTACTCCAGTCCAAACGGTACTTGACCTCAGACACGACGCCAAAATGCTCGACCGTGTCAGATTCAGTGGAGCATTCTGGAGATTCACGCTCGCCCCACAAGTGCAACCTGCTGGGAGCAGCCAAGGCTTGCTTGATACCCCAACTCTTTCGGATGAGTCCAGGAACAAGGTCATATTTGGACTACAGGGAGCAGTTCGCGCAACAAGCTTTGGCCCCTAAAACATTGCGGCTTGGATGCGATGTAGCTCCTTGCGCTCTTCGTTCACACATGACCTCACTGCTTTGACTTGGCCTATCCGAAATGAGAGAGCTTCTCGCCAACTATGGCCGATACATCAGGCCAAGGGCGGGAAGGTCCCTCTTGAGTCTACTAAAGCCGGCTGATACTCACACGTCTTTTATTGATACTGATCGAAACTTTGAGCCCCAGTCGATGATACTTTTCAAATACCTCGATGTACTCCCATGACATGCACAGTCAAGCTATTTGTACAGAATTGAACAAACCATCAGGTTACGGCTCAAGCGCGCGAATTCAAAATCCTGCCTAGGACAGAGTTCATGTCGTAGCAGACCAAGTGGCCAACTCTGGTCAGTCTGCCCAGTGCAACGTTGCTTCCAGCACGATACATAGATGGCATAGTTTCCCACGGTGCATCTGCCCCACGCTCTCACCCGCCTCTGTGATTCCTGCACGCCAACTCTACACCCGTCCAACATTCGGGGCTGTGTGGGCAAGTGACGTGTGTACAAGAACATTCTGGCACTAATCAAGCCCCATTTTTGCGGGAATGCTTTACTCAATCAATCACGTTCGGTGGCCGCCTACGCTCGAGCAGCGGAAGTGAGGAATGCGAGAGGCCCGCCATTGGTCCATTGCCTCTTTATTCATGGCTGGACTGGTTTTCATTGAGACTCGGCGGGAGGCGCTACTACTAGCCTCTATTCACCAATGGCCGTCTCGATCGCGGCCAGACCTCTCTCGGGCCGCGTAGATTGGGGACAGGCCCGAGCGAGTAGTTACGCTACCAGCGAGGGGACCAAATGCCGCGTTCACTTATTTCCGCCGGACGAAATTATTTTTAACATCCTGAATTGAGATTTCCACTTATTTTCTTATTTCCTATCTTCCTCGCGAAAGGAAATTGGCATTTCTATCGTCTTAGGGGCGGATGTTTACTGCCTTTTACTCATTACGAGGGCGGATATCCCGTCTCTTATCACAGCCCTGTTTGCGCCTGATAAAGGCAGGGCTTAGTGTAGCTAACACAAGTACGCATTGTTGGCACTCTAGGCCACAGCCAGCATGGCAACCATCCGATTATGCTCGACGCGTGGGCGTTGCGCCCTGCTGGCCGTTACTGTGCGCCCATTCATACTTTTCCAGTCGCCCACTCCGCTCGCGCCCTTACCGGCCCTCGTCGAAAAAATGTTGGTTGGTTTATAAATAAGTTTTGATGAGGGAACGGGTGTATAGTACTAATTTTTAGTTTAGTGCAGGCAGACTGTATGTGGGCGCGTTCTTTCCTCTTTTTCTCAACACTTACTTCCGCCCGTCGCGTAACAGCTGTCGCCTGCTTGAGAGGGCATAATGGCGCTAGTGCACATTTTTCTTCCGTCCCTCCTCGATTTTAGCTGGTCGGTGTGGTGGGCGGAGGAGGGAGGCCGTGACTGGCTTCCTTTCATTCCTAGTAGTACGATGGCTCGTTCCTATGAATGCGAGGGAGGAGGATGAAAGGAGGCAGGCGAGAAGGGCACACACACCCCGATTCCGCGGCTCGGCCTCAACGAGCATTTTAGCTAACTTCGACTGCCGTCGGCTTTTCGGTGCCGAGGAGGTGTTTCGGACGATTGCTTATGTGTATGTTCGGGCACGGGCGGCTTTAGCCTCCTAAACTTTAGTGGATGCTGTTACGCTAGCTTTACGACGTTTTTATTTACGTGCCCGTCGAGCGATTTTGTTATAATTTTTGCTCAAATGCCAGAGCCCTCTCGTCTAACACCAGGTAGAGTCGACGATGCTGCGGCCTCCGAGTTAGCTAGCTCATACGCCCGAGTCCCCGCAAGAAAAATGTGATTGCTTGTTGTTTTGCCGAAAGAAATCTGGGTGCTTTCCCATCGATTAAAAAGGGTCATCCGATTTTCGCCCTTTCTTTTCCAGGTCGCCTTTCCTCATATGGCGAACGCTAACGGGCGTCATTATCGGGAGCAGCCTCGCGTTGACGACCCGCGATACAATATTAATGCGCGAAATAACGGATTAGTGGGCGCCGGAAACGGTTCGGCCGTCGGGAACAGCTTGTCGTTGGAAGAGCTATTCATCAACGGTGTTGGAGCAGTTGGGGGCAGCGGAAATGGTTACGATCACGCTCGATCGGTAGCGTCCACCCAGGACATTATTCGATTGGATCAGCCCCGACCGGATGTTTTACGAGCTCGCAATGAGTACGTGGATGTTACGCGGAGTGCGGCCGATAGCCATCGACAACACCAGGCCTCGGCTAGACAATCAACGGGTGCGACCGGAGGACGCCTGCTGACCGCTGGTCAAGGGGACGAAGGATTACAACTGGCCCATCGAGCTCATTCGATGCCCCTCTCCGCCTCCAGTATGGCTTCTTCTCCCGTCATGGCTCCGGTTTTGTTGGACGGCGGTTCGTCGCGACAGTGGCTTTCGGCCGCGTGTTCTCAAGTCAATTTCGATCGCACTAAATCCAAGGTGCCGTCGAGATCGGCGACAACTCTGATGTCGGTGAGCAACGGTTGTCATCCGTCCACTTCCTACAAACCACCGCCGATTCCCGGTCGAGCCGTTCGTGTACCGAGTTCATCGTCGACGCGCAATGGTAATGTTCTACTTCCCACGTCATCCGTTATTTCTAGTCAACCCAGGAATTTATCATTGAATTCGTACGATAAGAAAACCGGGGCCGGAAACCACGCCAACGGCTGTTGTAACGAGATCCACTGTCGTCAACCGAACTCTATCGTGGAATCTACCGATTGTTCTTCGTCGTCGCTTATGTGCAAGCACTGTGGGCGATGTAGATGCGCGGCTTGCACGACTCCCAGGACATTGCCAAGCCGTTGGATATGCAACAGTTCGTGGCTCCTCTCCTCCGATTCCTTCGTCGACGCCGTCTCGTGCATGTGCTGCGTCAAGGGATGCTTATATCACGCCGGAGTCGACACCGACGATTTCTACGAGCAGCGGGACAACGGCGACTGTTCCAGACCCACCACATCCTCATCGAGCATTTGGTCGTGCACCCCGTTCGGCTCGAGTAATTGTTGCCTTCGATGGGGTATTCTGGCTTCGGCCGCCATTTGTCTGCCGGCAATTTGGTGTTATCTGCCCTTGAAAGGGTGCGCGACTGGAGTGGAGACTTTGTATTCGAGGTACCACGATCACGGGTGTCGATGCGATCGAAGGAATACGAGAAGCCAAAAACAACATTCTTCTCGCGTGTTGAACGGAGGTGATCGAAGTCTAACACGCCGATTGAGACGAAAAAGATCGCACACACTTCCGCCCGAATTGCCTTCGATCATGGCAGCCAAAGCGAAAGCGGCCGCCAGTTGCGGTTGCGATCGGATATCGACGACGGGCTGCAGCGCATCGTCCGAATATTCGTGAAAACAATTTGTCCTAATTTTACAAATTTTAGATAATTTAGTTTATTTTATCGATTTGCTTTACACTCTGTAGAATGAAAGGATACATTTTTAGGAATCGGCCAAAGAGGAAGGCGTTTTCTGTTATCGAATGCAGTTTGCACGCCAATAACACTATTTTCCATAACAGCGTATTTGTACGCTGAGGAGTACAATGTCATATTTGGTACAATATTTGGGTTCTGTTCCGAGTGTCTGATTTTCCATGGTCATAACTTTTTTGAAGATATTTTCGCTTTTTATGCTCTCAAGGAAATGATTGTATATTTTATCATTCCTTTGTTCAGAATTGAGAATGTTCGCCTTATTTTCGGCATAGCATCCTTTTCCCACTACAACCAATTGAGGGAGGGATGTAAGAGTCCGAGCCAGGGTCCTTGCATTGGCGGCCAAACCGCCTTCGATTTCATCATTTCCTGTGCAGGGCGGTAGAAAATAAGCCGACAATGGGGCGGCCATGGGAGCCGGATATACGGCTCAAGTAGCGCCCGTTCTATATTCGTGTCCATGAATGGCATAGACGGCCATTCAGAGAACGAGTGGCGTTGTTTGTCGAGGTGGCTAGCGAAAGGCGTGGGCGCGAGAGTGCGAGGTAGTCCTACGATGCTGCCCGGTCGGGGACGAGGCAAGGGAGGAAAGGGATGAATGAAAATCGAACCACCGACCAAGCTGGCACTTCGGAGGGCTCGAAAAGAAGGTTAGCCGCTTTTAGAATGAAAGACGACTTGACGCAACGCAACAGCCGCTTCCTGTCTTCTTCGAAAGCTCGAGGCAACCTTGAGCAGACGGACGTTTGGTTGAATGAAAGATGGGAGAGTGTTTGTTTCCTGTGCTCCCAGGTGCAAGATAGGAGGCGTGAATGACAAGGAGTTTCCCCGGCTGTTTGTCGCCTAGTGAGTGAGCACACATGAAAGACGTCATCGCCGTGCAGTGATCGAATAATCGTAAACATATGAACGTCTGTCTGCTACAGTAGGATCAATTAAAAATAACACCCCCATAGTTTGAAAATCGCGCGCTTTAATGGTTTTGTCTGCTAGGGAGCGGGAGAGCTACAGTAAACTTTGAAAGATCCCTGACGCCTGTGCGCGACTCGTTTCGCTTTTGTTCGAGTCGAGGGACGAGTTTTCAAGACACGAGTTCATAGACGAATCTACTCTTTAGCTGCTTTGTATCTTTTGTACTCTTATCTGCTTTTTGATTGAATTTGTTGATAATAACGAGGCGTCCGTGATGGAAAACAGCCGGGCGACTAGGAATGCCGGTCGAAAGCCGTTAGCGGTTCTGTATTCTTCGGATACCAATCGAGGAGGACCTCCTGTGGCTGGAGGCAAAAACGTTCATCAATCACGAGGTAACAATGCCCGTTTGTAGTGAGATCAAGTGACTTTTTCACTTGCTCGGTATCGGGTCTTCGAGTCCCCAAACTGTTAACGAGACTCACCATTGGTCAACCCAGGTCTATCTATCTTTCCTGATTTCCTAAGAGGCCGTCGACTTCTGCCCAGTCGCAGTCGGGTGACATTCCTTTTGTTCGTTCCACCACTGAGGGATAGCTATTGCATATGCAGGCTTGTCTGGCTTGCAGCTGGAGTTAAAATGCGTGCCTTCCAGATATTGTTTCAACCAAGGCCCCGTTCATTTTCTGCGACGAACAAGACGAGAACGCCGCGGCGAATCGTCACAAGGCAGCCGTCGAAAAGAAACCTAACTTTTCGCTGTACGATGACGAAAAAGGCGCCGAAGTTATCAACAAGATCAGCTCGAAACCATTTGTTCCTTGCAACGAGGAAGACGAAAACGCTCGTATAGATTTCGGCACTCATATTTCGGGAAAGGGAAAATGCGATATTAGCATGATGCAAGCGGAAGCGCAAAATGAAAATACGTTTAATACCATCGATTTTGAAAGTATCGCAGGCAGCACGAAGTCAACGTTCGTCATGTATGAAGATCGAAATGACAACGAATTGCTCAAGGTGGTTGATTGCGAAATGGCCGATAAAAGCCGTAGTTCGATCTTGTGCGTGTCAATGCATTCGGCGATGGCATCGAATGACTACACTTCGATACGGACGGAGAAAAATGCCCGTAAAGATATTGTGGTGTTCTGTCGCGATTACGCCGAAGATATCCAAGCTTACTTGCTTGAGATCGAGGTTGATACTCTTGCTTACTTTTCTGAAGTTTGTAGTGCTAAGGTTATCTCCTTGCAGAAAAAATTCCGTCCAAAGGCCCATTATATCCGAAAACAACCCGAAATCACGTTGGATATGCGAACGGTACTGGTCGATTGGCTGGTTGACGTGTCCTGCGAATTCGCGCTCAGTCAAGAGACGTTGCATTTGGCAGTTGGCTACACGGATCGATTTTTATCGGTTATGGCCGTTCGCCGAGAGCATTTGCAGTTACTCGGAATCACAGCGTTGATGATCGCCGCGTAAGTCCTTTCCGATTTGTGTCCCGATGATTCAGTTTTTGAGCGGGCCAAAGCCGTGTTTTCTCAATCAGAATCCAGGTCCGACCGATAAGGCAATTATCAGTATCGGCCGATAACCGAGAACGCAATTATCGGCCGATAATACCGATAATTTTTGAAAACTTGAAAATTCAAGTTTTATGGCGGGAAATTTGAATTTTGGTCAGATCGCCATCCTTTTAACATGCAATTTCTTAATTTCGCATGCTATGCTTTCTTTGAAGACCAATTTGAATCAATCTGGTAGCCCAAAATCTCGGAACCGAAGACTATGTATGTTAGTTGCAATATCCCAACTAAAAACTCCTCTTCGCAGATGTCATACAATTGAGGCAACGCATGACACCTCTAGGACCAGCCGTATGACACCGTCAGGAAGTGGGCATGAAACAGCAGAGTTCCCTGTATTTAAATAATAATATATACTGGATTTTGTTGCTTCTATCTTACAGGCGGAGGTACATTATGTGCACATGCACACCCTGGAAACTTGAATGAGACCCAGAACCGTCTAAAACTCATTTTGTTCGACTCTAGGTAGGGATAATGAGTGAATTATGCAAAGCAGATCCTTTCACAACTTTTTGATGGCTCTAGTTTTCCATCCTGACCCTGATCCTCATCCCAAACAGTATGCATCGAGGATTCACCCTCAAACACTTTTTCACGTCCAGATAAACGAAAATACCCACGAAACATAGTATCAGCATTATGTGCAATGTTGTGAGATGACTGAGATGTTTATACTCATAAAAAATAGTTCCGATGCAGGGCAAACTTCATGAAGTTTTTAGAACATGTCAAGAAAAGAAGTGAACAGATAGACGGACTTAAACAGCCAGAAAGCTTTTTTCTATCCCAGCCCCGGCAGGGTTATCTCGAACCCCAGAAGACCCTGAAGGCCATCACCATTCCTGTCCCTGACTCCAAATGGGGAAAGACTAACCTTATCCCCAAAATCTCACCCAAGGGTGAATGCTACGACTACAGCGATAATTTGTAGTCATAGCCCCTTTTTTGAGTCAGACTAACCTGTAATTGATTGTGCCGCGGGGGCCTGAGAAGGACTCTTGTTTCTGAGTGTACAGTACAATAACAATACGACACGAGGCAAAGAGGTCGCCTTCATTGAGAAGCATGCAAGTAACAAGACAGGGCTAGCCCTACCTCCTTCCCATAACCTTAGCCTATGCAGCACACAGACAGCAAACTGCTTTGGTGCCATTGCGGGCATCCCAGTAAGAAAAGTCATGATCATGATGATCGTGACTTATTCGTGATTTAGCTCCAGACTGTTCTTGGGCACTGACCTCTTTGATCGAGAATCCGTAGCTCCCTGCTCCTCGTCATAAGCACTATCAGCAGGCCGTATGCTCGCCCTAAACTCTTATTGATAGGGAAATCTACATTATCGGCAGCACTAATTATCGGTATCGGCCGATAACCGATAACGCAATTATCGGCCGATATTATTGGTCAGCCGATATATCGGTCGGACCTGGATCAGAATGTCACCCTGTGTCCTCAGGCCACAGGGTTCTTAAGGCTGATTTTCAGGGGTCTCTGTGCAGATTTTAACTCTTCCCTGGGTAACATTTTTTGATCCGCCTCTTCGAATAATCGAGGTCTTATTTAGGTTGTGTTTTCACTTATCCGTTTGGCAGAACGGATTAGAGGCAGACACCAAAAACGACACTAGTTATTGACATCAACATAAATCACACACTTGATTATCGCTTTATCAAACTAATCTGTTTTTTTCTCCCGTACCGTTCTCAGCCGACTTGGTGAGCAAGATTCCCCCCCTCACCCCCTGCGAAGCTAGACTAAAAGGCTGCACTGTCCAGTAAATAAGAAAAATTATGCCAAAGTGGTGACAGGCCTGTTTAAAAGTGCCAAAAAGGCTGCGTGAGAAAGAAAGCCTCAGGTGGATTATTTTGTGTCGTCTGGTTAGAAATCGTGCAACCTGATCAGGCCCTCCTGTAAACAAACAAGGTTCCATTTTTCAGAAAATACGAGGAGATATATCCTCCCGAACTTCAAGATTTTGTGTATATAACCGACGATACTTACTCGAAACGCGAGGTAACCACTTTCTGATAAGTTTTTCTGATCGATCAGCTGACAAATAATTTTGAAATAATTAGGTTTTACAAATGGAACAGATTATCCTCAAAACATTGGAATTCAATTTGTCATCGCCAACGGCTTTTATATTCTTGATGTCGTATCTGAATTCTTCTCAATTTGGTCAACGTTGCCAGGATTTGGCCAAGGTAAGACACTTGCTTTTCCTACTAGAAATCACTACTAGATGTTTGTTTTTCAGTACCTGTGCGATCTAGCGTTGATGGAATACTCGTTCTTGACGTATCTTCCTTCCACTGTCGCCGCTGCGTGTATATTTTTGGCTCACTACGTAACCGATGGCATTCCAGGAGTAAGTCTGCTCGTTGATGGGCAAGACGGGATCCTGGGAAATAATCTCTCAATTAAAATTTTTGTTAGACTTGCACCATTGAAAATAGGCTTCTCCAATTCACAAGTAATGTACATAATGCCACTTGCCTATCGATAATTACTCGTTTCCTCTGAATTCATATTCTTTAGGATGGGTATAAACTGGAACACCACACGAGCATCGGCCGACCCAGCCCTGCGGGTCGGCTGGGTCTGGTTTTCTAAGGAATGAAATATGAAGTTTTGGGATTTTCTGATCGATTTTATCATGTCTGATGTTATGTGATAACGAAAATTCTGTCTAGGCGTCTCGACTTTTCGTGCGTGAGTGCGAGGGACCCAGGTCGGCCGATGCGGGTTTAAACATTCCACCCAGGCCAGTAAGGATCCCCCCGGCATGCTAATGTCGGTGTTATTTCAGGCGGTCAACGTTCGAACTATTTCTGGGTACGACGTATGCGATATTTATCCCTGCGCTTTGGCTTTACTAACGGTGTTCAAAACTGCCCCCGAACATAATCAGCAAGCAATCCGAGACAAGTACAAGGACGACAAGTAAGTGCTGTGGTCGTCGCTGTGTCTTGACCCTGGGGTGTTTCTGGACTTTGTTGTCCTTGTTCCGAACCGTATGCACGTGGGTTTATACACAGTTCGATTCTGTGTCTAGCTCGAGGTCCTGCGTGAATACACACCGCATTAATACCCGTACTTGCCGTATGGATGAGAGTCTATCATCGATCCAGTCCAAAAAATTTAAATTCTGGAACATAGGAGATCTAGCCAGCCAGGCCCTTGAGCGGGATTCTATGGGGTTTCGAGGGGACGTGGTCATAATAGCACAAAAAGCAAATAATGCGCTTAAAGTTAAAATTGAAAAGTCATCTCGCATCAGTGGATCAGTCGACTCTAGGCTAGGGACAGGTCGGGATTTGACCCATCCTGACTTCGGTCCTGACATTGAGTCATCGGGATTTTCCATGTGAAGCACGCTAGGTAGGTACACTTTGATCTATCATATTTACGATAAAGCAGCAGCAGCAGCAATGAAGAGGCAACAGCAACATCAGCTCAAATCGATGATAATGATAGCGACACTGATTTTGCCTAAGCCCAGCCAGGCTGTCCTTGCTGGATGTGTATCGAAACTGCAAATGCACTAATCAAGTCCATGCAGCTTATATATGATGATTAAAAATCGGCCCAATGAAAAGCTTTGGATGATCAAAGTGTGCTTTAGTGAGGAACATAGGCTTACACCTAAAAAACAGAAAAATGCAAAAAACTCCCGATCCCAAAAAAAGTGATCTCTACCATCCCTAGTCTGGGCTGAGTGAGGGCTAGTGCGTTGCATACAATTTTCATACGCGTGCAGGACTCATCTGTAAGCCGTGAATCGTGGGGTCTTTGGTTGAAAATATTTGAGAATTTTTCGGCAACACATCTTTAAATCCCTTATTTCAAGTTGAACTACTAAGCCATCGCAAAACTCCCTGAAACGTTTTCTCTTACAGATTCTGCAGAGTCGCCCTATTGGAACCACCAGAAACAATGCCGCCGTGCGACTCGTTGTGAATTCTCGTCCCTGAATTTTACTCATCCATGTTTGTTATATAAGCGCACTCGGTCTGAGGACTCGGCAGGATTGCATCGATGCTTTGTACGAAGTTTTATAACGTGTTTTATGCAATCAGGCTGCTTGTGTTTTCGTGGACAGACTTATTCGTGCGCGAGCAGTGTACAGCATTCGATTGATGCTTGGCTCGAATCTGAGTAACAAAAGTTGGTAGTCACTAGTTGATGGCCTCTACGGGATCTCCCGAGTATTGTCTGTGCCAGTGCGGTGTAAAGTGTTCGACATTTCCTTTTTTAGACCAATTCAAAGGTTGGCGCTTCGGGTGGTGAGCGAGTGATCGTAAGGCGCGAGCTGGCTGCTGGCTGGCACATTGTGCTCGACGGCCTAGATAAAAGGCGAACGAGGACGGAGTCACGTTTTCGAAATACGGTCAAGAAAACCCGGCAAATTATGTAAGAAAGTGAGATTTGGTGAAATGTCGGGCAATGTGTTGATATCGTTTATACGCGGTGTGGTCGATTCTCTGCGTGGTTTCGTGGCCATATTCTACCTCGATCGTCTGCCGCAGCAGCAAGTGCAAGAAATCATATCGCCAACGGGACCACCACTAACAACATTGGCCAAACGGAGATTGGAAAGAGCGAAGGAAGCGGCGAGTGAAACGACGAGCAAAGGATCAAAACCGGGCAGTGAGGAGAAACCGAAAGCGTGGAGGCGATTATTTTCGTGCGTGGTCCTAAATTTGTTATGCATCGTTGTTCTACATTATTTGGTGGCTCCCGTCGTCGAAGGAACTGTCATATTCGTGTTCGGCGATCACCGAGTGGCTGCTGTCGCCTCGTTGATGAGTGCTTTGTGGGTACTCCCTGTCTTTGCCATCACTCGTCTAGTCAACGCTTTGTGGTTTCAGGTAAGAAATTGAATTTGGGTACCATTGTCTCGGGTCTATTTGTTCTCAGGGCTCATACAAGGCTGGAAACTGAAACGTAGAAGGCCCCAAAAGTGTCTGGAAAAAGGGAAGTGAGATTTTTTGAGCCGAAATTAGGAAACTGTGAGGCTGCATTTCCAGGCTTCGAATTTCGAATAATCCCCTTTTCTGGGCGAAGAAATCGCCCGTCTGGCTGCAGTCAACCAAGGATTAACTACAGGGTCACTATTTGGTCATGTTGCTAGTATGCTTTAGTGGATAGGGAATCAGTTGAAATTAATGCTGTGGCTGAAAAATCGGGAAAATCGATTTCTTTGTTTGAAAAACCTGCAAAAATTCAGGAAAATCAGTTTCCCCATCTTTGTGAGAAACCCTGTCAGGGGATATGCGTGTTTTGTAAAATTGGAAGCTGGTAGTGCATTTGCCTTGCGCTTCCTTTGTGGACTGTGAAGCCCGAAGTGGGACCACCAGTTGGAAGACCTAATCTAACGTTAATCCTGACTAATCTGGCAATAATCCTTGTATAGTAATAAATGACGATTATGACTGAAAATGAAATACATACAGCCCAGTAATTTGATACGAGTATATGTAGATATGACACAGGTAATTTGCGCCCGACAAGGGCTGAGTTTTTCCGGGACAGGGCTTGTCTTTCCCCGTCCTGGGAGGAGGATAATCCCAAGGGTCTTTCAGGGTTTGAGATGACGTCGACGAGGACGGCCGAACACTTGTTAATAATCTGAATTAGATCCAGGACAAAATAACAGCACCACTAAACAGAACAGGCGATGTTAAAGACTTTAAATAATCTGCAGTCGTCTCTTGATTGGTTGTCTCTATAACCATGGACATTGCCTATCATGCATACTTCGTGTCAGGCAGTCGATTCTTGAACACAGGAGCTTCTTATCAGTCTCTGTTGAGTCCCCGATGACCTAACATAGATACCATCGGATCCAGTCCATGCTTCCTTTTCAGGACATAGCCAACGCCGCTCAGCGATATCGCCTGTCACGATCGGATGGCAATCAGCAGCCAACACAATCTGGTCAGTCGTTCAGTCGGAACGTGGCTGATTTCCTGATCGCTATTCTCCTCGAAACCATTTTTCTCTTACAAGGCTACGTTGTCGGCCTTCTGCCCTTGCCGATCGTCAACTTCCTGTTCAGCTACGTCCACGTCTGCTTGCTCTACTCGCTCTACTCGTTCGAATACGTTTGGATGGGCGAACAAATCGAACTGAGGAAACGTATCCAACGTATCGAATGCGGCTGGCCCTATTTCGTCGGGTTCGGGTGCCTCCTTGCCGCCGTCACCCTGTACCCTTCCTCGGTCGTCTTGAGCGGCTGTATCTTCGGCGTCTTTTTCCCCGTCTTAATCGTCAGCAGCTACCAGGCCAATCCGCCCGCCTTCGTCAACGACCCCGCCGACTGGCCACGAATCAGCTTCTTCGATCCTTCCTTGTACGTTTGTGAAAAGATCTCTCTGAATTTAATTCATAAAGCTACCGCCAGAACCATGAAAATGCGTCGTTGATAGGGTTTCGTACATTTGTTAGTGGTTTTTTTGACGAAATAGTATTGGCTACTGCGCACGCTGTGTTGGGCCTTGTAAATATGACATCAGCTCAGCCATCAACTTTACTTCAACATCATCTATAACAACGCGATATCCATAACGCCCGGCCAATTACGCGAGACTGATCAATGAGTCTAGTCTTTCACTCCTTCGCGCAATCGTCGGATCGTACTGCGAACAGTCGCCGCTGTACTCGTGCTGAAACAAAAGATGGCAAAGTAAAAGTCAACAGTCTTCGACAACCCCTGCAGCTCACACCGGCTAGCCTTCGGTCTGAGTATCTAACACGAAAGCTGTCAATATCGACTTCCCTGTCGCAGGAAATATAGAGATCAAAGATTACAATTCACTCATAGTCAAATTATCAATTCAGCCCAGGGACCCTCTATGTCGATGATGACCTGTGAATGTAATCAGGCATGACTAACAGTCATGCCCTCCCATAGAACTGAAATCCGATGTAGCCTGACACCTAAGACCTGCCCTCGTCTTTCACGCCCATGGTCTCCCCAGGATTGCATGCGTGTGCTCTTCTATTTCAGTTTTTTGAACTAGACAGGCATGGATGGCAGTCACCAGACGATGAATTCTATCAATCGCTTGCTCGCAAGCACTGTAACATCATTTTAATGCAATCCTGCGATCACTTGTTGAACATAACAAGCACACTTTGTCCATACTTTGTACTGTACAGGGACTTGACGAGAATTTTGGCGAAACTGCATTCCAACAAAGTCAGTGGAAAATGATTTTCCAGACAGCAAAATCAACTTTTTGTAATTTAATTTATTGGGCCAGGAGGCTGCAGTTTTGTTCTAGCTGAGGACGGCAATTTAGTAAGCCCGTCGCTGGCCTTGCACACCTGGCTCTGGGCGACTCTCCTCGCGTGGAGGTGCTCCCAGTGGAGACACAGAGGGAAGCTGCCGTGAGAGCTGGTCACCTCATGGCCCCGCTTATCATATCAGGATTGGTTGGAAGTCCTGATGGGGAACTGGGGCGGCACGGGGCCCAACCCACAAGACAATTAAGAAAAACCATAAGTCCTAGCACCGCTAAACTAAATTCAACTGATTTCCAGCATGATCGACAGGTACTCACTAAAGGCAGGTAATTTGAAACCTCAGAATGCAGTTTCAGTTATTACTGATTTTGGCTTAAAAATTTTCATTTTCTCAAGTTTTAGAGACACTTTTAGGCTTTTTTGACTTTCCTTAGTGTTCCAACCCTCTATGTAGTTATGACCCCTGCGAGTGAAAGCATTACATTTTTATAGCCTCACCAGTCCTAGAACTACGACACGCCACTGGAAATCTGATTACCGACCGAACGCAAGCACATCTCTTCTCCTAGCCCACGGATCCGACCACCCCAGCATCCCTACCCATCCTTACCTGTACGTGTACGCTCCTCCTGCCACCGTTTTGCGACAGCTCTTGCATTTCCAAATGCCAACCACTTTACGTTTCATGCTCTCCTAAACAGATACCCAACTGGTCCACTGCCACATTATCACCAACCTCATCTCACCTTGCCGCAAAACACGCACGTGTACTTGGCGTGCTGTGTGACTTCCATCTTTTTGACAGTTTTACGCAACGAGGCGCCATAACGAGTGCCGTATTTACCAACAATACCAACCTTCTTCGTACGTTTGGCCTGAAATGTGGAAACATTATCCATCTACCCTGAACTCACAATTCTCTCCAGAACTTACCATTTTCAAAGATTTTTTCAAATCTAAATTGAACGAAAGAACGGAGTGCTGACGTCCAAATCTAACCTAAAACCATGCCACTCCAAACACTCCTCATTCACCCACCAAATCAAAAGTAGAAAGCGCTGACGAACGCTGGGCCCCAATTCCCCATAACCTCCCATCACATTCTTTACTTCACGTATCATGAGGCCGAAATAAATGCAGACAATAAAATTCACATACCAAATATCAGGCAACTCTGAAAGCCATACTATTCATCTTCCGTCATAGCGAGATGTAAATTACTCATCCAAGTGAAAAAAGCATGAAAATTCCCACCAGCAAGCACCCAATCCCAGAATAATCTTATGCCTCCAAACTGGTCTGATCAAGTCGCCATTATCAAGCAATTCCTACTCCGTCTTTCATGAAGATCCTTCTTATTAAACTCCGTCTCGTCCCATTACAGCGACGAGGCCATTCGAACGTAACCAACCTTAAAACCGGTGCCACTGATAATTGTACAATCAACTGCAACAAAAACTTACCGAAAAGTGGCCAACAGCTCGACAAGCTGGCGGCAGACTAATTGTACTTTTGGCTAAGAAACTGATCAACTCGTCGCACGCTTCTTTGGGTAATGAAAGGCGACCGACACTGCCGTCCTCTCCCGTCACACGAGGGTCACTAAAACAGCCCACATGCCTATCCAGTTCAAACTTACCACTATCTTACCTTACCTCATGTCACTGTCGTCCAATTTCTTATACAACATTTTAAGAGTAGGGAACGGTTTGAACGGTGCCGTGTTCCACATGTCCGACAGACGGCCATTCACCATTATGGAATACGAATCCAATAGCCAAACCTGACATACAGTCCTCATAGCTATGTTCACATGGCCAGCACTCCCACCTTACCAACAACACGGGATGATGATCGAGTGTTTTCAATGCAAATTTCAGAGATGACTGCTGCTCACATTCGGAAAGCAACAGCCAAGCGAAATAACGTTCTCTCGTGCGAAACCTAAAAACTAATTTTAGCTTTCCACACTCGACGTAGTGCAATCACCGACTCACCTTGAAGAGAGAAAACTTCGCTGAATATCACCATTTTTGCAATACAAGTCAGCCGCAGAGTGATACAATCGTATGGTATCGTTTTCGCTGATGTTGACTGTGCCTATAACATGAACGAAAAATAGCAAAAATGGGGCTAAGAATATAACGCAAATTTACCACGCGGCACTTCCAAACTTCCTAATTGATTCTGGCATCCGGAACAGATCACAATCGGCACTTTGTTACTAGCGTTATCCAACATAACGCTGATGCCCTCGACGACCTTCCCGCACAATAAAAAATGCGAATCTCCGATAAAACATTGTTCCAAAGTGGGCGAGCCCATACGGGTTGACGATGAAGCGGGTGAGTGAGAGCACGCAGTTTGACCACTCCCACGCGACTGGTGATTTGAACAACAGCAGAACCATTCATCCGCGGTTTCGCTATAGTTGCTCGACGGCAGTTGAAAGACACGACTGATTCTGCAAAGAAAGTCCCAAATTAATTAGTGATCGAGCTGACAGCACGAAAGCCCACGACCCTCTTACTTGGCAGCTTCTTTCATCAAACGCTTCCGACATTGAACGCATTGAACATTGATCTCCTGGCCGTTAAATTCCTGGCAAAGTTGATCCAGCGTTCCGTCGCCGCTAAGAATCTTCAATGTCGCTTTCAGACTTTTCGGGCCTGAAAATCAGGCTGATTTTAAAATCCATAAAATTCGAATGAAAAAGCTTACTGAAATAGCACTCCTCCCATCTTTCGACTTTTAGTTTACAACTGAAAGTTTGATGATCATCCGTCCAAGCGTAGTTCGTGACCGTTTCCGGACAAAGCAAGAGACCGTCGACAGTTGCTTTTAAAGAAGGAATTCTTCCTGATGCTGAGTTCGGTTTTGGCTCGATAAGATGTTCAAGAATATCATCATTTTCTGTGTTTGAGCTATTCGATGCCAATTCCACACCATCTTTCAAAATACGAATAAGGTCGCGCTGTGTTCTGCAATTATAGAAGACTGCTCAGATTTCAGGATTTCAAGGGCGACTCAAGTTAAAAGAAATAGACGCTCAAGAAGCTCATGCAATCGCTGGTTCCTCCTGAGGCTACCTACCGGGGCTTACTTGAAGATTACCTCTGAACATCCAGCAAGAGTGTGGCACTAAGTACTATGCACCTTCACATCGTCCCATTAGTCGCGAACTTTTTCATGCCAACTTAGGAGTTTGCTTACCCTTCCGGACAATTGACAAATAAATTCGCAAAACAGGCGTTTGGTTTTATGTCCAACAAGAATGAGCGGTCCGCCCACTCCATATCAGTCTAAAACAAAAATCACACCAAATTTCATAGGCTTGTAAAATGCGAACTTACGCTTTCTAATTCTTTTACAAAAATTAAAAATGAATTCAGAAGATGGACAATCTAGATTACAGTCGACATTTGCGAGTAACCATCGGTTTTTCCCAAAATATGCAAAAGAAACGAAACAAAACCAAAACCTCGAGCGCGCACACATGGCCTTGGTTTTTAGGCTCTTTATATCATTTTATCCTGAGTAGCGATGCTCAGGCCCGCGAATTTAACATTTCCGACACAAAATGGCTGATCAGGATGGTGTTCGGAAATCGTTTCACAGCATTTTTTGAAACTTTTTTTCACAATATTGTTAGTGCTATTTTTTGGTTATTCACTGAGAAAATTCTTTGCTCTGCTGAATGCATGCAGTGCACAGTCACCCTAAATCCAGGCTCGTAGTAGGCATAGTGTAAAGTGGACCTCGTGCTAGTGCACAATGCACGGCATACTGGCGAGTGGTGGTGCACGGTCATTTCACTCTAAAATAATTTTACATTGTCAAATCAAAAGATCACGCCTTCAGTGACGAAAAACACAGTGCTCCAGAAATTAAGACACCCTCAAAGCATGAATTTTAGAATACCTGCCTTATCGCTTTTAACAAAAAAAAACAACTGCAGACAAAACCAAAAACTAACATTCCTGAACCGACCCTAAAGTCTGGACCGGAAACAAACATTAACGGCACGAATACTGTAACGAAACACGCACTGATAAGATCGTAACTTCACACAAACGAAATTGAACCTCATCAAGCTTCTCTAACAATGCCCCCTAAATTGAGATCACCAATTTCGGTTGAACTTCTGGCATAAACACGCTCATCAAATCAATACATTTGCATAATTATTTGGTACTTTACACTGGGGAAAGGCAAGTAGCTGCAAGACACCTTTACATTGCGGCAAAATGGAGCAATAATTCAACTGGGATGCATTACCAGAATTCTTTTTCAAACAAAACTTAAAAAAAAGAGCTCCTTACTATTTCCTTCACTTCGAAAAGGACAATTCGTCCTTCTTGGCAGTCGTATCGGATCGCATAGCGATAGGAATTGGACGATTTTTCTTCTTTCGATCGTTAAAACCTGGAAAAACCAAGAATGGTTCTTCGTCGTCGCTCTCCGAGTCCTCTATTTCGATCAGTTCTACTGATTTCGGTATTGGCGGTGGTTGTTGGGAGACAGCACTTGTCACATGGCTGGACCTATTCTGATCAGGACATCTGCTTTCCGGATAGGCGGCGAATTCGGTTACAGTGGTTGCGGGCGTTGCTAAGAGGAAATACTGCCTGGTAATAAATGTAGTGGCGGTGGTGCCAGTGGGGGCACTGCTGGCTGGAATGCTGGGTGATGGTTTCGGCAAAATCTTGGTTGTATCTGTGACATTTTTCTTATTTCCTGGTTCGCCCTTCGTGACGTGCGGAGACGATTCGGACGGATGAACAGGCACTAAACAGAAAAACGATAAAGATTTCAACAGAATCGGCGCAACTATGGTCTTCCGCCTAGCCGCCGCGAGCGCTGCAACATCGCTGACTGGGTATCCAAGGTAGCCAAGACCCTTCCCCTAAAAAATTTTTGTAAAGGAGGGACCCTATACATTTTTTAGACCCCCTGTTTCGCCTAGTAAGGCTGTGTGGCTTTTGCTGTTTTTGATGCCCCCCCCCCCCCCGATTTTTGGCCGAAGAAAAAATTTTTTGAATTATTGCGGGGCAAAGACCCCCTGTTTTGTCTGACAAGGGTGTGAACCCCGCCCCACCCTGAAAAAAAATTTCGATTTTTCTTGGCAAAGACCTCATTTTGCCTGGCAGGGCCCAAACAAAATTTTAAACTATCGCGGGAAACTTGAACACTAAAATGCACGAATTTATTTATCACTCGACAGTGGATTAAAATAAGTTGCTTGGCGACATGTACTGAAGGCCAGCATAGACCGATCCGACCCTAGGCCTGGATCCCGATCCGTTTCAAAATATAAGATTGGTGGGAATGACGTCTTTGGCACTGGTCGTGAGTTCCCACCAACGTGCCCTGTTTTCTCGCTGCAACTCTCTCTCAGACCACTCCAAAGCACGGAAGAGCTAAGCTACGCCTAAAAATTCAATTAAATGCTGATTTGAGAGAAAAAAGGACTTTCTCGTCATAGTATGCCACACTTTATCATTTTCCAGTAGATAAGGCGCGAAAAATTATAGTTGCCGATCCAGTCGATCCAGCAGTCAGATCGGATCGGGAACCGATCCACCCCCTGGATCGGCGGATCGGTCGATGCTGTCTGAAGGTCATCTACTGTTTCGGGAAGTCGATCAGACCCCCTTCTCAAAGACGAAGTCAGCGATGTTGGAGCTCTGTAAAGCCAAAAGGCCACGCCGATACCGACTTGGGCATTCATATTTTACTCCATCATAAACAAGGCCAGCATCAACTGATCCGCCGATCCGAGAGGTGAATCGGACCGCTGGATCGGCAACTAATATTTTTCGCTCTGTATCTGCTGAAGAATGATACGGTTTGGCATATTATGATGAGAAAATCCCGTTTTTTCTCCTAAATCAGCATTCAATCCCGCTTTAGGCTTTGCTTATGTATCTTTCCTGTGTCCTTTGGAGTAGGCTGACAGAGATTGACAGCGAGGAAACAGGGCAGATTGGTCAGGACGCAGTGCCAAACACGTCATCCCCATCAATCTAAAATCTTTTTAAGGGGATCTAACGGATCGGGATCGGGATCTAGGCCTAGTGTCGGATCGGTCGATGCTGGAAACAAGGTTCATACAAAAAAGTGGAAAATGATTTCGCCTGATTTTCACAAATTCCCCTAAAAAAACGTCGATTTTCCCCAACCAGCTTCACATTGCCCCAGCACTACTGACTTCCAGAGTATGATCAACAGCAGTGATTCAAAATTCGAAACCTCGAAATGCAGGCTCTCCTGATTTTGGCTCCTAAATTCCCCTTTTCCCTGATTTTTCCAGGTTTCCCCGGTTTCCCGACCTTGTATGAGCCCTGATGAAGCCACAAGTGGCCGAAGGAAAAAGCACGGAAAGTGTTCATACCTTCCGTAGTTTTGTGTCCTCCAGTCACATGTTCTACACGACCGCCAGGTGTTTGGTGCCATGACACCACGAATGCGGCATTCGAATGAATGACACCACGGTCGTCTCCCACGGAAGGCAAGTCTGGAGTCGAGTCGCTTGTGCTGACGTGCTTCTTTGGTTTCTTCTTGATCATTACATCTTCTTCCTCACTTGGATCAAATATTGGGAAACAGGCACGAATTTTGCGAATTAATTCTTCATGATACCCTTTTGGTTCGGCCACTTTTTTCAAACCCGGATGCGATTTCCCGATGTGCTCGTTCAATTTCATGAAAACACCAAATACTTCTTCGCAAGGTTGATAAGGACAAATGAATCGACGAGGCACGTGGGCTTCGGCGACATGAAAATATTTTTCCGACCACGAATCAAAAGTTCGAGATTCCGATGACATTAAAGCCGCTTTCTCGCCGCATGTCACGCAAGTTACACTTCGGAAACTCGCGCTATTTGAAAGCTGCTTCGATTTTCGACGCCTTGAGACGACACCACCTTCGTTTTCACTTGTTGACGACGATGGAGAATTTGAAAGAGTTCGTTCTTGTACTTTAACCGGGATCTCGTTCTTATCCATCGCCTCTGTCCCGGTTTCTAAACGAAAAAAATATTACATTTTCCCTCCCGTCAAAGTAGGCTACATATCTAGTTTCGCTCCCAAAAATTGGAGTCACAAGTCACTCGCTCTTTTACTGAACTATATACTGCCTTATTAGGATTTCATAAATTTTATACAAGGCCCAGTGCCTCCCTGCCGACTCGCCATGCGGCCCCGTTTCTAGCAATTTTACAACTCTTAATTTCGTATAGTATGGTTTATGCCTGCTGTTTCCAGGTTACCCGGTCGCAGCAGACAATACTAGCTTTGGGGCAAAATTTACGCGCGAGTTTTAAACAATTCTCAAACTCGATGGCTGATCACGATTTGCAACGTCGATTCAGGACTACTATCTGATCTTTGCGTCAACTGATCTCGCTATAACTGTTGCAATCATCACTGAGTCTGACCACTGTAACCTGTATCTTCCTACCCACGACCATGTTGACTGAGCACAACATTCGAAATCAGTCCGATTGCTACTGTACTTTACGCTCGCCCACAAAGCAGCCCGCACCGAATCAGCACACAGCACTGCACAGACTGGCTCGCCTCTACCACCCCTCTGGTCAGTGCCACCCACCCCGACCCCAATCACCATGCCCCAACACATCATATACCTTTCCTCAAAGTGAATTCAAATGCGCACAAAGCAATTGCGTCCGACAATAAACGTGACTGGGCAACACGATCCATCTACTTCTTTTCACTTTTGGCCTTCTCTTCTTCCTTTCGTTTCTCTTCCCCATTTTGAGCATTTTTCACAATCCTCCTAGTATCGCCCTCCGGATGCTCCTTCTCCTTTTTATGTTCCCTCTGTTCAGCTTTCGTCCTTTGTTTTCCTGATCCTCCTTCCACGTCCCTTTCTCCACTCGCGAACTCATCGGCCAATTGGTCCGCTGTCGAGGCCGAACTCATTTTTAACACAATTTATCTAAATAAAATCACTCAAATAATTTTTCTAAACCGAGCTGTACAAAAATTGCCGACACTCTCCTGCCAGTCTGCAGTGACGTCTCGTAAACAGCACAGCCCACACAGCAGTTATCGCGAGCAACTAGGCAAAACATCGGCCGCATCCCCCCTCCTCTTATCGTACACATTGTACGCCCTCTCACCAGTCCCATTTCGGAAATACAGTCGGAAACGAGGACGGACTAAAAAGGAACGACGTGGCAGATGATCAAACGACGCACGCACAGCCCGTCCGCCACCACACCTGACTGACAAGTCCTCCCAGGCGAGCAGTCTTATAAAACATAAAGCACATGCCGACACTGACGGCTGCTATGAAAACCAAAACTCGTTCATACACACTCTTTATCCTAAATAATTGATACAAAAGCTGATCACAGATCACGTCATTCACAAATCGGGCCTACTAGGATCAATCGTCATCCTCGTCTTCTATTTCTGGCATTGGAAACCGGAGTAGTGCAGCCACGCCGGTCAGCTGTGCCAACTGCTCACCACTCACGTGCAGACTGGAGAAGATCTTCACCGTCCCTCCCTGCTCCTTGACACTTTCGACCAACTTGACGTACCGTCTTCGTTCTTGAATATCGCTCGATCGAAAAAGAGAATCTGTCACCAACAGGATCTCGATGGCTTGAGCTTCATTGGCGCGCTCAACGTGCCGAATACCGTAGTACGCGCGAGCTGGCTCGTTTTGGAGCATATCTAAAAGACAGCCGACTGATGAGACTCGCGGAGGAGGGGCCCAGGCATGTTTTGCCACCCCTACTTCAAGACGATGGATTCAGAACACCAAGTCATTTAAAATGGCAGGAAAATTTGCATAAATTATCGAATCACCAATTATCCCCTCAGCATCTGGTCTTGACCTTGTCTACTTGCTAGGGTCCCTCCCTCAGCATCTGGTCCTGACCTTGTCTACTTGCTAGGGTCCCTCCCTCAGCATCTGGTCCTGACCTTGTCTACTTGCTAGGGTCCCTCCCTCAGCATCTGGTCCTGACCTTGTCTACTTGCTAGGGTCCCTCCCTCAGCATCTGGTCCTGACCTTGTCTACTTGCTAGGGTCCCTCCCTCAGCATCTGGTCCTGACCTTGTCTACTTGCTAGGGTCCCTCCCTCAGCATCTGGTCCTGACCTTGTCTACTTGCTAGGGTCCCTCCCTCAGCATCTGGTCCTGACCTTGTCTACTTGCTAGGGTCCCTCCCTCAGCATCTGGTCCTGACCTTGTCTACTTGCTAGGGTCCTTCCCTCAAGGGAACGGGGTCAACTACGAACTTGGGTCTCATACTGACGAGTGAGGCATATCCTGCTCATATATGATGGCCATGGGGTGGGGACACCACGGCACAAAAAACTCTTCAAAGTTATAGCGGCTTATGTATGTGGCCAGGGATGTCAAGTGATCCAGAATATTTTAACTCACAACCCTATCCATCCCAGCGTTCGTTAGAGATACCAGGATTGCCCTATCTCAATTAACATGGGCCGATACTCCGAAACAGCCAAAGCCATGTTCGGCTCATGCCAGCTACGAGTAGCGCGTGGGCGAAGGCAGCATAGCATAGATGGATCGTGTCAAGTGCGCACGGATGATGAGATCCACGAATGCAGGCGGAGGGTTGAAAAAGTTCAAAGAATGACATCAACATCAGGACAGTGTGAAGTGGATCTTGATTTTTCAATAATGACCTTGTGCAGACATACAGTAGAAACCAGCTTAAGAGAAGCACTAGATTGCTGGTCTCATTTTCTGGGCAGGGTCGACGATACTCTCCGCCAGCGCTACAGAGCTCGAACATAACTGACGAAGACCCCTATACAGTACCTACAGCACTAGTCTCCACCTCATCGCCTATTCCAGCCATCTACAGCCCCTTTTAGCGCTTGCCCCACCCAGCATCAAATTCATACTCGTAGTTGGCGCCTTTTCTTTGTCCAACACAGGCTTCACACGGGGTCAGAGTCATGCGAGACCACGGGTCTAGTGTACTCTTTCGTCTAATATCGTCCAAGGATGCTTGACATCTCACAGACCCGAACCCCAGGGGACATTGAGCACTCAGGGGATGCACGGTAAAGGCACAAGGCTTAGGCCCCACTATCATAACAAAGTGACCAACTCACCATAAAAGGCATCCAAGGCCTTGACCTCCGCAGTGGCTTTGGTGTCCGCTAGCTTGTTAGCAACGGCGGGATCGGCCAAGACTTCTTTCAACGAATGCTTGAATCCAGACGACGAGTGGACCAGCACAAACTTGCCCTTATTCTCCAACAATACTTTTTGTCCATCCTTGACGGCTTGTTGGAAAATATACTCGTAGAACTCGTCTTTGACAAATCCGGGACTAGCGATCAAAACACATTTAACCACTTCGAAATTGACGTGCCGTTGCAAAGCTTGAAGAACGGTATCAAAGAACTTGACCAAGCCCTTCTCGTGTTGACTGATGTTTCCTTTCCTCTTCCGGGGTATGTTCATATCGATCTTTGCACGGACGATGGTCATGCTGGGCGTGACCAAGCACACGTGAGCGATCCCTTCTTGCATGACGATAGCGGCCACATCAGCGTGTTGTGTGGGATCGCAGGCCATCTCGATCCGCTCCAAGTGAACAGCGTCCCAGCACGGCTTGTACAACGTGAACTTGCGGTTTAGTTCCAAGTCGAGGGTGTGGTAAGCACCCAGCTAAGAGAAGAACAGCCGGTTAGATTAAGATGTGATTTCCTGGATGGTGCGCTCATCTAGCCGTTGAACTAAATCGCAAGCTCGAGATACCTTCAGTATCCTCATAAGTACGTGGCTTTGTATCTGGAGCTCCAGGACAAGATATTTAGCCCAACACCAGCCGCTGTCTGAATCGCAACCGTTTGGTAGGAGATGGACTTTTTTGAACACCCCGCCACATGGGGCCATTACAAGCTCACGTGGTAAATGGTCAACACACATCATAACCACGTGGGCCCACGTCAATTCCCGCACGGGATTTGACGTGGGCTCATGTGGCGCCGGAGGGGGGGTGTGAGTTACATGACGCACGTGAGGCCAATGATAGGATTTCCAATTTTGGGACTCTGCGGTGCTAATCCACACTACTACCACGTGACAGCCAAGCCACACAAAACCCGATCTTACCTTGACATGCTGATTCTCCTCTTGATTTCGGCCTTTTACGTGAAGACTGCCAGCTTGAGTATCGAAGTCAATACTTTCAACAGCGATGGTCAATGTCGTGTGCACGCGCTGACTGCTCACTGTACCCGTTGCTGACTCCTGTTGAACTTTCCTGCAACGAATAAGAGAGCCGTGAGCTCACAATCAGAGAAGCTATCAGCGGGTCGGGCCTAGTCGGTTAGGTACTGCCTCCTGCACTAAGTACACATGGGGGGAGGGGGGGTTGGGTTCTACTCCCGCCTGAGGATGAAGAAATACATTCGACTCTTTTGTTTCCATTCATATGGACAAAGCAGAACGTAAAACAAAAACTGAATAAGCTTAGGCTAGATCTCTGGATTTTGTCCAACATCGGCTCCCACAGAGATCACAAACCACAAATTGGACAAAGGTGGGATTGGAGGGGAGGATCGGAACTCGCAGACAGACTTCCTGGCTAGCATCTACGGTCTGCAGTGCAGTTCGGGCAACAAACCCTCAATTGGTCCGACTGTTTGCGGCATCAAGTAGCAACTGTACGTTGCCTGTGCTACGAGATAGTTCTTCCTTTTGTACGATCATGTTTTAATCGAAGTTATTATTGATTTTGTGCGCTATTATGGGGTTTTCCGGCCGTCATTTAAGAGCCGCGCGACGGCTTTCGATAATTTGCATTATGATGACCGATTGCGGAGATATGCAGATAAAACTATTCAGCCTTGTGTTATAAGATGCGTTGGGTCTGTTAATCAAAGAGTTGAACCAACTACTGTAGGGGTCAAGACTGCCTTCCTCAAAGTCCTTTCAATTTGGCAGCCAAACACCTTTCTAGTCCGACTTACCTTACTGTCGAAGATCTGAGTTGATCTCCTTCTTGAATCAAATTATACGCGTGCCACATGTCCTCCGCTTCCTCGGGTATCAACGTTATGTGCCTGCAATGTAATAGAATCAACCTCACTCCACAATTTCATCAACACGTCCCGCTTACCCCGCTCCATCCTTTTCAATATCTCGTCCAACCAACTTCATTTTAGAAATCTAGTCCAAAAATTTTGTCAATATTCTTTACGTTCGTATAAAAAGATAAAATTGAGGACTATTCTACAGAACTTTCTGAACATATCAACTGAAACAACTCGAACATCATGAATTTGGTGTCCCACCAAGGAACAGCATTATCGCAGCTATTTCTCACTTGTTGAACCAGTTTACGTAACAGCTTAAGCAGGTAAGAAATACTTAAATGGGTGTGAGCAAAGATTTCTGTGGGTTGTGTAACTGGCAATGGGGTCAGGACAGTGTAAAGCTTGATCAGGCGCACTAGTAATTGATACAATCACCAGTTCACGTTTATGTCATAGATAATCCTCGGGGCGTGTCCTGTTCACTACGGCTATCTAAGATCCGATATCACGTACAGTTCCGGCAGTGGGGTTTCAAGTGGACACACTGCCTTCAATGCCCGCTCGTTCTCCATGCGCTGCCTTGACATATCCAACCGTGGCCTCCTCATCCTCGGGGTACTGCCCTCTTCTTTCACTGTTCATTTTATAGCAGCTGCCGCAATATTCTTGGAAATATTTGCCCACTTCGGGATGCGTCACAGGAACGGGATCTGGCTCGAAGACTAGGTTTTCTAAAACAAGCAGTTTCCTTATTCAAGCAAGACAGTCCAAACTCTGAGCTCACCCTCTGCAGCATATCTGTTCGTGCCATCGTGCACCAACACGTGATAGAACGGCTGATGATCAGACCGAGGCAAATTCTGTACGCCCATCTGGATCTTCCAGCTATCCGAGGCAGCACAGACTGGGTCCCATCCACTCACAACGCACGTATAATGGTACCTAGAACACAGTGCGGCATATACAGTCCCCATCATCGCACCAGTCTTACTGCTTGTGCCGCAGGATCATTCCCACCGCGTACTTGACATGAGGATACTCGGAACGTGACTTGGGAAGGAGGGCCTGAAAATCACAGCAGGATGTACGATGGCGGTGCACCCGCCCACTCTCGATCAGTCCGCTTACACCCTCCTGATTATAAATGGCCACTGTCAACAATCTCGCCCGTGCCATCTCGATAAAGTGCTGCCTCTGAATACGATAGATTTCGTCAGCTGGTTCAGGAATCGTTTCCATCAGCTCCACAATCTACGACACAAATGGAAAAGCCATATCAGAAACAACACGGATCCGATCCCCATAACGTCCGGTCCTCCTGCTTTGGGTCGCAGTATATCTTCAAACTTCCCTTATCAACACACGAATGGACACAAAGGGTCCAGGACGCAATTAAAAATCGATTCCCCACTAAACAATTTAAATGTGAAAAATGGCGGGAAAATATAAGTATAAATTCGCAAATATCAGCCTGCATCAGCGTACCTTTTCAATATTCACGTCTAACCGAAAATACTTTCGACACAGAGCCAAGCGCATTTCGAAATCCATCGGTTTCAGCATGACTCCCAATTCCCACGCACTCCTTTTCAAAATCGAATCGGCTGGACGAAAGCTTTGCTCAACATGAGCTATATTATTGATCATTCGCACAAGGACCTAAAATATACTCCAATCAATATGCGCGACACCGAGGAATGGCCCCCAGACATGGTCCCGAATTGCATGGGCCAGAAACCCTGACAGGCCGCAGTTTAGTAAATCTCTTCTCAGACTGGCCCTGGTCCTCTCACTCGATACTGTCTAGGGGCGGATGCCAAACGAGAGAGAACGGTCCCCGACCAGTGGAGATAACCATTCCTGTTCGTTCGCTGCCATCAGGTGCTCCCTGTGGACACGGCGAAGGGAGTGTGTCCCCTGCGGCCTCGCCTATCACCCCTGCTGGCCAGCTACACGTCGACGGGTAGTCCCGTGGGAGAACTGGGGCGGCAACCCATAAATGCATGATTCTAGGATAGGACATACCGAGACGGAATCCGGGATGGAGAAATGCATCCTGTCGTGCCTCAAACTTGGTGAAGCATGAGTCGCCCAAACTTGATCTTCCCGCATCAAACGACAAGAATTGAAGCAGTCGATATAAGTGTACCGTTGCGTTTCGGACAGCCTGGAACAGAAAAGCCCCTCCAATATCAGTCAGGGGCACGGCGACCCTACCCTGACTGAATTTCCAAAACTGGAAGATGCAGCTTATGCCTGTCCACAAAAATCCAGCCCAGTTGCAAAACTTTGTTTCACTGGTCAGGTTACTTTTTAAAATCTCTGAATAGGTCCTTGTGAAAACTGAAGATTTTTACATTGCATATTACAATATATTCGGATTTCCCGCCAAAAACTCAAATTTAAAAATCTTTTAATAATTTCCCCACCCGCCTTGACCTCGACCACCATAAAAATGGCAGGTGCCAAATTTCATGACGATGACCCCTTTTGGAAGCAGTCCCTCCCCCACACCGGACCACCTGAAACATGCCCCTTCGCCGATGTTCTGCATCGCTTTTAAAACAAGAAAATCAAAGACATCATGTTCATGTTTTACCACGACGCCAAACGCTTATGCGCACTCGAGGGTGAAGGGACACATTTTACACTAAATGATTTACGGGCCCGCGAGTCGAGCACTCGCCCGTAACTGCGCACCTGGCGTGAGAGGCAGACGCCTAACCCACACGAGGCTGGTGGGTTAGGCGGGAACATACTCTGGATGATCCAAGAATTTCAGCAGAAAATGCGACGGGAAGCTAACTGGAGCGCAGTAGACACCGAGACGTCGAGCCACGGCATGGTACAATATGCACAGGGTTATTGGGATGCCCAGTTTCGATCCGATAACCTGAAGGAAAATGCCAGTGTTACAATCAGCAGCACTTCATAGTGCATTGCATCCCTACTACTTGGGGGAGTGACCAGTGGAGCTTTTTCACCGCGCCAAAAGCCCAGGGCAGCCAGCCATGTCCCGGCCTGGTCCATGGCTGAAACATCACCTTGACGGGTGACGCTCCCAGCTGCCAACTCACGATCAGTGGAAAGGGACGATGCAACGTCACTTATTATCACTGCATTAGATTAGCCTGTGCCCGCGTAATAGAAGAGTGTGTGCTGTACGTGCTTGCCTTCACTGGCCGCTCGCTAGACACCGGCAGGCTAGATATCAAACACCTCACCTCTGGCTCCTGCCACTAAGGTCTTCCCTGAAGTGTTTTAGAGGCCATCGTATTCGCTTGCTAAGAAATAACCAAAGCCCATATTTGCGAAAGTGTGGCACATGGTAGTGTCGGGTCCCGATGGCTAGTGTAGCAGGTGTTTGGCCTGTGGAGAAGGTCGTGCGCTCGTATCTGGCTGCCTTATACACGGAGCAGTATGTGGTTGCCTTGACTGGCCGCCACATACTTTATATCAGTAGCCTTCGTTGGCCGCTCGATACGCTCTTCTACGTGAGGCAGATACCCGTCGGGTTGATGTCTCAAGCACCTACGACTAGGCGACCTGCCTCAGTCCATAGATTAGACTGGAAACCCAGAGACGGGGTTCGACTCTTACTCAGAGCTCATGTTTTTCATTGTCCACTGTCTCTCAGTCCACCCACTCCAATGCACGGCCATTCAGCCCCACGCATCACTCACTTCATTCAAAAAAGAATTCTTTGTGTTGTAGTAATCTTCTCCATTTCCTCTGAACCCGTTTAAAACAACAAAAACGAAATTCAGTCCGTCAATGATTTCACGCGTTTCGGCCGGTGACCAAATGGTTTCTTGAAGGTCTGGAAATAAAAAAAGCAGCTAAACGTGTAAAATTGTTGCTAAATCCGAGCTCTCACTCGCATGATCAATACACTGACGATGGAACAGTGGATGCCGCTTATTAATCTCCGATAATTTCCGTTTCGTCTCAGCGACCATCCGATCCAAAAGGTCCGTCAAGACACAATCGTCCACGTAGACTGATGGCTGAAACCATTGGGCGAAGAGCCAAGCACCTGGAAAACAGGGAGTCGTGGTGAATCCATAGAAGACAGGCACATGGCACTGTGACACGCGCACCCGAGGCACTCAGCCTAAAACTCACCGCCAGTGCTGCCATCTCCAACATCTGATAGTCTAAGACTGGTAAAACATCAACCCGAGTGGTTGACGTCCCGCTTGTGTCATTCGATGGGCACACTGCTGGCTCCGAGCACATGTTACAGCACTTACCACATTCCAACTGCTGTCCGCCTGCCAGCCACTGATTCCATTGCGGTACCAAGGATTCTTGCGTTAGGAAACGAACGGCGCTCGAGGCGTAGTATTTGTGAGTCAGACGTACATTCCTGAAAGAAAATAACTACATATACTAGATCGAGAAACTTTCCCATCATTTTTCTAAATTTTAAATTTTGGTGCAAAATATGTAATTCTCGCTGTATTGGGCATAAAAATACATCTGTCGATTGACCAGACCCTCTTAAGATGCTGTTAAAAGCGATCAAAAGCTTGCAGGCTACAGTATAAAACACGACAAAGATCGAGATTTTTGTCCCCGTTTTTTTCTATGCTGTAACCAAAATATATTGGATTAAACCGTCCATATGAGATTTGGACTTTCTGTAGAGACTTTTGTCAATATTCTTGGGCAAGGGTTGGAAAAGACATAAAAAATCGATAATATTATCGATTACTTTACACTCTCCAGTCGTGTGGCCATGGTGCAAAGTAAAACCCCACAAAAAATGCACTTACGGCGGTGTTTCATTGAGGATATACCTCAATTCGTCGATCAAGAATACGGCCCCGTATGCATGCCGACCAGCCGTTTCCACCATGCTCGCAAATGCCGAGTCGGACAAGTGCAGCGCATCTTCTCCAATGTACCTCGCTGTCAAAGCATCCAATAAATTCTTTGTCGTCCGAACCATCGTGTGACGTTCTCGATAAATTTCGAACCAATCTTCAACACAAATATTCCCAAATTTTTTCTTTAAGGAAGGCCATCTGAAAAGGAAATATAAAAAAGAAAAGAAAAGCCATTTCAAAAATTGCACTCACTTTTGTGCCACTTTGACGCGCCAAATTGTTGAATTATGAAGTAAATAATCACGGAAGCATTTGCAAGTTGAACATAATGATAAGACATCGATGGCCGAAACGCAAGGATATTCCAAAATTCGCTCCCAAAGGCCTATCCAAATGGTTTGGCTCGGATCCATGATTTCAGAAGCTGAAAAGCTAGCAATTTAAGGAAAACTAAATTTTCAGAACACAAAACCCGACAATGAAAGGCAACGAGCCAAAACCCGCCGACCGACCAGACCACCCGTGGATTGGAACATAGCCAACACCAACCGATGATTATCAAAAACATATGCCCCGGGGCAGGCTCGAACTGCCAACCTTCGCATGTCTACTGCAGGTCTGTACTGCTTATAAGTACGACGCGCTAACCGATTGCGCCACCGGGGCTCGGCACGCACGCCGCAACAACACCTTTTAAAATCGGATTTCTAATTAGCTTTTCAACTCAATGTTTTTGGAAGCTGGGTCAAGAAGGATAATGTACCTATAAATGCAAAGAACGTGGGGACATCTGCCTGAAGGATCAAAGGCGATGTAAACTAGGCCCATCTCATTCTTGATCCATCCAGGCATCCTAATAAGCTGACCGATCAAATTTCGTGCTCGGGCACTCGGAAATTACCAAATTCTGCAGCAGCTTCCCGAATAATTCGACCGAACTTTGCAGAATGGATCGGTAAGCAAGCGGAACTCCGGCGCACTTTACACTCTCACCGTGGCATGTCTGCTAGAGGCGGCAACGGCCCAGCCGGGTCACCTGGGCGGGCTTGCGAGCGACATGGTGGTCGGGCGGTGGACTTTGCCCGAATTCGAATTAATTTTTAATAGTTTCTCTTTCTCAGTAAAGAATGAAAACGTGCAAATTGAATTTGCATAAACGCGATGGGAAATTGGCCGACGTGGACATTGCATTCAACCCCAAAGAATTTCCTGATTTGGCGGTTGGAGATGTGGTCGAAATCTATTCTCCGGATGGTGACACATCTTTGGGTCGTCTGTACGTGCAAGTAACTCGGCTCACGTCGGAATTTGTTGGTCAGAAAGGTGCTGGAGTCACTGTTAGTATCGATCACCTGATTGCGACCGCTTTCCAGTGGAAGAATTACAGCGAAGTTGTCGTGACCAAAGTTCCAGCAAAGTCGGTGGCCCTAGATTTAATCGAATTGACTTTCAAAGAGCAATACGTTTCTCGTGGCGATTTCTGGCGATTACGAAAGCATTTATTGAATAGTTGCGTCTATTTAAACAAAAAAGTCGAATATAGCGGGGTCAGATTAGTAGTTCGAGAAGTGTGGAGCAAGGGCGATCGATCAGTTTCCGGATACGTGGATGAAGAAACGAGAGTTGTCTTTCGTTCAAGTAGTGCCATGATTTATATTTTTATTCAAATGAGTTGCGAAATGTGGGAATTTGATCCGTACGGTGATTTATACTTTGAAAAATGCGTGGATGGTTTTCTACCCGAACTTTTCAAACAGTGGATGGACAGGCATTGCGCTCATTACGTAACGATTGTGGCCTTTTCGAGATGGTTTTATCCACGTGTTCGTGATTTGCATGAATTTCCTGAAACGGAACGATCCAAAGTGCAAATGGATTTTTGTGGTCATTATTATCAGGATTTCTATCGATTAGTTGTCCAGAATGAGCATTACGAAGAATGGCAACCTGTGCTCACCAAATTGCGTCTTCTATTCAACGATTATAAACAATCGATCGAAAGGTATCACGATAACCTGAAAATGCCATATTGTGAGAATTCGACGGCCGCAAATGGAAACTTTTTGGAAACGCTGGTATGAATCGATTCTTTTTTTTAAGATTGGGGCGATTCAGACACATTGTCCGAGCAAAACCGCAAATCCGTAAATTAACATCCTTGAAATCATAGACAATACGCAGTCTATTTTCTGCTCCCATCAGTTTTCAGTTTTTATCTTTTCGTATTTTTTCAGAGCATCTCCTTGAACGTTTTTGCGAAACACAATATCGATCGTAACTTTGAACGCACTGGCCAGTGCACCACATTGATCACACCCGGCAGTGGCGTGTTCAATGTCGATCGCAGTTTGGCCAATTTGACGAAGCAACGATCGATTGATGTTGGTATCGCTATCGATTTGGTTTGCCTGGGGGAGCAACCGTTGCATGCTGGTGAGGAGCCTTATTTCTGCTGTGTTGCCTTTCCTCGGTCGGGTTGGGTCACTTCATTTCTGGGTTCTCGATTCCATCTTGGCTGGGAGTGGTTTAATGGCAATCGAGAGATGTCCCACGTTCGAACCAGTCACCTGATTTCTTCTTACAAGGGGACCACCTGAACTGGCAAGTGTTCATAGATACCATAGAACGCATTTTGGATAATCACGCCGGTTTATGGCCTGGTGGTCAGCGATCAAAGTAACCAAACCCATAGTGTACACACAATGGCAACATAAACGATGCCTATCTTACCGTGGGGTCGAACGTCCGCTGGGTATTTGGCCCTTGTGTTAATGGGTAGCAACCTGACTTTGGCCCGCCAAGGTCTTCCAAAATACGTTCTATGCGTAACCCCTACCGGGCAGGCCATGGCGGGTGGTAGAGAGTAATCGATACTCTCCCCTGGTTGGGACGTCAACCCCTCGGGTTGATGTTTGTAGGTCAGGCATAGTCGCGAGACTTGCCTACCTCCAGTCGGAGTTTTTGTCCCGCCGACTTTGGTCGGCCGCACTCTCTCCCACGCCTGTCTGCACGGGTTGCATATGGGATCAAGGAGCATTTTGCTACCATTCGCAGCGCCAAGTCTGAGTTGCCAAGTTGCGACGTTCCATTGTGAGAAGAAATCAGATGCGTGGTTCGAACCTGGGGCATGTCGAATATCATTGAACCACTCGCCGCCAGATCTGATCGAGACCCCACGTCCCGCTGCGTTTAACTGTGCCCACTATGTATGTCAGGGAATCATGCACGTGCAGCCACTGCGAGCAGTCGTAATGCTTGAAGATACAATTGGAGCATTCCCCACTAATGGGGAACTTGGACAGCCTCTTCAACCCTCACCCTGATTATGGGGCTTGGGCGAGTACGAAGTATTTCTAGCTCTTCTGTTTAGTGCCCCTGTTTATCTTCCATTCGCCGAACACTCGGCACGGAGAACCGCCAGAAATCGAAGATTACTTCATCACACATTGGATGAACTACAGTTACTACAATCCTCTGCGTTATCCCATTCCATTCGTCAATCATCGATATCGTGTCAAGGTGCCGGAATCACTGATCAAGAAAGAGGTACGTCTGATTGTTATCCATGCGTGAATGCGGGTGATTTAATTTTTAGAACAATCCACTTCTCCTTCCACCTAATTTCGGGGCTGACCCGCACTCGGCAACGTATCCCGATTTTGATGCCTACGACGCGGCCATCGAAGCCCCTGTTACGCGAACTCAACGCCGTCAGCACAAGATATCAGTTCCGGTCATGTCTGTCAGTCGGCCGACCCCCGTTGGTACATTCAGTACTCGCACGACAAGCGGGCCAATCGTGGAAGAAGACACCACCGAACCAGCTCGTCGTCAGCGAACTGCCGATTCCACCAGCCAACCTATCGGCATACCAGTCTCGAGAAATTACGAAAGCTTGCTCGGCAAAGGGGGCCCTGATCCGAACCGATTGGGCGTGTCGTTAAACGCGGCCAAAGGATTCTACTCGCCACCGGCCAATGGAGTCGCTAACAAGGTGTCGAATTATTCAGGACCTTCGTTTCGAATCGGTAGTGCCGACGATCGCGGAGAAAATGTAGCCCCGTTATCGGTGGATGGTGGCAGGCAAATTCAAGTACATACCGACTCCTCACCACATCGATTCGAAAGGCGTCCATTGATCAATCCATTCAAACCGAGCGAATTTTCTGTCAGAATCACATCGAATAGGCGTCGTTGGATTCACGTATTTCCCGTAGATTCGCGTGGTTTCTCGAAACAAGCTCATCACTACGTGGAAGGCAAGTCGACACTGTGCGTGGCTGATGTGGAAGAAACGGATCCAACTCAAATGCCCGAGGCTAGTTTCTCAGCCAACGATGGCGCGGATGCATCGACGCCCGTCTCGATCACAGCTGGCGACTGTGCCATTAGCGTGGAGTCGGCTGGTCCCGCACGACAACGCTCAATCGGAAGTGCCAAGACGACGACAACTGTGGTATTCCCGTTGAGCGATTTGGGCCCGAGTGGTACGGCTTCGAAGGGCAAGACACTGGTCTGGGCCTGGGGCCCTACTGGCGAAGAACAGTGGAATCCGGACATCGAGATCGGCGTGGACTGGAAGTCGTTCGTCCTGCCAGCCTGCTTGCCAATCACCACTGATTTCTTCCCCGACGCCAGGTCACTGAAAAATGATTATTTCTTCAATGAACATTCCATCGATTTGGGTGACACCGTGGAGAAGATGTGGCACGCGTCGGCTAATCTCGGAGGCGGGGACTTTCGAGCGGCTGTCTTCAACGAATTGGTTTGTCAGAGGCTGCAGCAAGGTGAGCATTGGATAATGTCTGGGTGCGGGAAGTGGTCATAGAAGCGGCCTCCGATCTCATAAATGTTGAACATGGGAGACGGGGCGCAGTGGCTTGGCCTCTGCCTGACTTGCTTGGTAGCGAACAGCTAAGGTCTTGTTGGTAAAATCCCAAGCCCTCGCTGGCCGTGGGGGACTCACCCAGGACCCGAGGTGCTCTGAGTGCAGCCGTTGGGCTGAGTAGTCTCAGCTGTCGATCAAGGAAGATCGAAAGCCCACCAGCTATTTTCCAGTAAGCCGCGGGTTGAGCCAGGCAAGGATGCCCTGATGTGGAGACACCAGGTATATCCCTGTGTGGCCTTGCTTAGATTTGACTGCCGACTTCAGGCAAAAATGAACTCCGGCCAAGGAGGGCCAGCGAGGGCTTGATTTTTTCTTGGCTTGTCATTGAACCGAAAAGACCTCGGCTGGTCGCTGCCTGGCAACACCAAAAAGGTTTTAAAATCATCCCAAGGAAGCCTCATTGCCAGCTTGCGTCATAGTGTCCTGTGCATTGCAGGCTACCAGATCATCTTACTGCCAAGTCGTATGTTGCACGCTGCTATCGCGAGTAGCATCGGCGGAGTGATCAAGGCCGACAAGGAGTGTTACATGAGTATCAACAGGATTTACCATCGGTTGACTCTGCAAGGCAGTATTATCTGCGTTACCAAATTTCTACCCAGGCACGCTTACCCGCTCAAACCGTTCGTGTACCAGTATCAGTTTCAAGTAAGCTACTCTTTGTTCGGGTTTGGGTAGGGTAGCTTGAGCAGCGTGTGGGCTTAGTGGTAACCCCTTACCCGGCTTGGTCAAGGGCATGTTTTACCCACTGCCCTCGGGGGCTGATGGGACCCCCTGTCGTCCTGACCTCGCACAGACATGGCCAAGGCTTTTGCAGGTACCCGATGCAGCCAATTACGAGCACAGCAGGACACGATTCGCGCACGAGCCGTTGGAGAAGTTTAACTGGAGTTTCATGGACATCATGATCGTTCACCAAGGCGAGGGTGAGGACTATGAACATCAGAAGTTGCACGCGGAAATGAATTTTTGGCTGTCCCGTTATCTTCTCTTACCGGCTGGACATAGCAGTATTACGGCCAATATATGCAGTCAGGAATGGCCGCATTGCGATGTGTACGAGACGGGCGACTACGCTAATGGGGCAATGGACGTTCAGCAATGCAGACTGGTGGAAGGATTCGTGAAGTTCATGGAGACGGTGAATCGACTGAGACGACACCAGGCCAGTCTTCGATTCTTGTCCGGCGATAAAGAAGGTGGTGGTGGGACGGCCAGACAAAACTCCTCCTCGGCTGCTCATTTACATCTGAGTGCATCAGTGCCGGCGGCAGTGATCGCAGCTGCTTGCGGAGGAGGGACGTTGTCGTCGACCGATCTGGAGAAGAGTGGTTCGGCGAGCGGACTGTACTTTTTCCCGTCGACTAATAAATTCCCAGAGCGAACATTCGTCAGTGCCGAGTTCGTGCATTGGTTATTGGCCAATGTGAGCGATGTGAAAACGTTCGATCAAGCCATGGATTTCGTTCAGCAGCAAATCGATAGTGGTCGAGTGTGTCACGTGAGCGGGGATAGGAGGAGACCGTTCGTGTATGGATTCTATTTGTATTATTTCGTTGGCCCGAACACCAACCAGTCAGCCACCGGCCTCGCATCGATGTTGTCCCCGGTCGTCACCACGCCAACAACGCCCGCCAAGGAGAGTGGATATTTATTAGAAGCGGCCTCCATTTGGAATTTGTGCAGTGAGCACGAACCGATGACTTGCCCCTTCGAATTACGTACTTGCAAGACCGATTTCGATCCGGGGCGACGAACGGAAAGGAACGAGTGGGGTCGAATACGATATTGCCCGACCTTCTGTCCAAGCAGGGCGTTCGAAATCGATATTCAATGGTTGGTAGCCACGGCGAGTGCGGTGGGGGAGATGGTTTATACTTGGCACAGGAAAGCACCCAGTTGCGGCTTCCATTTGGTGCCTGCTCCAATCGATCCATTCGCATTGCCTCATAATCAGAATTCCGATCCTCTGAGATGCCCCATTTTTGTGCCTTTGAGAACTGGGGGAGTGGAAGAACTGGAATCAATGAACAACCATCAATGCAAATCTTTTCAAATTTTTATACTCGGACGATTTGGTTTCATCACGATGGGATGCCCAGTGCACGATGGCGGGGTGCCCCAATTCGTGCACGTATCCGGCGGCATGTTCGTCATGCTGCCCCAACAACGGGCCAGCAATGAGCGAGGCTTCTTGTGGGGATGGAATTCCATGCTCAGCCATAAATATCGTTCTCAAACAGTCACTGGCGACGAGGCCTATCAAGATAAAATGCTGGCCGATTTTATCGCTTTTTGTAAAAATAAACACGATCGATTAATTCAAGCTTTCCATATGTGGAAAGGTGATCATATGCAGGAATCGAACACGGTATGATTTTTGTCTCAATTATGGCTCAATATTTTTACTTTTTTAATGATTTTCATCTGATGGGAATGCAGTTTTTGAGTTTCGATTATCTATGTAATTTTCTCAGGCCTTGGTGCTCATTTTAATTTTACGTAGTCATCAGCAAGGAAATATGGTCATACAAAAGATAGGTCTACAGCACAACATGCTTACGAGTGGGAAACGTAGGCCACGCTAGACTACGGGTATATGCTAGGCCATGCATAGAAAAGCGCCACGAATATTTCCAAAAAGAAGAATCGCGTCTGAACTCGGCCATAGCCCATATTCAAAACACGTCAATTCGTACAACGCCCGTAACGTTCGACTATCCTAACGTCGGCATGCATGACATGAGAAACGGTCAGACGAGCCACTACGCTATGTAAAAGCCTACAAAATACGCTCCACTTGCACTAAAAATATTCACTATCTGACAGATATCAGTTCACTTATTGCTGCAAAAACCAGACAGGGTAAGGTGAAAGAAAGGCCCATTAGGGAGCCAAATACCAAGGCAACCAAAAAATTCTAAGTCGATGTACAAAAAATAAAAATGTACGAAACACAAAAGATTCCCACAAAGCATAGCCAATGTCGCCACACGAATTACATGTCATAAAAAGGTTCTCTTCCACAAATAGCTTCTATAAACCACGTCACCCAGGCACCCATACTCATTGATGTAACAACGACTGTGTCATCACAGAGAATTCATAAATCGTAGACCACATACGATCATACAATACCCCTCAAGGTATCAGCTTACTCCCAACCTCTGTGTACCATGCCAAATGCCATCGAACGGAATACAGTACACCTACTCTAAAACGCCTCTCCTTGCTTACATTCTCCATAATGCCACTACAAAAGGAGTCTATACCGAATAAATGCCATGCAAACGCCTTTCTTAGAAATGTACAAATTTAGAGGAAGCCTAAGTAGGATAAAAAAGTTCCACAAACCTCGCCCCATCCAACGTACAACACGACCATACGAAAGCTGCGCCATTAATTGATAAACTGTTTCTCGAAAGACCACTGCAGCCATTACTTGTGTACCATTCTATCGACGACGTCTCAATGGAAGCCATTGTAGCTAGCGAGCAACTGCGGCGCCTAAAATGGCAAAAACATCCATTCATATCTGGTCAGCGATCACTGTCCTCTTCCAGGAGACCAGTCCAGCTAAAACAGTTTACTCGAACAGACAGGCAGGCTACGACCTGGACGCCTCTGCTCACGATCAGTCTTTTGGACTGATACATATAAACAGAGTTTTATTGAACTGCGCAGATGGAAAATCCGACAGCTTCCTGCTTCGCATTCTCGAGCAACGACACTGAACTCTTAGCTCCGTCAGATAAATAGGCCATCCTGACATGCATCCTTGCTCAACCAACCATCATCACACCAGCAGGTATCATACCTGAACTCGAGACCCTTACGTACCTTAACGTGCATCTGCGGACTAGCCGCCTGCATATACGAACTCAAATCAGCTTGCGCACCAGCGGCCGTTTGAAAAAAATCGAAAGCGGCAGCTGACTGAGGCGACGTGGCTGCAGGACCACCCGGGAAAATCCGAGGCGCGCCGGGCGACGTCGGCGACACATTATAGCCTTGATAGCCGCTCATCACTAAAACAGAGACCGTCAACCAACATGACTTCCTTGCCACAAAAGGGCCTTACTTGATCGAACCAAATCGGGTCTCGCACCAGCAACGCTCAAAGCGGCCGCTTGAGGCAAAGCCAAATCGGCGTACAACTTCTCACCGGGCGACAACAAGTAACCGTAGAGATTCGCTAAAACATCAAGCCCGTCCACTCAACCCGCTTCACGCCATCCACGCACCAACTTACCAGGACAGTACAAACCAGGCGCGGTCGCACCGTAACCGACCCGCGGCAAGCACGCGGCGTAACTAGCTGAAACGAATAGTCCCATCTCATCCCATGCTCTCCCTCAAAATATCACCACTTACCCAGCAATTGTTCCGGAGAATAGAAACCTCGCGTCATCGATCGACTCTTCGCCAATTGAATCGGCAACATTACTTCCTTCGGTTGCGCTTTCTTGCACTCAACCTAGAATAACCTCCTTTTTCCAAAAACCCCTCATCCATCAACACAACTCACTCGTACCATTTTCCCATTTATTTCATGAAAATGTATTTCCACCACCTTCTCTACGATATCCTCCGATTCAAAAGTAATAAATCCAAAACCTGCGCACAAAAGAACGCATTCCTTTGCGAACGACCAACGGCTGCAGAAAGCCGTACGGCAAAAACACTACAAAATAGACTATAAACCTACCTCTATGTCTATTGGTTGTTTTATCGAACATAAGCATAGCGTCTTCTATCTAAAAGCAGCAAAACCATCTATACCAACTCAGCACATCTCTACAGTTTAAAAGGCATGTACACTAGCTACGTCGTCTCCCAAGCTATCCACTCTATCCGACAAGGTTTTAACATATTCCAATTGGTGATCTATCACACCCTCCTCCACGACAATCATGCATGCTCCCTTCACTAAATCCACCCTCCTCCCCGGATCGAATCACCAAATCAGAAAATCCTTCAACCTCTCGCAGATACTATCAGTAATCCCAACTGTGCATTCGACCCGCACTCAGAAACACTGCCTACCTTCCCGTATTGTTCGAAATAGTTCTTCATATCATCCACGGTCGTCGAGGCGGACAAGCCACCAACAAAGATCTTCTTCGTCTTCGTAATCATCTAAAATCACTCAAAACTCATTCACCTTCTAAAACAGCCCCTTTTAAATTCCTCATTTCTTAATCATACATTTTGAGCAGAACACAACATTTCTAAATACTGCGCAGACATATTTTTTAACTCGTTCACAAAAACCCCGACAACTCGACCAAACGATTCGAATTGGCTACGCATTAACGAACTGAAGCCATCGGCATCCAACCAACAGAATATATTGGTGATGAAATGAAAATCATATTACCGCCTCATGCTCATATTAGCCTAGCGCCAATAAAAGCCCTCGACAGCTCGTCGTCTCGAGTATCCCTACTTTGCTACGAAACGTTTACGTTAATTTCTAAAGCTCCCAGCCAAATTCCACTTCCACATCCAGCCGACAACATTGTTCGTCCTTACTCCCTTTAATCTAAAACTTACGACAATTTTTCAAGAAATCGATCCAATGATAGGCAATTTACGTCAAGAAGAGTGCTAAGTAATTCGCTTTTAGCACCCCTACTTGAGCCCAACGCTCGATTTACGTCCGCTAAGAGCGTAACATTAATAGCTCATTGCTAAATGCTCCTTTCATGGCCAGCTTAACAAGACTCCTTCCCTCACGCGATAATCGCCTCCAAATGCCCAGCATGCTAGAACGTGATTACGCTCCCTGCATGTCTAAGAAATACCACGAGCTCTTTGTCCTGCCACACCCTTCTTCCCCAATTTGTGCAAATACCTACTCCCCTCCCCCATTCTTTACAATCCTAACGAACGCTGCGGTGGGCAAAACGAAAAATGTAAACGGCGCAAAAAAGCTGGGAAAACGGCGACGAAATAGCGTGGCTTGGAAATGGGTTTCTTATGCCACAACTCCATTGGCACGCCATTAATCAACCCTATCGAACAGCTGACTCCGACTTGTCAGCCAAGTCAGGTAGTCGACAGAAAACGACGACTGCGAGGAAGGAGCCTGCCCAGCTCGAATAACTTTTTCAAATCGACCAACAAGAAGCACAACTGCAGCGGCAAAAATTAAGCATCCAACGGTGATCGTAATGACGTCAGCAAAACGCATACTCCATATTCCATCTCCGAACACAGCTGGTCTTGAAATGCGAACCCTGCTCCTTATTTTTGTTCAAATTACAAGCCATCACGTCTCAGAATGCAGCTTCCGCAATTCGTACGCGATACTCTCCACTCATTGCCACATCATATATGTCAGTCGAGGAAACGAAAGCTGCAGCACAACAGCGCTCGGTCCCAACATCTGGTCTATGCCCACGAGCCAACTCCCACCCCTCACAGCATTGATTCAGAAAAACCAGTAGATTCTCGTAAGCAGGTGCCCTGAGTTTTTAGTGAAATTAGGTTCAGCTGCTTCGTCAGTCATACTCAAAAAAAGCAGCAAAATTTGCATAATTTTGAATATATGCAAATTCGTCCCCACAGCAGAAAACAGCCAAACTTTACCTTAGGATTCGCCCTTTTCGGGAAGGCCACTTTCGGATCAATCTTAAAAAAGATCAAAACCAGTCAAGTACAAAAACCATCTCGAATACAAGTCGAACGTGCCCTCACCTTCTTTCCGTCCAATTCGTGCACCTGTTGCTCCAATACTTTTTCAACACTTGCGACGTCCGAGAACGTGATGAATCCAAATCCCCTAAAACATATCGCAACACAAATTTTAAATGTTACAGATAAACCCGACAGGAAATATTATTGCCACAGGCCCAGGATAGTTTAGTGCAACAGTCACAAAAATTCATGTCGGATTTTACGCGCAGCTATCATGCTTGACCAAATTCCAGAACTAGTCTTGCCATTTTGAAAAAGTAGCGCGCATAGAGCCATGCGACTATGTTTTATCAGACACGTCTCGAACTAACTGGAGCATTACCACTCACATCCCATCCAGTTGCACTCAGTATTCTCTATAACGAGGGTACCATTTTGAAACATAAATGATAATTCTCGCTCACATACCGGATTGCCCTTTTCATTCGTGTTCAGCACTTTTCAAGGGCATTTCAAGTCACAAAAATTTGCAACTCTTTCCACCTTTTAACAAAGCCTTGACAAAAGCAAATGTCCATTTTCGGCACTTTGATGTTGGTTTTTTTGCCAATCAAAATGCATTTCCTACTTGCGTGTGGAATATTCATTTTGAGTATCAGTGTAAAATGTGTATACTGGTGCAGGCGTCATGTAGTGAAGTTACGAGAGTAACGAGTAGACCAGCCCAATAACCATAAGCCCCAAAACGCCACCTGTTCTCTCTCAAACAATTCTTCAATTCAACTAAACCGGAACGCGTAGGCGCTTTTTCTTTTTTTACTATTTGTCGAAAGACATTCTATGCTTTTGCCGAATCTCGTTCACCAAACAACTGCGCAAGCTTTAGTGCAATAATGGACAGGAGAAGAGAAAATCCGGTCCTTTCTTTGCCCTCTCGGCCCGTGGGTATTACGGTACACATAAAGGCGTGACCAAGCGTGAGAGAAGACGCTGGCGCGAGAAATAGCTGCAGTAAAATAAGGCAAACCGGTTTCTACTGATACCCATTCTATGTCAGACGACGCTGTGAAGCGAGGTGCCTGTCGAGCTCAGTCAAAACGCCGAGAAACCAAGAAGCCTTCATCTTTCGCAATGAGGGGAGCAGTTTTTGCTCACTCGAGAATAAAACTAGTTCAGATTTGCTAGAAAGGCCCTCACGCGCTGTGCGGCGACGAAAAGCGAGTGGAATTGTGTGCAGCCTAGTCAAATATACCCCACGTTTCACCAAATAAAAGCATACATTCCCGCATTGCCTACAACATATTCCATTTTACAATGTCCCACATGGTCCACTATGCCAGCTTGTGTCTTCGGTCTCCTGATAAGGCTCAAAGGGAGACATCATTAAGTGTTGCGGACGATAACGGAGGTCACAGCCTTATCACCTGCACATAAAACTTGAACAAACAAAAACTTAGTTTCTTACCGTGCCCGTTTCGTCGCTGGATCCCGCATGACCATGCATTCCGTCACTTCACCAAATTGACTAAAATAGTCCCTGAGACCATCTGAAATAAGAACTTCAAGGAGATGACGCACTAGCCGAAAGCAAACCAGCATTTTCTTACCTGCCGTCGTTTGGGAGCTCAGTCCACCAATAAACATTTTCCTGAAAACAAATTTCAGATTCGAATAAACCAAAGATTGATGTAAACCTACTGGGTATTACGCCAGTTCTAGCTCATACAGTACAAAGCGAAGAAGTTCGTGGGAAATAAATCCGTACAAGATTTTTAGAACAAATTTATCTCAAGTCGTTGCGGGCCCCCATGTTTACCAAAGAAAACTGACTCGGTAAAAAAACCAAGATTTTCGACAATTAGCCACCCAGAATACTCACCCTGGGTCGTTGCCTTCCCCGCCTTCCTCCATGACCAGGTTCTGGATGCTGGCGTCGGTGTCCATAACTTGCAATTCGTCGAAGTTCTCCAGTTTTGCTGATTTCAAGTGAAATTATTCGAATCAAAAGTTAATTGTCGTGCGATTACGAATTATAGCTCGGAAAGCACCGAAGATCAACCCGTGCTGTGTGTAATTGAACTTGGGCTAAACGATCGACAACGTGACGAGGAAATAACCACCTGGTTAGAATAAAAATAAACAGGCCGCCGATCGAGGAGAAGCGAGTGGCGGTAAAAGAGAAGAGAAGGAATCTCTGCACGCGTAAGTGTTAGTAAAACCGGCTCAAAAGAAAGCGCGCGTCGTTGACAGGCAGCCCTCGCTCGTAATGATCATAGGTAAAACTTGAAGCGGCTGCTCAACTGCTGTCTTTTCGACAACGAGGTAAGGTACGTACCGATGACTTCGAGAAAGAGCAACTCGACCGGAAAATGGAAACGCGAAACGCGGTTTTCGCGCGCTGCGCACGTTTGCGATTACAGTAAGCATATGTGCTTGGTAAAATTAAGGTGGGGTACAAATTCAAATAATTATTGATATTTTTTTACTGATTAGTTAAGAATAATCGTACTTTTCAAAACAAAGGGAATTAACATTGTATTTTTAATAAGATTCTGACCGAGCTTCTGAAAATTTAATCGCGGCGCCGTCGTCGCGTCCTGAATCTGAAACTTATAATATGATCGCCAGCCTAATCGATCGATCGGTCTAGCAATTGGAGATATCTGGACTAGATTAGACCGATGACCTTTTATGGACACGAGCAGTGTCTTTACAAGGTTTATTTGTGCGATTTTCGGATTTGGTGTTGATCGTAAACGTATTTTTGCAAACATGTGCGCCGATTCTTGCAAATAATTAGCCCGATCTTGACTAGCGTGGTTAATGATTTCTTGTAGCACGGATCTACAGTACTTTACGGTACAGTAGATCTGTGTCTTGTAGTTCCTATTTGTTAGTGTTATTTTACAGTAAACTCGTTCAGCGGCTATTCCGCATCGTTCAGTTGGCAGCTGAATCACAGCGCCCTCTTGTGCAGATGTTCCGCTGATGTGCCTACTCTAACTCACGCACCCTCAATCGTGGGTTGATTGTTTTTCAACGATAAATGTAGATCCAGTGGTGAGCCTATATACTTTCCTCAGACTGTACGTAGTGTTTTCGAGTGAAACGGATACGGTAGAGCAGGTGCATTTCGGCCGCTTGGAGGTTTTTTCAGCTGTCGTCTGGCTGACAGCTTCGTGACCCCCTGGGCTGGTGTTTCCGGTTTGTTTTCGCTTTCTCTGCTTTGACAGAAATCTTGCGACGCTGTCTTTCGCGATGCCACTGTTTCGCTGCTAAAGTTGGGCATGTTAATTGTTTGGCTGATGGCTACCTAGCTTGTGCGTGGTACGAGTAGGGGTTGCCGCAAGATCGCGTTTCTGATAAGCGTGTAATCAACCCCACCCAGGCGATGGGAAGTATGGGGCCGAAGTCTCTGGACAGAGAACCCTAGTCGGAGGGCGGCTGAAACATCATGCCGACTGGCCTGATGCCTCCCGCCCGACTGCCTGGAAATTGGTTACAGACGTATCATTGAGCAGTGGGGTCAGTCTATCTTTCCTGTTTTAGCAACCTGCTTCAGCTGAACCATGCGATCGCCTTATTTTGTTCTATTTCTATGCAGCTTTGTGGTGAATCCAGTGAAAGGTAGGTTCTGTAAGCTGCGTAATAAGCATTGATATTCTCCCATGAGATGTCTTTCGTATGACCCCGTCCAACAGCGGCGAGCCAGTTCATGTTTCAGGCTCGGACGATGCTTCTCTGGCCGTTGTGATTTTGACCCAGCCCAGCGACTGGCACGAAGAAAACACTCAACGGTTGAAACTGTCTTTGCTTGCCGACATTCCTGGGGTAAGTCCCGACGAAGAATTTTGTTGTTCTGATTTAGGATTGACGCCTCCTTGTCCTAGGCTATGGTATTCGACACTGTGAACGATTTCGCTGATGTTCATGGTGCGTGGGCGGTTTGGCCATTGTTGTCCAAGTGAGTGAGTGGTTGATGGATATGTGGTGCGGGGGATTATGAGTGCCATCTGTCACACATGTGCCTAGCCGAAGGGAGCAGACATCAGAGAGGTCTGTCTGACAGGGGCAATTTCCATAACGGGCCACCGGTATGGAAACCAGCATCGACTGTGGGGGATGTTTCCTAGACTTGTACCTTGCCCGTACTTGTCTACAGTACTAATGTTTGATTTTATCATCCAGTCTCTGAAATTTTTCGAGATTGATCAACTGTTATCAGTTTTTTGATCGATATTCAAGCCGATAATTGGATGTTCCGGCCAGTCTCGCTTGTTTCAGACTGTACGATCATCTGGGCAGCAGTTCGTCGACAGTAGGTTGGCTTTTCGTTTGCGAAGATGGCACAGCGGTCAAGGGCAAGAAGTTGGTCGAGTTCCTGCACAAATTAGATGCAACTAAGGTAATTCTGCGTCTTGACTGTCTTATCTCATCGTTCATGTTCTCTCTTTTCAGCCAGTCTTCGCTGGTCATGCTCTTCGAGATTCCAGTGCCACCATCATTCATCATTTTGCATTTATCGGAGAAGATGTCTCCAAGTTCGCTTATCCAGATTTCGCTGGCGGTGTGTTATTGTCTTGGCCGTTGATGGAGAGGTAAGTGCCAATGGATCGGGCTGTCGTTGAGTGTGACCTGCGGACTTGATTTCTAGATTAGTGACAAAGCTACGGGAGGGACGGAAGCCTCGCGATTTTGCCATCGACCCTAAGCACGAGGTAAGATAATACGTTTTTAGAATTTGCCATTGCAAAGTACGGCAGGAGGAAGGGCGGACGTATTCCGGTTATAGGAGTGCATCAGGAAGCTGATCCTCGAACATTTCTGCAGTAAGGTCCTTTCTATCTGGGCCATTTCATGGAAGTGGATGCCGTCAGAGGAAAACTGTCGTACTTTGGTCACCTCACGGCATCGTTCACTATCATGACTGCTCCCAGCTATGGGCAAAATGGGTCGGAAATTAGGGGGCAGGGCCACAATGCGTAAGACCCAGCCCATAAGCCATTAGTATAAGTATAACTTCTCGAGAAGTTCATCTCAGATTAGTAGCAACTCCTTTGGGAATAAGGTGTTATGTAACAGTCTCTGGCAGCTGCGTGACTGTACCTGAGGGTTTGCAGTTACGTACAGGCATAAGTGACGGGTAGTCTCCCCTCCCTTCCCCGTCCGCGGGCTTGGCTGACTACAAAGTTATGCTGGCATATCTGCCCCTACGATGATGGATTCGGAGAAAAGGAACTATTGCTAGCGGGTGCCAGATCCATCATTGGTGGAGAGGGGGGCGGACATGCTTCCTCTCTCCGAGCCTCCCGACCCTGCCCGCACATGTTCGCAATCAGTGCTGACCAGTGTCGTGTGTGTTCAGATAGTGTCTGGTCAACTGTGTTTTTCTTTAGCTAGCCATGCTAATTTGGGACGAAGGCAGCGGCACGGCGATGATGGACGTCCCCGAGTTTTGTACAACGGCCACTGGCGACTGGTGCATTACAGAGTTTACGAATGGCGATTATCAAAAGTGCCCACATCAAGGCTCTGACCCTATTACAAATGACGATGTCGTGTTCGCTGTGAAAACGTTTCACGAATTCCATAAAACCAGAGGTAAGTGGCCTAGCTTGCTTGGTTCAGAACATACCTCAGAGCTGGGGGGTGAATCATGCCCTCCTCCTGGAAGGCTCGTTTCTATGTCCTGGAACTGTTTTGCGGGCATTCGTCTCGAGTGCGCATTGAAACTGATCATTCATACCAACATGACGGTGCATATGATGTAGGTTTTCCGTTTTAGTGGTTGTGGTGAAGAGAACGTGGGGTTTGGATGCGCGAAACATCGAGTTCTTCAGCGACCGCGAGGATCTCTACATTCCAACAATCACAGTGGACGTGGAGAACACTGACAGAGGCACACTTGATTTCTGGATCGGTTTCTGTCGTGTATCTATAGCGAGCATGCTTTTCAGGTCACTGTGGAAAAACGTTAGAAATTCTGAAGCATTTTGCAACAAATCATGCGAGTACGAAGAAGTGGTTGGTGGTTGCTGATGATGACTCGTTGCTAAAGTGAGCACTAGGTTATTTATTTCTTAATATGGAATATAAGTGTTTGGATTTCAGTGTTCGGAGACTGCTTCAATTGCTTAGTTGCTACGACCACACGCAATCGTTGCTCGTTGGCGAACGGTACGGGTACGGGTTTGATGTGGAAGGGAGGAACGGATATGGATATCCTACTGGTGGATCAGGGTACGATTTTCAAGTTTCTTGGTGCCAAGCCATGAAAATGCGTGATTTAGGATGGCCTTTTCGAAATCGGCGGCCTTGCAGCTGGCTGAAAAGTGTCGATGCCCGTCGGCGGATTCACCAGATGATGTAAGCAGAGCAGAGCATTGTAGCTGCCAAGTGTATGTTGGTGCCGTTTCAGATGATCCTGGGAGTGTGCGCCCATAATCTGAACATCCACGTGATTCATTCGGCCGCGTTGCACCAGGCCAGGCCGTACGACTATCCCAGTGACTACTTGAACAGGACAAAGCCGATCTCGTTCCATAAGCATTGGGAGTGCGATCCGTATTTGGTGTACAGTCGGTGGTTAGTGGCAGAGGAGAAGCAGCAACCTGATGGCCGATCAGTGAAGGATCAAAGTCATAGCCATAGTCATAATAGTGAGCTGTAATCAGTCCCCTATGCCATCTTCTTGCCATACTCTTCCTTTTGAAGATTGTCGTAGGCCATTTATAAGTGCGATTTTTATTTTGTGTGAGAAATGAACAAATGGAGTCAAATGGGAGAGACTAGCAAGGAAGGGGGCTAGCACAAGTTGGCTGAAATAGTTTACTACAGGTAGTCCTGCTATGATCAAAGTTCACGTGCACAAACTACAGTACCCACCTGCTACGAGCACCATGCCAGTGTACCCGTCTCTGCATGCTTATAGCTCAGTCTTGACTGGTTGTCCCGCCTTCTTCGCCTCGTCAAAGGCCATCAGTTTGGGCAGTAGCTCGTGCCAGAAAGACACTGCTCGTCGATTGTACTGTTCCTTCTGCTCTGGCTGCACGTCGATGCGCAAGTATCGGGTTGGGTGCTGATCAGTGATCGGGTCCCAGGTGAAGTCACTGCGATATGGGGATTGCTCTGGGTTCGGGCGCCTGTGGTAATGCATAGGCCCGGTTAGGGAGAGATGTAATAGGTGCGTGGGGGCGTCCCTGTCGGTTCGATTCATCCTTTGTTTAGCCCTACTTTCCCTGGGGTGAACTAAGCACAGCATTCTAAAGCCATTTCAGGCTAACAGGACGAGCCGCAGATGGGGACATCACCCGTCATGGAAATGTTTCAGCCACTGATATAGTCAAACCACTCGCTTGGAGCTGGGGTTTTGGCCTGGTGTACCCCCACTGGAGCCCGAGGCCCATGTTTTTCATTTTTTCTTTGCTACTCCCTCCAGCAGACGAGCCTACGCCTTGTGCGAACGAACAGTTGCTTACCCATGAATGGCGAAGTTGGTCCAGAGGGTGGTCATCATGTCTTTCATCTTCTTATCATTGCCTTCGAATGGTGACGGGTGATACATGTCCTGCATTCGGAAGAGGTAAGGCAGTTCGAGGAAGTGCTGGGCACCTGCATGCTAGAACCTTGTAGAGGGACGAAGAGACTGAAACGAGCTGCATACCTTTGACCTTGGAGCCTTTGGGGAAGAGGGCATCGTCGTAGTAGGCGAACGAGTACAGCCACACCTTGGAGCCTTTCTCGTGTCTCAGCGCTGCCTCCTTGTAGGCTGGATAGACGAACAGGAAGTCGCTGAAGAGCTGAAACAGGCCACTCGAGTCCCCATGCGTCTTGTACAGCCTATTCGCACCTGTATGTACTGCTCGAGCACGAAGGTGTCGTTCTTCCTGTCACCCAGGGAGTCGATGTAGTGGTGGGCTGCCAAGTGTCGGATCAAGCGGGTGTATTGATGGTGAGTTTTTTCAGGGAAAAAATATTGAAGCTTTTCAACAAGCTGGTCGAAATTGAACGAGTCGGGGTCTTTTAGTATCCATTCGAAATTCATTGTCTTTTGGTCGATAACTCAAAGAAACAGACGATAAGACTGGGTTGGGGATGTCAGCAAGGAATCCAAGCCCCACATGATAAGTTGGTGCTGATGAGCAGTTGGCGAGGTAACCAGTGGCAGATCTTCGGCAGAAATACAACATACCAGGCGTCCCTTTCGCATTTCTGTGCTCTCACAGCCTTTTTTCCACGACGACAGTGATGGCGTGTGAGATAGCGCAGGGGAGGGAGAGGTAGTGCTAAGAAGTCCTGTAAGTAAGCGGGCTCACATTGGCTGCATTGCATCGGACGCGGTAGCCTCGCTTGGGTCATGCGTCTGATCATGAGCACCTTTCGTCTTGCAGGGGCCGCGGTGGCTCAGTTGGTTAGTCCCGTATGGCTTGGGTCAGCAACCCTCAGAGAGCTCGTACTTGTATTTTGGTTGAGGACGGCAGTTTAGTAATCTAAGTAATCAGAGTGAGAACCAGTCTTTAACGACCATTCTGTCGCTGACCCAACACGCGTGGCTCTGGACGACCCACCCCCTGCAAATGGCGGAGAATCAAGAAGCCTCGACCTCGAACACCATCCGGGTAGGACCTCCCCTTCTCGCCCAGTATCCGGGCAGGACCTTGGTTCTGGCACAGGATGCCTCGGCGGAGGTGCCCGCCGTGCGAGTTGGTCGCCTCACCCCCGCACAGCCACGCACGGTCGAAACTACTGTACCAGAACTAATGTGAACCTAACTCCATTTTAGACTTCGTATGCATCAAAGCTCACAGTCAGCTCGGTTGAAACTCAGCAACGCGAACTCGTGTTTGGGCGCTCCCTCCCTAGTTCAGGGTGATTTGCAATAGCCTCGCTTACTGAATATGACCATCTCCTCACTCGTGGTCCCACTGATCATCGGTTTCGGGGGAGCAGTCGCTTGGAGTTTCTCGATCGGCTCTGGGAAGAAATCTTTGTCATAAACTGGCACGAAGCCGACGTATTCGAATTTGCCGAAGGGCCTCTGAAACAGTCTCTGAGTGACACATACCTTCCTCAAGACATCAACAAACTCACATAGCTATCTAGCGCCTTCAAAATTTCTTCTGCAGTCTTGCCTCTCAGGCACTCGACCACACTCTCGGCGTCTGCCACAGCGCCTTGGTCCGACTTCAGTGGGCCGCACCCAAGTGCAGTGGAGAGAATATGACCCGCTTGCAAGGTGTTCTCATCGTCAGGAGAAAACCAGGGGAGATACGATGAGCCACTCATCACGATGGACTGCTGGAAGAGGTCTGCAAGGACAGGAATCTGCGTCTTCTCCAAGACCAGTCTTGGTAATATGTTCTGAGCCAGCTCAGAACATATTACCTTGGCTATGTGGAGACAGCGCGAGTAGGCTGACACTGATGCCGCCAGCACTTTCTCCAAATATGGTCACCTTCTTCGGATCACCTCCGAATCGATCGATATTGTCTCGGACCCATTGCAAAGCCAGTGTTTGGTCCCACAGGCCGTAGTTGCCTGGCGCATCGGCGTTACCAGTACTGAAGAAGCCCCATGGCCCCAGGCGGTAGTTAATGGTCACCACCACAACGCCTTTCGGCACAAGCCAGTTCACAATACCCTCTTGGCCATATTCCGTAGAAGAACCTACGCTGAATCCGCCACCGTGGATAAAGACCAGGACCGCGCGTGGTGTGGTCTACGGGAAAAGAGGAGGTTGAGTTAGGGAAGATGTCTGATCCAGTCGGGGTATAGCCTGTGTTCTTAGAGAATATACTCGCCCTTCACGTGCCACACAGTGCCGCGTGTATGTACGTTCCCAAATTAAACAGATAGTACATATGACGAAGGAGGGTCAGGTAGAATTATATATGATGCAAGATTTTGTGAGCACCTTGACTGCGATGACTTGAGCCCGATTTCAATATAGCCGGACGGCAGCCATCCCTTATGCAGGCCGTGTGGGGGTCGACGCACGGCAGCCATAAACAGCTCCTTTACTAGTGGGCATCGGGTGTAGGCAAATTGTTGTCCCAGTTGCGCTTTTTCAAATTGCGCCGTTTCCCGACTGCGCCATCACCCAGTTCCGCCGTTCGCACTTGCGCTGTGCCTCAGTTGCGCCGTTCGCACTTGCGCTGTGCCTCAGTTCCGCCGTTCGCACTTGCGCTGTGCCTCAGTTGCGCCGTTCGCACTTGCGCTATCTCCATTAGCGCCATGTCGGCGAGCCTGTTTCAAATTGGATTGACACGTGATAAACCTGATATCAGCGGGGCGAGGGCACCCTGGACAGGACACCGACTTCCTCGCACGATTGCGGGTGGGCTCCGAACCGTGTCGGTGTTCGAGAGCTGAGACTGTCCCCTCGTTTGGCTTCCATCTCTCCAGCCGGAGCATCTCGAAGGTGCTGGGTGAGGCACCCACGGCCTGGGTGCAAGGTCAGCGAGTTTATCTACAGGTTAGCTAGGTCGCCAACTGAGCTCCTTCAGTGGGCATTGAACCCAGGACGAGTCCAGCGTCCCAAGCACTACAGAGTGGGCGAATGCCGAAGCACCTCAGCCGCCTTCATTGTTGCACGTCAGATCGGACTTGTATCGATCATCACGGACAGGATTTCTCTCAGGGCCGGCTCGGGCTTTCCCGCTCAAAATTGTGACCCTTATCGTTAGGCCTTAGTTCAAGCTGGCCCAGTTCAACCAGGATGTTATTGCGGAAATAAATAAGCGTCTTTGACGTTGCAAAACAAATTTGATAATTGTGGGGTTCCTGCAACCTGGCAAGTCCCATGTCTTTCTAGTTTCAGTTGCATCAGGGGTTTTGGTTGACACTTTCTTGCAAGTTTGTTCGAAGACAAGTTTCAGTTTTCGAATAACAAAGGCCAGCTGCCTATGGTAAAACTAGGCTCATATGGGAACGGCGAATTCAGGAATGGCGCATATGGGATCCGGCGCAATTGGGAATGGCGCAATAGAAACGGCGCAATTGGGAATGGCGCAGCTGGAAGTGGTGTGGAGTAGTTAATTCAGGGCTCACGATCAGACTTCGTTTGGATTCGAACAGTTGTAGAGAACTGGTTTGTAGAGCAGCATTTTATGACAGAGATATCAATTAGCGTAGATACTTGTTATCAGCGGACTATTTGCATGATGTTTTGTTTTCCTGTTCGACTTAGGCTTTCGCACACGACCTCGTTCCTTTCGACAAGGTTTTTCTTGGTATTGGGTGACATGCAAATGCTATAGACCAGTGTATTAGGATTAGTATATAAGGGCCGTGTTTTGGGCCTTGAGAGACAGAGTCGATATTCTCATCTCCATGGCTCATCGGTTCCGTCCTGGTCGCAGATTTCAGCCTTATCAACGCGCCATCGGTAAGCATTAATTTGTGTGTGGTGAAATCGATTTCTGGGTGACATCTAACATCCCCTAGACCAATCTCACGTACTTCCAGAAACCCCTCATCACAGTGGTGCAACTGGCTTCATCCCCGGGCATCTTGGCCAGAGGCACAGTTTCTGCGGTCAGTACCATCGCCAAGCACAGATAATGCACTCGATGGGCGCAGGACAGCGGAGGCATGTGCTCTGAACGCTCCAGCACTCACCCACGTTTAGCTTCCCCGCCTTTTACACTTGGGCCCATCGAAAGTGTTGGGTGCATGGCCCCTCACTCGTACAACACTCGCGAGGGTTTATGGATTTTACAAACTAACTACCGCCGTCGGTGTTTGAACCGGGGACGAGCCTAGCCGCTCGCTTTAGCATTTGACTGAGGGTATTCTAACCACTTGCGCCACGGGAAGCCCACTGCTACTAAAGAGAAGCATTTTTACCTTCTCATACGGCGCAAACACATTCAGATGCAAGCACTGGTCGCCAACGTCCTTCGGTACGAGTGGCTCAAGGCGACCAAAAGTTTGATGCTGATAGCACCTTTTGCCCCAATCTCTCGCCTTTAATGTGTCTCTCCATGGCTTGGCTGGTTCCGGTTTCTGCAAAATGGCAAAGTCACTCATAGTTTGACCCTGGCCTACTGCAAACTGCCATCTCCTTACTGCATAATCTGCATAGCCTAAACTCATCCACAGGCGTGTGTCACGTCCGGACAAGAGCCGGTGCAATCACACCGAAGCCTACCTTGAGGAACTCTGCGCTTCCGAATGGTATGCCTTTAAATGCAGCCACTGCAAAGCCATCCTCCGCCGCCCTGATCACGTCTCCTTCCACTTTTCCATTTTTGGTTTCAATAACCACTGCCTCGGGAAGGGCCTCTGCTCTGCAAACACTCAGCACCAATGCGAGACCGTAAAGGACCGCTTTTGCAGCCATCCTGTAAAAAGCAGACTCGTCCGACTAGTTGGCGAGGCTGTGCTCGAGAGAACTAAACAAGTGCCATCAAACTTGTTGACCATACTGTTTATGACAAGTGCACCAGCGCGCGAAGGCAGACTCCCAGCTGGGACTTTGGTTACAGAACAGGGCATCGTCGAAGCCTGTCGAGGATCGTACGCGCAACAGAAACGTCAAGCAGAGCCAGCCTGGATGATTGATAAGAGTGCGTTGCTGGGCGCCTCGCTGCGGAGACATTTCAGATGGTATCTACAGTACAATGCAAGCTGTCTATTTTTTGGACTTCGCCCACGTGAGAAAAGCGCGTTTTCACCTGGGGTCAATCCTTACATACCGTATTTCCTCGAAATTCTCCCTGGGGGAGAAATTTTTTTATATGGGTCCCAGACGGGGGAGAATAACCAGAGGGGGAGGATTTTCAGAGGGGGAAGAATAAAACTTAAACATTTTCCAGATGCCAGAAAGAAACTATTGCTTCCCAACAAGTACCGATAACTCAGTTTATTTCAATACTTCTCTTCCCGTATTCATGCTGCTCACAGACGAATTCAATCTATGCACGATATCTTCGTCTTCAACCTCATTTTCATCATCTGAATCAGCAAGGAAAACATTTTCTATCACGCTAACGCTCATATCCTTCACATTTTTCACACCTGATGATCTTGTGCGGTATCAATGTGCGGTGCGATGAGCTTGTGCGGTATCGGTTCCCGGGGAAGGATTCCCAGAGGGGGGAGAATAAAGTTCAATCGGGGTCTAGACGGGGGAGGATTTCCAGGAAATACAGTATAAGCGAGGGCGTGTGGGAATCGGCCAGGCCACACGACAGCTTCCCTCTCTGCGCCCCATCCTTGACCACTTCTGCATGAGGCATCCTGGACTGGACAGCAGCCTCCTCGTCCAGTGGCGGCAACGCCTGCGGGGGTTCGTCTCATCGTGAGACTTCCTCCTACTTGACACCTGCCTTAGCCTCTCTACTCCACTCCTGGTAGTCATTCACGACCCGGAGTGTAAGGCCAGTGACAGACCCCAGCTCCAGTAATAAAATCTGGGGCAAGCCCAGCCAAGCAATACTGAAAGGATATGGCGCCCAGCACGAGGATAATGTCTAAGAACTGCAATGCGATTACGACATAAGCAGTGCGGCTCTACTTTAGCACAGGGTACGTACAGACGCCTTGATGGCGCACATGCTTTCGACCCGCGATAGCATCTGTCTGGAGCCTGGGGGTCCTATGTGTGCCACAGTAGGTATGTGAGTGACAGGCGATAAGCGCCCTCATGCGGGGTCGCAAAGTGTAGCTATCGGCGAGCAGCTGAGAAAAGGCAAGGAGGGTGGCGTTGTGTGAAATAAAATCACTCGAGTGGTCAAGTGCGTTTGAAGTCAAAAAACGAGAAAGCAGCGACTAGAAATATATCTGCATTCAGGTCACAATGAACCACTGCACCACCGTGAATGCTCATGATGGTTATCCCGTCTGGACTGAGATACTGGAACACAGCAGATGACAACCCTTCCTGCCCCAATCCACAGATCCCCTGGTGACAGCATGCAATGACAGATAAGCACAACTATCCACCCAAATCTCCATCAACTTGCCCTTCCAGGCAGGTTCCTCCAAATTGACTCTTAGCGACGTCGCCCTCGCCAGGCAGCTGCTCCAATCAAGCCGTGTCAAACATCTGCATCGTCTGTCGCAGGCGAGCAACAGCTCTTCCCCGACTAGACTACTTCCTGCGCATATCCCGAAGCAAAGGAAATTCAATTGTCGTCCGTTGCTGTCGCTTAGGCCGGACATTAGATCCATTTCTCCCCTAGACGAGTTCCATTGATTAGCCTCAAACTTTCTTACAAGCTTCTGGCCATCTGTTAGCGACTTATAGACCCCCGCATCCCGTCGTCTCCAAGTACGCCAAACATTCTAAACACAATGTTACGTTTGTTACATCATCAATCCATCGTGCAAAAAAAGGCAACAAAAAATACTGATCATAAACTCGCGATACTTACTGCCCAAGGCGTAACCTCCCTTCCAGGGACAAACTCAAGGCACAGTAAAGACACCTAGCGCCGATGTTCCACACATACGATATGTACTACAAAGCAAACACCGCGCCCCCGTATCGAGGGCACATTACACTCTCCCCGTCTGGCAAGATACTTGATGCTGCCAAGCATGGAAGACACACCTAACCTAGAATACAAGACACAATGAAATGATAACCCTTTTTTCACGATTACATATGGCAATAAGGAATAAACTCACGATCAAGGCATTCAACGAATAACAAACCATTCACAGGCCAATACGTGCTGCAGCGTCGAAAATGGATTTTTTGTAGCAACTACTTAGTTTACGAAATCGATGAAATTGGATTGCACGGACTGCCCAGCTCAGTCAAGACTTCGTCCAGCCACTGAAAGAGACAGAGCATTATAATACGGGGTCAGTTAGACCTACTCGAAGCAAACTGTACCTGCAAAGCCCCGTGCAAGTGAATCTCAATCCAGCACGGCGTGCTAGTCACGTCTTGACGATGGTACTCAGCGCCCCAACCTTTGACGAACGACAAACGAATGGTGCACATTTTGGTCAAATCGTAGACAGCTTCAAAACCGTGCTGCACGGACTGGCGAAGAAGCTAAAGCGAAAAATAAAGCTGGTCACACATTTCCTCGAAAAGAAATCTTTTGTTTCCCGTTTGACACTGTTCGACGCTTGAGAGCAACTGAGGGCAGGTGGGAAAACTCTTATCTTCCCACATCCTAAGTACCGACATGGATAAAAGAGTCATCAAATCCAGGCATACCTTCGCGAAAGCATCGTAATCGAAAATTTTCAACACGCGTCCTTTCTGCAGCTTGCAAACTGTGGTCGAATGGAACCCGTGAACATAATTGCAATTACGTGATTGAATAAATATGGCGTAGTTGCTCAAGCATCGCGCATACACACCGTTGTTTTCGTAAGACAATTCAACTCCTACAAAATATTCCATTCCCATCCACACAGATAACATTCAAGAACGAGTACCCACCTTTCCCAATGTGTTGTCTCGTATTCTCAATAGTCGAATTTCGATTCACATTGGACAATAATCCTAAACAAATACGATCATCTCGTTTTGTCGGGTCAGTAAATCCATCGACGACCACAGTCGGAGCCAAAACACGAAACATCTCGCCCACGCGTGTATTTAGTTCGTAATACAGAATCGAGCACCAGCACATCGGTTCTTGATACGGTACTTTCTTATCTGAAAGCGAGCTTGAATTAGTTTGGTCATATAACAAGGGAAATATGGACTTACAGTTGGCGTTCGATAGATCAGTTCCAAGATCCATGGCAGTGTCTTGTCCATTGCTATCTTGATCGAATGGGGAAAAGATCGAGGACTTCCCTACACAGCATATAGAGTTAGGGAGCGAGTAGTGCACCAGACGTGCTGGCCTATAATTAATCGACTCGTTACCACACAAGCGATGCTTACCGGTGGAGATCGTTGTCATCGGACTATTCGGAGGTGAATTGAGCGACAATCCACTTTGACTCCCACCCATGGCAGCAGGGGCGCCCATATGATCTCCGAAATTCACATTATGCGGCATGAACGGCTCTGGCATTTGTTGATACAGCAGCAAACCACCATTGCGTGATTTGTCCGTTGGCATTGGCTCGCTATAGCGGGGGACCAAAACTGGCGGCAGAACTAAAAGGAGAACGGGATAAAAATTTTCAACATAGAAACGTCAGCTTCGACTCACTGGGCGTTTCGATTCTTTTATAATGATACGGATTGATGCAAATTTCTTTCTGTTTCGCGTTGAATGGATATTCGCAACATTCCAACGGTTTCAGCTCGTGAGGCGATTGCAAATCCGGCCAACGCCATACGCGGCAATAAATAACGTGAGGCAGGCCTTTTCTATGAGATACCTAAACTATGGCAATAAGAAGACGTGCATATTTCAACCCAAGATAGAAACTAACCTGCAAACGACCGTCCAAAGACCGACTAATCGTCACGCACTTCGACGGCTGCCCGGGATTGGCTAAAGCGAAGTTCAGTTCTTCGAGAGCGCCTTTCTTTTTTTTCAATTTTTTCACCAAACTATCAACCGCTTTTTCCGCCCATTTTTCTTCTTCATCGCCTGAAACGATACGGGATTATCCAGGTTTCGGCGCACTTAGCTCAAAAAAGCCTTGGTCACCTTGCTTCCACCCCAAAAGCTGCTTGACAGCTGGCGACGTAAAATTGAAAAGTCCTAAAGACATTTCTCCCTCTGCCAAAAACAGAAGAAATGTACCTGGAGAAAGACAAAAAACACGGAAAACGGAGCACTACTTATACAGCGCAGCCCATGCCAAACAGCTGGCGCCGCACTGGCGGGCTCCCGCTCTACCACACTTTAAAACACCTGAAAGGCATGCCTACACGTTTTGGCGCCCAATTCAAAAAGTGTAAAGCCAATAAAACATTTTACTGCATTTCATGAAAGATTGACGGTCAAAAGTGTTCACCGACACAAACTCCTACTAGAGCGACTAGTGGACTCGAAAAATGTTGTTCAAGTTTTGAAATCGCTTCGTCCACGCAAGGCATCCAATGTAAATGCACAGACCAAAACACCAAAAGTAATGCATACCGCAGTCCTGAAACATAATCATGCAGTGATCAGGAATTGGCAAACTGGAGGTTACTTACATGGCTATTCTGGTTTTGCTGCTGGGCCGCATGTACAAATTGTATTTCCGGATAGAATAATTCTCGTTTGTCTTCAAATGGTCCAACATGGCGTCTGCACTGAAACCGCTATCACTAAGTCAGACACAGTTCTGCAGCTGTTAATACGTCTTGCGACTCCCCATGATTCCGGCATGTCTCCTATGCAATCCAGGTCAGCCCTCGTCTGAAACCATACTTTACGCACACGGGAAGACGCTTCTGATGACGGCAACGTCACAAAATTTCTTTGACTTGGAATACACTACACTACTCTACTATCAGACTAGAAATAACACATTCTTCCGGTTAGCTGAACACGTTAGTTGAGCTGCCACAAGCCCCAGGTCTGCCCAGCCTTCCCATCAACCTTCAATAACACAAATCAACTCACGTGCTATGTGCCGCCACCGCTACCAAAGCTTTAGATGATGACAATGGCTTCAAATCGAACGATCCGAATCGTGAGAGATCAGAAACGAGGCGCAATCGATCTAAAGCTCTGAATCGGCTCCTCGAACTGACCAACAACCAATCTGGTCGAAGGCTAGTGGGATCAGTGCCGTTTAAATTCATATGCGGAACAGATGCGCTAATCAAATTAATTCGATTAGAAAACGGCCTCACAGCATCGATATGGTGAGCGTACGACAACGGGACGTCGCTGGGTGACCTGAACGTACGACAGTAGAAAATATTAGGTCCTAGGATAAACAGTCACTCACGGCATTATGCTCATAGCTTGCATATGAGCCAATCGAATAAATATGACCCCCACCGCATACGCGTCGAAACCGGCTTCGTGCAACAACTGACTAGCTTCTAAAAGTACACACATCACAGGACTCAAGTATCATAGCTCGAAACTGCTGCACAGTTCCTCAGCCCTCGAGTGCGCTGTATAGTGCTAGGCTATGGATATAGTATGATATAATGATACGGCTGCTTACCGTATCGCCGCGCTTCTTGAGCCAATTCGATATATGGCTGGAAGAGAACAATGTGCTTCGTTGCATTCTCACTAAAACACAATATCCCGTGAAAAAGAAGATAAAAAACACAGAACTCCTACCTTTCCAAATACTTATACAAACCACCAACACTGAACGACTTGCATCCACGATCTTCTAGCATCTAAAAGAAATAATTTTTTTTACATACAGCACGTTAGAATTACATTTCGTCAACGAAATGATTTTAAACGAAATTCGGACCAATCTGAATTCAGGTCCGACCGATTTATCGGCTGATAATTGCGTTATCGGTTATCGGCTGATACCGATAATTGCCTTATCGGTCGGATCTGGATCTGAATCACCTCAAGAAAAAGAGGAAATCCTCACCTTTCGCATTCCAGCTACGATTTGTTTCGTATCGTAAATTTCTGGTAACAGCACTCGCAGCTGACTTTTGAAAGTTTCGTATTTCTCTGAAACTGCATAATTATACTATTGCCTGTCATAAAAAAACAAGTAAACTTACCCGGTAGAGTTTCGTAGAATTTTTCATAAAAGTACATTAAATCGAGCAATAAATTTTGTCCGACCAACGGCTGGAAAATTCGTGAATTTCAGAAAGGAAAAAAGCAACGAGTAAAATACCTTTTTAGCACTAATTAGCATATCGAACAAAACTGCACAACCAGTGAATTGTTTTGTTATTCTTAAAAGGAGCAAAAATGTTGTTAGAAATGGCGGAAAATAGAAGATACTAACTTTCCAAGCAGCGCTTCCTGTTCTTGCACACGAGCTTGATCTATCGCTTCGATAGAACATCGCTCGATGGCAATCTGAAAAACGTTCCTCCATTAGTAAACAAGGAAATCCAAGCGTGTCATTTTACCTTGACATTGTCGGAACCTTTTATTCGAACGTGATTGCTAAATGTTCGCAATAGCTCGTATTCAAAGATCCACTTTTGAGGACCGGTACCTGCAAGAGATACTCTAGAAGGGGACACAGTGAGCGATCATGATTTTTCTCACCCAACGACTGAGCATCGATTTCGATCGTGTGACCAGGTTCCGCCCTTGACAACCATTCCGTGAGCAGTTGGCAAGTATCAGCAAAGTACTTTACATCGATTTCACTAAAATCCAAAAGGTCAGTAACGACCATACACTGAGAAAACCCAGGGCTTACTTGTGTCCAATTAGTCCGGATTGCAAATCAGACTTGAGCGACAAGACACTGCTACGGTTTAGGAATGGCACACCTTCATAGAAAACCTGAAAACGAAAAGATGACGACGAGAAACAGTACAGCGATTTCCTTACTTTGTTAAAGTCAAGTCGATTCCGACATAAAAATTCTACACTAGACGACTGAGATGTGAAGGCAGCGTTGTACTTCCCAATTGAGACAGGAAAAACGAAAATGTTGAACACTGATGCTTCGTACCTTAATGAAAGTAAGAAACTCAGTAACAAACCCGTCTTGCTGACACTCTCATCCTTCTTGTGTTTCATGCTCTGAGTGCACCACAGATGCTTGAATATAAATAAAATCTGACGACGATAACGTGCGGCACAAGATCGTATATAGGTTTATTATCCGTAGATTCCCACAAATAATTGTTATCTGTCTATCGCATCTGCTATACTACGCGAACTACATAGCGTATCCACTCTACAATAATAAACTCCCTTCGACTTACTTATTCAGCTCTGCATGACGTTTGAAGCAACCAATACCGACCTGGACCAGAGTAAAGGCTTGTACCGCCCGTCTGTGCTTCGCGTACCTCTCGGTCGGCGTGTCGAATAGGCTAAAATTGAAGCAGCAAATAGCGAATCATGCGAAGCTCCGGGGAGAAGTCACAGTACTATATCGGATTATCGGCGCTTTTGCAGTTTATCCCCAATCTCTTAAATCCAGTCCACCCTACCCGAAGCCTAGATAAGGCTAAGACTACTGTAAGCCTAAATCCAGCCTATCCCTGAGCCTATTGGGGGACAAAGTGCAAAAGTGCCGGATTGTCGATCTCTCCTAGGTCAAAGAAAAAAAGACAAAAAACCATACCTGCATAAATCATCGCTGGACAGATCGAGGCCAGTGAATTCGCTATCGATGGCTACAAAAACAGGACACAAAATGTTTTTAAAAATCAGTTTCAAAAGGGCCCTACTTATGAAATCACAGTTCTTCATCGCATTTTCAATTGTCGGTGCTGACGCTTCAAAGTTACTTCGCACTATTTCCATGGCCGAGTTCTTGTCTTCGCTAGAACTTTATTCTTTCTCTTCTCGTTTTATTTTAAATTCGAGCCAGCGGGAGAGGTGATGTTCAGGGCACTTTACCTCCTTCTAGCAGACAATACACACAGCTGTAAGCAAATGGCGGGAAACTTAATCACAGATTACCTACATAGCTCTCTCTTATCACTGGCGTTATCGACTGTGATTAAGTGCATGTAGCCTTTTTGCTTTTGCCGTTTTCCCATCTCTGTAGTTTCTTCACTGTAGTCATGGCACACAGCGTAAACATCAAACAAGCGCAGTGTTTTCCTTTGCCAAGTGTCAGCCAGCACCCAGAACCCAGAACCCCAGCACAGTAGTTCACTTTACAATATCAGCAAGTAAGCTTTGCCATCTGAAATCTTTCCGCGCGGTGTCTTCTTACTTCAAATTGATCCCGACTCCAATGGCAGTGCGCCAGCCGGCTGTTCGTCTGTGCAACCGGAAGTGTGCGGGTGGCCTGCGATGACGCACAATTTACCACATATTCCCACGCTCATTGTTTTACGTTTCCAAGAATTTACAGTGCTTATTTCTAATCCTCAGTCCGTTATTTCTGTATCAATTCTAAGTGTAGTTTTGAAAGTCAATGCATTGATTGAAAATTTGAAAATTTGACTCGCTCGTCGTAAATCGCTCGAGGTCGGACAATAAGTATATTTTTTACAAGCCCTCTCAAATTTTTCGCATTGTCGCGTCAATTTTTTTCCTCTAAAGGGCAATGAATGTGGTTGTGAAAACTGAGCAACCGTCTAATTCGCCGCCACCGCCGGCTACTGGCATTCTACGTAATGCCCCCGATGGGAGCACCTCGAGTTCCACTGCTTCCTCGTCGTTGACATCAATGACGTCTTCCGGCGCCGTTGCTGGCCATGCATTAGGACCGACAGTTTCTTTCTCGCTTCCTCACATTGTTCAACATATTGTTCACTCGCCGACGTCAGCAACGAATGGACAGGTAGGTGCGAGGGAAAGAGAAAAAGAGATTATGGATTTTCCGGATTACCTTTTTTATAAAAGACAACGGAAGCAGGGCGACTCAATTTAGGCGTTATACGACCCGAGTATAACATGCATTCTTCCTAAGAATTTGTGATCATAACGTAAGGAGCGAGGATACAATGCTTAAAATGCGTGAGGATGCAATGCGTAAAATCAATTCCAATTTGGATTTAAGGTGTGCATTATATCAGGCTTATACTTCGGTCGTATAAACATTGGCTCAGTAAGAATCAAATCCGGTCATGTTTCGCTGAGAATTTAACTTTTGCAGCTTCTTCGGAAGAGCTGTTTAAAAATATTTTATGCTCAAAGACTTCTTTGGTCAATTGCCAAAGAAACATGGTGTATTCTTATGCTTTTATGGCCAGAGTCCTATACTTTTTACCATCTATTGTGAGATGTTTGGGCCAACAGTTTCCTTGCTCCTTATCATTCCTCGTTCTAGAAGACACCTTCTAGCTCGTCGTCAGAAAAATCCAGCAATAAGCGATAGGACTGATTAAAAACTTTACATAAAACCTGCGATTCTTCACTCCTTAGTAATGTTGGTGTATTTTAGGAAGATGTCATTAGCGACGAAGAAGCGAAACGACGTCGCGAATTACTCGCTAGGAGGCCTTCATACAGGTAGGCAATTTAAGTTTATTCTTTATGCAAATTTGGTAAAGTCCGGGGCGGAACTTGTGCTTGGTAACTATATTTGTGTGGACGCCCGGCCTCGGGCTAGCTCGATTGCTTTGGTGCATGTCGGTCTCTTTTCCAGACCTATATTTGCTTCGATCCCTGCACAGTTAAACCCTTTTTAGTTAAGCGTGCTAAGAGGCGGAAAGCACATTTTCGCTTTTTCAATTGCCGACTACTTTGCCGTTTCCATGGTGCTTTGGAGACGGGTGACGAAGGGTAGTGTCGTCGTCCGTGTGCCGTGCAGCTGAAATACCTATCCTGATCCGAGAGTAGCTAGGTGTTGGCAGTATGACATCGTCAGCTGAGTCTTCGCACACACTCGGCTCGTCTAGCCAATCCTACGTGCCTTGCTTTCCTGCCTGACCTTTTTGACTCCTCACCCGCTCGGATCACAGATACGAGTACTCGTATAGATCAGCTATTTTTATCGACTGCTTCCGTGATAGGGGTTAGGCACCTCGCGGACGAAGGGGAGTAATCGCTAGGCGGCCGTGCTAAGTGGCACTATTATGATGACAGGTAGGAAAGGTCCAGAAACAGCTCGCACACGTATCCGATGATGAAAGCGACTTAGGGAGACGGGTGCCTGGTACGCCTAGCGTAAGGCCAACATGAAGCCTTACTTGACTTAGGGCTAAATTAGACATCTGCGCCGCGTGTTTCCTGATAAGGACGTAGGTCAGTGTTCCAGGCCGGAGGGGGACTCGGCGACGATGCCGCTTATTCGAACTCGTCGATGACGTTCATTTGCTTATGGTCTCCAGCCGGGCCACACAATCTAGGTAGTTGCGCGAAAGGCATAATAGCATGGATTTCTATATTTGTCCTAAGCTTTCAAGTTTGGTCTGAAATATCAACTTTGCTTGTCAGACGGTCGCATCCGCTTGGATTAGCGCAATCGGTTTGGTTGTCAGCGTTGTGCTTCGCGTGTCCCACGGCGCAGTAGAAACCTATTGAAGTGTAGCCGCTTCTAAAAATCATGCTCCAAGCTTATCAGACGTTCTGGCGAGGCACTGGTATTTCGAGAAAGCGGTGTCACTGCTGTTCTTATCACCGGCCAACAGGGCGCGGCGCCAGATAGGGCAGTCATAAGTTACGTAATTGAGAACGTAGCTGTTTAGTCAAAATATAATAGTGGTAGGTGACGAAGTAGGACAAGTAGGTCTGCTGTGCCGAATAGGTTCTTATACTACAGCTTGGGAGAGTAGTTCGGAGTGACCACCGCGTTATCACCTCTTTGAATGAGTCTGATTTGAGGAACGAGTGTAATCCTACCGAGGACTTGGTTATTTGTTGAGTTGAGTTGGTGCTGACGTAATTAGCGGGGTGGCGGCTTTGTTCGCGTGCGACATTTTGACTAGATTCTAATTGCAACTTGTGTTGTTTTTGAAGCATGTTGATAAACGTAGGGTTCTTTTGTTCGTCGTATGATGACTGGCATTTTCATCCTTTCTAATATAGTCGATTGGCGAAGGTCTTTGAAAATCAGTGGCCTTTGGATAATTATGTTTAAGAATAGATATGTCATTTGCCTAACGAGTATATAAATGAGGTTTTGATTTTAGGAAGATCTTGAACGACTTGTCGTGCGTCGAGCTGGATTTGCAACAGGAAAGCGATTCTGGCGGCGAGAGTTCGGAGGAAAGCAGTGTTAGTAACAGTGCTATGACAGGCTCGCAGGCGGGCATGCCATCGTCAACGCTCTCATCCGCCGACACTATCAGCTACGTTGCCTGTAAGTACAGGTGTGCATGTGGAGTGTGCTGATGTGGGTCTAGGCTAGATGGGACGGTGTCGATGTGTACCGGAGATAATGGTCGGGTTCGATCCAAGCTATTTTTGCTTTGTGCAATATGCTGGGGCACGCACAGGTCAGAATGCAAAGTGGTGAGGAAAAAGATCGATGTTACAGTCTATACCTATTGATTTCGATCAGTAATATAGCCTTAATTAGACTAACAAAGAATCTCAGACAGTAAGGTTTTCGTTTATCTAATTGGAAAATTTCTGATTAAATTTTCTCAAAAGAAGGAGTCATCTGATCGAGGGAGGAGATTGCTAATTTTCGAAATCTGAGACTCCTAGGTGCTCGAAGTACTCGAAACACCCTTCTGACGGCTGCATATGAACGGTTTTAATAAATGTCACGAAAAAGCGCGTAAAGTCGAAAAAATTAAAAATGCAGTGCTTTGTTCCCTGGTCACTATTGAAATAGAAAAGCAAAAAATTACATCCGCCGCTATGGTGTTTTTTAAAGGCTGCAATCTCTTTCTCTGAAGAAACAAAACACATTTCGCTTGCATTCCCACAACAAAATCACTCGAAAATTTGAATTCCCGCGAAATTTGTCGTTTATACTGAGCAAATATGACCGAGATAACACAAAAAAGTCTGGTCTTACGACTTGATATGGAATCTCGAGCTGTAATTTGATAGAAATCGATTTTAGCTTTATCCGAAGCCGTCACACCAAACTGAATGATCGGCAGGATTAGGGCCCAGCGCTGCCATGAATCAGGCATCAAGTTGCGAATACTCTTTTTTCTGGTCGACTGCTAATAAAATTTCAACTCAAAGCAAGAGAGCATTTTATATCATCATCAAGTTTCAGTAAATTCTGTGAAAATTACAGGCCTCCAATTTATTACACAAAAGATTGTGTTTTGGGGTTTAGCCAGTCAGGGTTTAGCATGTCTAATGAGAATATTGGACACCCCGGTGGCTGCCATCAACAAAACTTAGATAGTGCTTCCCTTAATTTTTTGAGTTCGCCTGGGGTCATAAATTTCGATCGTTCGGTGCTGAAGGTCACGTGCTGGGGTTGAAGCTAGAAACGTAAAGAAATGACCAGTGAGCCGATGTTGGCGGTCTCGAGAAGTGATCTTCGGATTGGGTCTCGAGGTGTAGGGCTTAGAGAGGGTCATTGGCCAAAATCGATTGTGCGGGAGACGAGCAGCTGGGTGGGATCTGGAGTCTAGTCGATATAGTCCTTGGGCTAAACGAGGAGTCTTACTTTACACTCTCAGCATATTTGTGCCCTCGTTAGGTCTGGCAGTCAGTTGCACATGTTTCGCCTTCTAGCTATTCCATCCACCGGGTTGCATTTGCCGACGAACGTTAATGGAGATTTGAGTGTTGGAGGCCTGTTGCCATCGGTGCCAGGTCCCACGTTATTACAGTATCCCATGCCGAATGGTAAGAATTTCGTCAGTTTTTCTTGCTTGTGATCAGATATCGCAAGGAGCGATTCTGATTTGCCTTATTGCATGTTCAAGTTAATAAGAATTGCGCAGGGTACAGTGAGCGAATTTTTCTATTTTTGATCACCTGCTCTTATCTAATAATCGAATCGGACAATGAGCCGTCGTCTGTTTGCCTAATATAGGGTATATTATATGAGCCATTGTAATAAGGTCTATAGAAATTGAGTTAAATGGGTAGCAAATTCTTTTCATCAAATGAATTACATTTGTCTAAGAACGTTACGGTCGAATGAGCGGGAATAGGAAATGCATCTAAATATAATCAGCTCGTCGATGGAGTGACTACTGTACGATGATGCAGGGATTAGCATCATTGGGGTTTTGAAGTGTGTTATTTTTGGATGGTTTTAATGGAGGATGCACGTGAAGGTGAAACTAAGAAAGGAGTGATCTAATGGATTGGACGCAGAGAAGTCAGCGCGCTTGTCACATCGAGGCGAGAAAGAGCTTAGGAGAATGAATGAAAAGAAAGATTTATTTTCGTTTGCAGTTGGTGGTGTGGATATTCTTGGCTTGAAACCCCTGGCGCCGCCGACTGGCCCTGGATCATTGGTCACTCAAGGACTGATGGGATTTTCTCCTTCCGGCGGTCCGTCATCGTCGAAACAACCGCCTCGCGCTCACTCGGCCCCGGACGGTCCTCCTGTGGAAGAAGCTTCAAAGAAAAGGGAAATTCGACTACTTAAAAATAGGCACGGACTGAGATAGGGAACGGGGCACGGAGTTCTCAATGCGGCCTGTTTTGTAGGGAGGCGGCTAAAGAATGTCGAAGAAAGAAGAAGGAATACGTCAAATGCCTGGAGAATAGGGTCACTGTATTGGAAGCACAAAACAAACAGTTGATTGAAGAGTTACGTGCGTTAAAGGATTTATACTGCCGGAAGGCGGATTGAGCCTGGGAGTGTCTGCTAGGTCATTATATGCGTGATGGGATGATCTTATGGTCTTTTTATTGAGAGATACTTTATGGACCTTGAAATAATTCGTGCGTTAGGGTTTATATGGTTTTATTCAGTTCCATATTGTGTTCCTGTCCCCGATACACCTATATTCCTTTTGCACATCGCATTCGGTTTGTGATGACGGTATTTATACGGAATAGGTATATATATGTTAGTCTCAGTCATATGAATATATTTTGAATATTTCACTCACATGATCTTTTAAAGAATTTTATGTTTATACGTTTTATTTGGATTATGCTGTGCTGCTATTTCATGTCCGTGCAGGACCGGGTGGTGCGTGTTTTGTGAAGGATATGGACATTAGAGTGGCGAGTGTACGGTGGGGCTGCCTGACCTTTTATTGTCGTTAGCTGCACAGTGCTGACTGGTCAGAGGGCAAGGTAGTGTAATGTAAGTTCGACTGGCCAAACGGGTGGCGTGGCTCAATTACTAGCGCCCACAACTATGCGGCAGGTTGGTGCGTGAGGTAAATACAATATGCAATCGAGATTTCTACATTATAAACATTAAGTAGGCCTAATCTTCGGACTAATCACTTGTCCTCTAGAAGTAGCTAATCAAGAGAAAACTTCGTTGGACAAGCAATAATTATAAGGAAAAGGGCTCTTGGAAACTGTGTTGCACTTAAGCCTATTTGCTCGTTCGCCTTGCCTCGTCAGAGGAGTTTCCTGATAACAGCGACCCCTCCCCATCTGCAGCGAGGCAAGTGTTGTCTGCTTCGAGAGCCAAATATCGGGGGGGGGGGGGGAGAAGGTACAGGATATCTAAATATGCAATATTTGCAGCGGTCATTTTTATGTCACATTGAAAATGACACTTCTCGCTGGCCTTCGCCAGGTATTTGTCGCCCATTCAATCTATCCTCGACGATATTTCAGCATCAGCGCCTCATTTCTCACTGTCAATGTCAATATTTCTCGATCACAGCCACCAAATTCGCCAATTTTCATTTTCCATCGAGATTTTTCCACTGATTCGACATCTGGCAATTTCTCGAATATTCAGGCCAGCCTTGTGAAAGAAAAGGCATCCCTTGAAAATGCGTATCGTCGAAATATCACTATCGCCGATGGTTTGAATGCGGACGAGTGGACAATGATTTATGTGAATCAGCAAGCGGATAAGAAAATGTGGAATGTATGGCCGTTATTCATAATAGCATCGGTTGCATCGGCCCTGATCATAGTTTTCTTAACTCTCCAAGTGTTGGCTCGGATCTACACGGATCAATTGACGAGTGAGGACGTGGCATGGGCTGCGATGGGGGTCGTGCTGGGCACTGGCTCGATAGCCGTCCTGAATCGATGGCGTCGATTAACCGTGTTTCGAATGTATCAAAGGAAGCAAGCCAATGGACAAGGGCTACGAGAATATTGTATAATTTGGTACAGCTTTTGGCGAAGAAAACATCGATTCTTTTATAACCACAAAGAAACTAGTGGAGCTCAAGAAATCAAAGGACCGATGATCAAACCGTCTTTTTACGCTAAGAATAGACCGTGGCATGTTATTGCTAACGGATTCATCACATCGGATGATTATTTTTATGCAAGAGTATCAACTGATGTTGATAAAAAATAGTGGAAACATGACGTGTTTTTGATCTTCTGCGTGACTTGATCAGAGGCCGTATTCCAGAAAATCTCTAAAATATACAAAATTTTTTCAAATTTTTCCCTTTTCCAAAAAAAATTTTTTTACTTCCCCCCTTTTCTTTTACACTATTAAAAACCCCCCCCCCCCTCATTTTTTTTTTAAAAAAATTTAAATTATTACCAACAAAATTAAATTTTAATTTTTTTTTTTTTTAATCAGATAAAGCCTTTGTTTTTCGCTGTCCGTGCTCGTGCACTGCACACTGGTGTCCTGCACGGGTGATCGTGCACACGCGAGACTCGTAAATATCGAGGCTTGGTGGTCAGCGTGGGGAGAGAAGGGCTGGTGTGTCAAGGATGATTGAGCAGAGGAACTGATGATGCGACGTGGAACTGTCAAGCAAAAGGTCAGTCGTGTCGTGCCAGTTACTTGTCACGGAAACGAAAATATTCAGAAATGAAGCCTTGAGGCGGTTGCAACCATTCGACTTGGTCATCGGCTGGCAGTCGAGTGTTTGGTGTATCTCGATCAACATACAGTTGCACCTCTTATCCCAGCATCGACCGATCCGCTTCAAAAAATAGAAGATAGATAAGGATGACGTGTTTGGGACTGCGTCCTCACCCACCTGCCATGGTTCACATCTTGTAGACCTTGTATTGAGGCACTACCAAAGAAATCAGGCGGCGGTTGCAGGGACCTAAATATAGCCCCACCGCACGACGGTCGTCTATATGTCCGCCCCCATACAACTTGCGTGCTCTTGTCATCCCGTTAGACCACTCCAAAGGAGAGCTAATCGTAAGCGGCACTTAAAGCGGGATCAAATACTGATTCGAGAGAAAAAACGGGATTTTCTCGTTTTAGTTTGTCACATTTTATCATTTCCTAGCAGATAAAGCGCGAAAAATATTAGTTGCCGATCCGGCTGATCCAGCAGTCGGATCTGATCGGGAACCCGTACACCCCTAGGATCGGTTCGGCCGGATCGATGCATAGGTCAATGCCCTAATCCCTCCTGGTGTGTTTGCTGCGAGCCCCCTGACTATACTAAGACTCATTGGGAATCCTGATACGGTTATTTTCAGACCATGTTAGGAATTATGATCATGCAAGGGAGTTCAAGTGAGCCGCATGGACCGCTTGAAGATGAGGAATTTCGTGAAAGCATTGTTTTGTTTAGCATGAACACAGACACCCTAAACGCTCCATCTGCTCGTATCACACATGTAAAAGATAGGTCGCCTTCTTTCTGTGTTAGAGAACTGGTTTCAGCGTGGTTCGAAGAGCCTGCACATTGCACACGAATGAACATAATCCAGCAGGGCAGACATTGGAATCACCTGCCTTTTGTTTTTTGGGGTTTGCAACTGTAGCGACTGTGCGTCTGCTCGTTGGAAACATAGAAATGAGCAGCGCAATGACCAAGTTGGAACTCGCAGTTGGATGCAGACAGTATTGGGCAGTTCATACGAACTCTCCCACACGAACACTATCCACTCGCCAGTCTGGCCTTTTGTCTAGAAAACTGGGATACAGGGATAGTTAAATGGGTGACCGCCTTTTCTAAATGAACGGTGCATTTTTCTACGAAAAATAGAATAGCGCGTATCGGAAACAGATGCAAAAGGTGCCATGCAACACCGAGTAGCTAAGTTCTCTGACACTGACCAAAAAGTGTTGCCAAATTGAGAAGATGCACAGTAAGAACACATGGCATTGAGATGTTGATAAACGAATTGCAGACGACTGGGAAACCTGCCAGCTAGAGTGGTTGTGAAACCCCCGCGGTATTTTCTCCAAGGTGACCCCAATGTAAACCTTGCAGTCTTTTACAGTTTGCGGCCACTATAGTACTGCCTCGTGAGATAACTTCTCGAGCAGCACAGTGTCGGCCTATACAGGGCGCGTGAAAGTTCCCGCCTTCGATTAAAAGCTAATATCATCAATAATTAAGTACCCAACCCAATCGAAAAATATCGTCTTCCACGAACTCCGACATGTATTAGTAACATGCATAATTACAGCATATGTTCAAAATGTCCTCCTGAGCTTTTATACCAGCAGCAGCACCGGCCGCTAAATCACTCTCACCAATTTCGTCCAGCTTTTTCCAGGGCATCTACGCTATTTTATCTTTTGGAGAACAGTATTTTTCTCCAGAATGGACCATTTCTCTTATCGTTAGCTGAGTGGATTCAGGTTTGGGGAATCAGAAGGCCATATACTTTACTATGTTGTCGTGAAGACTCCCTGAAGGCGCATTTACAGTCGACAAAATTTCTACTCCTACCCCTAGGGTCGGTGTAATGGCCATATACTTAAGCGTATGCTATTTCTCCTACCCTATGGGTAGGTGTAGAAATTTTGTCGACTATAAATGCGCCTTGAGGGTCTCGCATTACAAGGCTCCCGGGGAACTCTATGAAGGCTTGTTGTAGATACAATATTATTGATATCCTCGTTCTGACTCAGCACACAATCCTAATCGACATGCTGGGCACTATGTTTACTGAAAATCCTTCACCTTTTTGCGAGGTTACCCCTCCTGTCTAAAACGTCCACCGCCACACCCAGAAGCACAGTTCTTTTTTTGCACAGTGCCTTCCGATTAAGGCAGTCGTGGGAGAAGGCGCCAGGAGGTCTGTGTCCAACTTCTAAAACGGTACCTCGACGACCTTAATTCGTTTTTGCTGTTCCTACTTGTCATGCTCTGATAAATGTAAGCATGCCAGTCTAGGCTTTTGTTGTCAAAAGTTTAATTTTGTTGCGCACCGTAAATGCGCATTGCATCCACGCCATAAGAAGTGAATAGCACTGGTTCGACCTGTTTTTACTTCTGCCTAGCATACCACTTTGAAAACGAGGCTAGATCACTCATTCTACAGCGAAAGAAAAACCACTGCCCCCTCCTTGGAATGATTGAAAATTCTTTTCATGACTCGGACGTTTCTCTTCCAATCATTTTCTTCACAAAGGAAAGATAATAGTATACAAACATGTCTGGAACCGACTGGACTGCGCGAACAATTTATAAAACAGGGCTACATTAGACACGAGTCTTCTTTGTAGGAAGAAGGAGACGGAGCGATTCTCACGCGGGACCAGCGTGTCCTACATTGGGCCCGTCAAATGCAAGAAATACGTTCATGTCGATTAGTGTCAGAACACAGTCATTAGCATCGATGGGGCGACAGGTGAAACGAGCAACTCTTTCTTATTGTATGGAAAGCGATGAAATGAGAAGCGTCCCAATTCATCAAAAATTTACTCTCATAGCCGACGAATAAAAATGAGTCGAATGGCACGATAGGCGTTTACAAATGAATTCAAGCGAAGACAGGCGTGGTGGACTGACGAAAAACTTCACCCACGAATGGTATATAAGGGCATAGGTGAGGAGGGAGGATCAGTTGAAAGTATTTGTTCGTCTCCTCCACTCCTCTTCGTCCAAGTATACAGCTGATACTCTAATGACTCCAACGGATCTCGCCGCGTCTGCGGCCATCGGCCTAAGTGTCATTGCAATGATGGCTTGCATAGTCACCATCCCCGTCGTCTTCCAGAAAGGCGCCACTTTGCAGAGCGAACTCTACGACGATATGAGTGAATTCAAATCGATCACTGATGGTGCCTGGAGCGATATCATGGTGGCTCGTCACGGCATGGCCAACCCAAGGTCGGCTCGTCAGGCTGAGCATTGCCATTGCTACGATCGTAAGTGCCTCCGCCCTGCGATAGTCCCAGCCATGCAATAAGATATGGTGTCTTTTAAGAAAACCCATGCCCACCAGGACCGCCAGGGCCACCAGGCGAGCCTGGCGCAAATGGAGAACATGGAGCTGATGGAAAGAAGGGAGAGACTGGGCCGCCGGGCTCCGTCCCACCGTGGTATCACATTCCAACTGCTGGCCCTTGCATCAAATGCCCACCAGGAGACAAGGGACCACCTGGACCACCCGGCAAACCAGGAGAACCCGTAAGCCAAGAGTAAGAAGTCAGCGAAGAAAATAAGTGATCGTTATAACTTGCAGGGAAAGAAAGGCTCGCCAGGAGACAAGGCACCCGATGGAAAACCAGGTCCAGCCGGACCACCTGGCCCGCCAGGACCCCCCGGCCCTCCAGGGCCAGGGGGAAAACCTGGCGAGAAGGGTCCACCTGGCAGCGACGCCGAAAAAGGCGAAAAAGGCTTACCTGGACCCAAAGGAGATAAAGGACCACCAGGACCACCCGGCCCCAATGGAGAGAAAGGCAATGCTGGCAAGAATGGTCCACCAGGCCCAGCTGGTCCGCCAGGCCCACCAGGTCCAGGTGGCAAACCAGGAGACAAAGGTAAGCTGGTTAGACTCTGGTTAGCCCGTATAGTCGTAACAACCCGCTGTTGCAGGTCCTGCTGGCCCACCTGGCGAACCCGGCGACCCCGGCCCGGATGCCCATTATTGTCCTTGCCCGAGGCGAACGGCCAAAACGGCCAAGACTCACAAGAAAGCTTAGACAGTTCCAAATCGGCAGAAATGACTGGAGTACACACTCTTCAGTTTTCGACATTGGAGCTTCTCCTATCGCTTTTTTGAAACCTTGTGCACGTTGCATCGTTTTCTTGATTTGGGTCGCACATGTCTTGGGTGCACGTTCATTCTAGCTAGGTTATTTTTGCACAAATAAATTGCGCTGAAGGAACGGTATTAGCACAGATATTTTGACCGAAGGTACATTGCGCAATGGTAAAAATTCCATTGTTCTCTCCTAGGGGCACATGCGAGAGGGCGCAAAAACTCAACTGCGTTTTCTGGAACCAACACATAAGATATTGAAGCGGCGGAAGCTCCCGCATTTAAAATTTTACAGGACAGCCGAATTATGTTCCAGGGCACTCTCCTAATAAAACGAGCCTTCATATATTTCAAGGCATTCAGCCAGCTTGGATGCCATGACCCCGGTGGGCATGCAATGCTAAAAGAGGCTGCAACGCTGAAACGGTTTCGGAAGAAAATTCGACCAGAGGATAATAGTAGCTGCTACTGCTATACCACGCAGCGGCCTACATGCCTTGTGACATCTGATGGTAAGATCCAACAGTGCCCAACTCCAACTGTCTCAGGACTCGGCATGCAGTAGGAATTGGGAGGCTGCAGAGAACTTGCCTTCCACACGCTACGCGGCATCAAAGGCAATGAAGCTCCTGTTTATTCCCCTCCGCACAAGATGCAGTACTGTACATCGTCAGCACCGTTCGTCAGCAATGACCCTGCAACCGTGTTAACCTCCGTACTCTATAGACCCAAGGCCGCATAGGATGCTAACATAACCCTCCCCATGACTCGATGTCCTGCGCGCCATCTGGTTCCACAGTGCATTGGCCTTCCTGAGAGTTCTTATCCTTCTAGCGCTATCGTATCACGTTGAGTCTCTCCGACCCTATCTTCTCTCACCATCATCAAAGGGAAGGCATACACCTGTTTACCATGTGATGCGATGGGTCGGTGGAGCGACAGCGGCAACTTTATGTCATGCATTGAGCTCTTGCAGGAGCGTGCATGTGTGTGTGTGTGTGTGTGGCGGGCGAGGCACTGACATGATCGCACCAGCCGACCGATCGATCGACGATTGATCACAGGATCTGTTTGCTACACTGGTCACGTGCCTGCTGTATCATCAGTGGATCAACAGTCAACGCACGCAACTGCCGTCACGCACGGTTTCTTTGTTCATCTTCTTATAGCTAGATGAAAGATGGGCGGAAGACCTGTCTCCAAGATGGGCGACAAAGGTGCCATGCCCGTAATGGTATATTGACTCTGCACCAGATGCTTTCAAGGCGGCTCGATTGAACGAATCAACGATGTCTCAGTCCCTTTCCGTCTTATAAATCAAAGGCAAAGCTGCTCGGGATGATTTTACTGTACTGACTCCACAATATGAAGACATCTACCATGTTGGCGTGCGTCCTGTTCTTCGCTTCTATTCTTGCTGAATGGACTGGTGAGGCGTTTGATGTTTGCCCCTTCATTGAGTGGCTCCTACATCCTCGAACCTCCAAGTTGGACATCCCAATATTTCGAACCTGCGGTAGTCGCCGCCGTGTCCCCTAATATGTGATTGTCGTTCTAGTATTGTCACAAGTTGCCCCAAACTCTAAGGGCCCATGCCATGAGAGATACGAGGAGGTGACGCGACTGATTCAAAACGGTGTAGCAGATGTGATAGCGCCAGCGTGCACCGAAAAAGGTACAGTCTCCCCTGGGGACTTGCCTTGCATGTACACTATCTACTTTCAAGGATACTTCAAAGTGCTGCAGTTGGGTGGATTTGCCGGCAGTGGCCATTACTGTGTGAATCCACGTGATGGCAAAGAGGTTAGCGGATCCTTTAGGGAGACGCGGGATGGGTTGCCATGGTGTGGACGTACGTACAGTATGTTTTCCTATCTCAGACAATGTCAGAACGCTACTATTTTAGCTTGCTTCAAGCAAATTGAGGGTCTGTTAACTAGACAACCCGTGCCTGGGCGATATGTACCCGCTTGTGATGAGCAAGGTGCCAGTTTGTTTTTGTGCGGTACATTCAAATACACCAATCTGGCACGCATGCTTCAGGATTTTTCCAAGTAAAACAATCGGATGGGTTCACTGGACTCAGCTATTGCGTGAGCAAAATGACAGGAGAGAAAACATCGGCGCCAGAACGAGGAGACGTTGTGTGTCAGTTTACGTAGTTAGGCTTTTTTTGGGGTCTGCTCAAGCCTATTTCTTGCTCAGGCGGCAGACCGGTGCAGCCGCAAGCTCAGGGCACTTTTGGCCCGTGCCATCAAGAACGTGATCGAATTCAAGCATTGATCGCACAGGGAACCACAGGAGCAACGCTGCCCGAGTGCACTGGCGAAGGTAAGGGGGCCGTCTTAGCAGGTAGAGTGGTCCTTGTATTGATTGATGCAATGATGCAGGATACTGGCGATCTGTGCAAGCAGTAGGTGCAGGGCAACATTGTGTCAATCCAGCAGATGGAAGGCCAATCGTTGGAACATATCGGCTAGATGGCAGCCCAAACTGCGGATGTAGGTTTGCGTCTTTGCTTGCCCTCACCAATTTTCAAATCTCGCAATGATGTAGCATGTCACAAGAAGTTGGAGCAATTGCTGTCGCGAAGACCCATGCCTGGAAGATTCATTCCAGTGTGTGACGAGCAAGGCAGGTGCCTGATGTTGAGTGTCTGGCACTTGCTACTGAACATGATGCTCTATAGGATGGTATCAGGAAAAGCAAGGTGACCCTCTGCTAGGGATCAACTTTTGCGTCAATAAAACAACAGGAGCCAAGACATCGAGGCCAGAGAGAGGGCCCATTGATTGTAAGTCCAGGTCTCAGACCCCTTGGAAAAAACATCTATACGCCTAGTTCTGTATGACTGCAGGCGCCAGCGTCAATTCGAAGATAGCACCGAAACAGAAGTCAAGGGACCTGAAAGTTTGAAAAAGTGCGCGGCGAATGTAATGTTCCAGGCCATCGCATTGAAGTTTGGGTGAGAGTAAAGGCTGATGTGGGTCGGGTGTTCTCCTATTTATACTGCACATAAATATTGTAAGAAACGTGCTGAGTGTAGGACAACATACTGTACGCTGAACGTTGTCTGTGCACATGCCCTGGCAAATGCGGTAATCCAAAACAAGAGCTGCTGCCAAGGCTGGAAACCTGGCTGTATTCGGCTTTTATGCACCAAGGCTACCCTCGCATCGCATTCAACTTTCTTGGTTTACTGAAAAGAAAACTATGGCAGCTGGGGTGTAGAATACAGTGTTTTGGACGGTTAATGCGCCGATGACACGAACTCTTTGCATGCTTTATTTTTGTGTCAGTATTTCTCGGACTATTTGGCACTAAGCAGGCTTATGAAACTGAGGTTGCATTGAAGTAGTAGCAAAGGAAGAGCGGGTCTGATCATGAGAAAATCAAGAATCCAGTGGTCTTGTCCGTTACGCCTTGGCTTTCTTGCTTCGTCGAGGGCAAGGGCAGTAATTGGCGTCTGGTCCCGGTGGTCCAAGTGGACCTGGTGGGCCAGCAGGTCCTTTTTCGCCATTTTCGCCGTTTTTGCCTGGTGGTCCAGCAGGACCTGGTGGCCCGGCCGGTCCTGATTTTCCATCGGCTCCATTCTCGCCGTCTTTGCCTGCTTGACCTGGTGGACCTCTTGCTCCTGCCGGACCCGGGGCGCCCTTGCTGCCTCCTTCCACGTCTTGTCCATTGTCTCCCTTTGGTCCGGGTTTGCCAGGTGCTCCAGCCGGACCTGGTTCTCCGGCTGGACCAGCTGGGCCTGGAGATCCGGGTTTGCCGTCCTTGCCTTTTCCGCCTGGAGTGCCCTTGGGTCCGGCTGGGCCGCCAGGACCTGGCGGGCCATTTGGTCCCTTGGGTCCTGGTGGGCATTTCTGGCATGGACCAGGTCCAGGAACTTTGTACCACTCTGGGACCACACCCGGTGGTCCAGGTGGTCCCTTAGCACCGTCAGCTCCGGGCTCTCCATGTTCTCCAGGCGGGCCTGGTGGTCCGGGTGGCCCAGGGGGGCATGGGTTTTCTAAAGCGACGTTACATTATTTTATGTGCATTTATGTGCATGCCTTGGACTAATGAATAAAAAGAATCACTTACGATCGTAGCAATGGCAATGACCATAATCGCTTTGACGGACTTTACGGGGCTTGGCCATAATCTGTCCCCATGCTTCATCAGTGATCAACTTGAATTCGGACATTTCCCCGTGTAGCTCGTTCTGAATGTCCGATCCCCGCTGGAACATTACAGGGAGGGTAATAACGCAGGCCAGCATGGCTATGGCGCTAAGGCCCATGGCCGAGGACGCGATAAAATCAGTCGGAGTCATTGTTCACTGGTCCACTGTACTGCGCACACACCACCAAGGAACCGACAAGTATGTACTCTGTCCTGTCCTTATATAGTCCCCTGGAACAAAACGCAATAATCAATCGAGTTTATCTTCAACCATCTGAAAACTACGAGTATATGCCTACTCTAAGTTGGAAAACCAGTTATCGCTGTTTCGTAGCCCCCGTAACAATACTAAGCATCCATACTTGGACAAGTGAACCATGCGAGGTCGCGGAGGAGTGACACAAACAAGTTTTCCGCCTTTCTTCCAACCCACATGAAAAGAGGACTATTTTCTCTTTCAAATTGTTTCATTCCTGAAAATGACCTTGTCGTTCCTTTTAAAGTTTGAGCAAGTCGAGCGTAGATTTATTAACTTATGGATCTGGGTGTATGATCAAAGGTGCGTTTACTGCCTGCTGTACCTGGTTACTAAAACGGAACTCTTCGGCTGCCAGTGCCTGATTTAGAACACCCATGCGTTGTTTGAGTTTTCAAGTGCACTATGGTGGAAAAGTTATTCCATATAAGGGCTTCCGTTACACAGCAAACGTGTTGCGTAGTTTACTCATCAGATAGGAAAATAAAACAGAAGAGAAGTCACGACGAGGTACAGTACGTCATTTCAGAGCGTTAGGATGTGCATGCTGACTTGAGAACACGAAGTGGCCATGTCCAAATGGCCAGTGAGACTACACCAGGTATCTATCAAATGTGGACAATGTGTATACAATCTGTGATCACAAAACCTTGATCCATGTTTAAAGGCTGGTCGTGATATCCTTGCAGTCGGTTATTGTTTGCCCGAACGGCGTGGGCACAGGCAGTACTTTGCGTCGGTACCAGGCGGGCCAGCAGGGCCAGTTGGACCAGCGGGGCCTGAAAAGAGCAAGGAAGGAAAGAGCTCAGAAAGCTAGGGTAGTCACGAGCAACACCGTCAAGCAAGGGAACGACCCAGTGAGGCCAGTGAGTGGTGCATATCAGATCTCTGGGAGAACCGGCACAGTGATAGCACCTTTGCCGCCATTTCTGCCAGCAAGGCCTGAATGGCCAACGGCGCCAGGGTTTCCATTAGGTCTGGCTGGACCAGGGCCACCGCGCGGACCAACAGGACCAGGCGCGCCTTTGCTTCCACTTTCCACGTCCTGACCATTGTCGCCTTTCGGACCAGGTCTTCCGGGGATACCTGGAGCGCCTGCGGGGCCTGGTGAACCAGCGGGGCTGCTTCCAGGCCTGCCATATGCGCCACGATGTCCAGGTTGACCTCACGGACACTGATCAGGTCTCTCAGGTTATTGGAAGAGTCAAACAGAAACAAGCGCAGCTTACTGGAGCTCCAGGTGGCCCAGCTGGTCCGTTTGGACCCTAGGGTCCTGGCGGGCATTCAGGGCATGGTCCAGGTCCAGTGTAGTGATACCAGTCAGGAACGGCGCCTGTGGCGACTCTTCTGTTAAGGCTCATCCGAAAAAACTTCCATCCATCTCTTTTTTCCTGTTGAGCTGCCTTATTGCAGTAATGCTCTCTCATGCTGCCGCAAAACCGATGATTTACGAGGATGGTAGCGCGAAAATGGTGTTTGACTTAGGTCCCGTAGCCGTTTGCAGCTTCAATCGTACCCAGAAGGTCGACAAAGTTTATCAGGCAACCATAAGGCTTTTCAAGAAAAAAATTTCCCGACACACCAATCCAGCGCGTAAGTGTTCCAAAGTCACCACTGTTAGCGAAGCCTGGACGGGTTTTGCCAAAACTGGCTAGGATCACCGGATCAAAGAAGAGTCAGTAGCTGTCTTTGAGGTGGACTGCGAAGCAATGATCCGTGACCGCCGCTGTTCAGAAGGCCCTCTTTTGGGAGGGGACATTGCGTCATTTACTGAAAATAAAGTGCAGCCGCCCTACACCGCTGGCAATGCCTGGGATTGCTGCAAGTGAATGGCCGCAACAACGACCAATTGTTTTCTCCTGCAAGGCAAGGTCTTCAGACATTCAGAGGTCAGATGGAGTCTAAGCTGGAAAATGTGATTGACTGTGCCTACGAAAAAGGGAGCTGTCCTTTTACAGATCACGGGATCTTGATTTGGGACACAAACATAAATGCTAGCTGCGAGTACATATTCTGGGAAGAGATTGAAGGAAAAATGTGAAATAATCAGTTTCTGAGTAGCGACATGGAAATAGCTCTGACGTGGAATCAGGCACAGAAAACCGTGACGAAACGCGAGGGCACGACAGCAACTCTCACCGACCAAGGCGTACCCTTCAGTGAAATACGCAGTACAGCTTTATCACGGAGCCAGCTCGATGGGCCGAGAGAGAAGCGAGACACCGACGCCACTGATGGAGTTGCCATGCGTCTTCAAGCCCTAGAAGTACGCCTCGATAGCCTTTTCCGCGAATCCCTCAATCATGTCTTCAGCACCGTGTGCCAGACTATCGAGGAACTCCAAGAAATTGATTTGGTCCTCGCTCACGCGGAGCCAACCTTGATCTCTTGACGACTTCTCAACGACAGTCAAATTATGGCGCGGATGTATGGCCAGTTTCTTGAAGTATGGCCGTGCAGCCCGGTGGACCAGTTCGAGTTTTGCAAGATGGGAGACCGATGCACCGAATGGATCCCTGTGAACTTTACAGTACGAGGCACATCTTCAATGGGATACATGGATCCCAAAACATCCATTATTTATGCAAATTCTGCCCCTATCGATTGTGATTTAGCCCATGAAGTCCACATCAGTGATCCCAACCAAGGCTTATTGGCTTACACCGCACACAACGGGATCGTCAAGCCGTTTGCAGGACAATTTATCAAGCATGCACTGCATTCTTCCAAGATAGCAGAATACTTTGACTTTACAGCAGTTATTCACAAGCCGATACAGTTGTATGCCCGGAGAGAGCTACGAGCACATAGCAGTCTGAATGACCTGTTCGCCACAGTGGACGGGCAAGCAGAAACCTTACGACAGTTAGCACAGGTAGCACATGATATTTCTACATCCAAGGACGCACAAGCCATTCTCGACGCAGTAAGCAGCCTGACACCGTGGGGATTCATCAGCCATTGGGCCAGCAAGGTTTTGTGAATTTGGGTCTACAGTTGCTGTACTATAGTGACCTTGCAGTTTATTGGGTCATGCGCTGTCAAGTACATGCGTCGGCGCTTCCGAGCCGAAGGAGCCACAGGGCCCCCGTCGAAGGGGATCCACGCCTCATCACGTTGGCGGACATTGTGAAAGCGACCACGGCTGACAATCCATGATGAAATCGTTGGCGTGGGAGTGTCGCGTAATCGCGAACTGTTAGCTTAGTGTTTAAATTGTAGTGATCAATGTTTACGATTACTAGCACTTGTAGCTATGGGGCGATAGGCCCGACCCGTCTTAACTATCCCACAGTTAGGGAGTAACCTTTGCTTTGTGTGACTTAATGGGAAGGATGTGTGTATAGTTCGGAGTAACAGTGTTGGTGAACGGTCGATTTGCTTATGTGGAAAGAGTCGCCACA